>OU343224.1:111631565-112231565 GCA_910596185.1 Chrysanthemum makinoi | reverse complement strand
AGATGTATCAACCCTGGAGGGCAGTCATTACGATTCTTAATCTTTTCCTAACGGGTAAAACATCTGGGTATGAGAGAGTAAGGGCCCTGATTCTACAAATTCTTTGGGGAGTGGTGAACGGGGCAAACATTGATTATGCGGAACGTATCTGGGAAGAATTCACTTTATCAATGGACACCTTCATTACCGACAAACAAAATGCTCTAAAGAATATCAAGGGAAAGAAAACCAAAGACAAAAGGGTGATCCCCAGCATTAGGTTCTCAAAGCTCATTATCAAGCATCTGCAAGCAATGCATCAGTTTAATCCAAGAAGTGATTCAGCTCTTCATGAAGCCAGCGATGAACATCTTCTTGGAAATTTGAAGTTTGTGGCTAAAGGAACAGATAAAGAGATCTTTGGAAAGGTAATTCCTAATGCTCTTATCACGGATAAAATAATCAAAACCGACTACTACAAAAGGTATCTCAAAAAAGCATCAAACTCTACTGTTGATAAATCACCCAAACCCACACCAACTAAGACAACCAAAACATCCTCAAAATCATCTTATGCCAATCTCCCAAAGAAAAGACAAGAAAGATCCAAATCTGTAGATTCACCCTCACAAAGACAGAAGAAGAGAAAGGGTGAAACAGGGAGAGGAAAAGGGTCCAAGGAACCCGAGACTGAGATGACACTGAGGGATGAAGATGATGCGACACTCCAACAGGGCATTGAAGCCAACTTGCAGAGTCTAGAGGTGTCTGAGAGACAGCCTACGAAGGGTGTTACAATACATGAACCTGAATCAGTGCCGCGTTACACCACTCCTATTGCTGAAGGAAAAGGAAAGGGGAAGGCATGTGAAGAAGTAGAGCAAGCTGCAAAAATGTTGTTAACAATATCCACTCCAACTCCAAAGACTACTACTCAATATGAGCTCAAGAGACGAAATGTTGAATCATCGTCTGCTCAAGAGCCAAGTGGAGCAGAATGAGAGCACTCTGCAACTCAGGAGGACATTCTCGACTCTAGTAACACTCAGTCGGAGAGTCAAGGATATGAGGGTGGAGATGTGAATATGAATGAACCGGACTTACAGGCAGAGGTGCAGACATAGACTATTACAGGAACAGTACCTGAATTAGAGGATAAGCTAACAGATGCTGGAGTTCAAAGCATGGGGTTAGGAGGAAATGAACTGTTACAAGAAACACATCCGAATCTCCAAGAAACTCTGAAGCAAAGATCTGAAGAACAAGTGCGTCTTGATGAAATGAACTTTTCAACAGGATCCCTATCCTCTCTGAAGAACCTTGAAACAGATATTACATATGGTGACCAATTCCTCAGAGATAGACCATCTGATGTTGAGTCGGATAAACATAATGATGAAAAAGAGGAGGTCGAATCCATGTTTTCTATTACTATTCAGCAGGATACATCCACCATTCCTCCCATGTCTGCACCAACACCTACTGTATCAGCAACAACTTCTGCAACCGCACTTCCACCACCAGTATCATCCCTGTCAACCGCACTTCCACCACGCGTGACTTCTGAAGCAACAACAACCATCTCTCCATCTGTCATTACTGTTAATGACCCTGTTACACCACCTACCAGCAAAACTAGTGAACAACAACTTGACGAGGCCTTAAAACGAATTGAGGCCCTTGAGAAGCAACACCTGCCAGAATCAGTCAAGCATCTCAATCGACGTCTATCGAAGCTGGAGCGACTCAACTTTGACACTGAAGTAATCAATGCTATTGAAGCAGAGGTCAAGGATGCAGTTGAATGGGCTATGAAAGCTCCTTTACATAAGAGGTTTAAGGACTTACCTACATCAGATATGAGATCAATTCTCCACGAAAGGATGTATGAAACTGATGAGCAAAAAGAGCACGAAGTCCATATGGAACTCTATGAAGCTCTCATAATTCGATAGATCGTGATAACCATATGCAGTACTTAATGGATATACGTGAAAAGGAAGCAAAGAAGAAAAGAAGAGTCGTGATGCTTGAGTCAGAATCGGGAACTCCCAATCCGCCACCACCACCTCCTCCAACTGGTGGTTCTGGTTCCTCTGGTGCAGGTAGATCTTCAGGTGCTGCAGACACCCCTAAGACAAATCCACCATCCACTTCTCCAAATTCATCAAGTCAACCGGGTTCCACAGCAGGTCAAGGTTCACATAAGACAACTAAAACCTCGACATATGCTACCTGGACCATGGTTGACTTCAGGTTTACACCTACCTTCTCCTCTATTCCAGAAGAGCAAGTCATGAATGAAGAATCATACGTAGCTCAAGAGTCAGATTCCGAAGATGATGATGCTTTCACCAAACACATCCCTAAGGTGTCTCGTAACGAAGACTGGTGGAATGTATATATAGGAAAGAAGACAACCAAGTCATCCTGGCCTTCAAGGATGGTGGAGTGAAGAACGACCAACAACTCCTGAGCCCACATGGAAAATTCCCTCATCTGATCTTATCACCCCCGAAAACAACTGGACGAATACCATTACAACCAACCATGAAGCACCTCCTGAGGAATCGCTGCTACACATCACAGGTGACATGGGAAGCTTCATGAAGTGGTATTGTGAGAAGCAGAGAATTTCATCGATTACACCAAAGGATCTGGAAGGCCCTGCGTATGAGATTGTCAAAGTCTTCCATCCTGATGCTGCTCATCAACAATATTAAATGGAGGAGTGCTACAAATTGTTGACAGATCAAGTAGAAGACAACATTCGTCAATTCAACGTCAACAACCCACTTCCTCTGGGTGGTGAACCAGGTCAGATGACTATCCAAGCAGACTTCTTCTTTAATAAAGATCTGGGCTATCTGCGTCCTGGGACTCAGGGGAGCAAACCAGCTCTATCAATTTCAAAAATGAAGGCTGCATACTATCCATATCCAGGACTTGAACAGGTGGTTCCAGATCAGTTTTGGGCGGAAAAAGAGATTGAGTACGATGTCGCAGCCTCATACGGAATCTCACACTGGTGGTTCAAAAATAAAGTATTATACATTTAGAGACATAGTGCGGAAAAGAGACGCAAAACTATTCGCTCTAAACTGCGAATTCTAAGTGTCGTCAGTGTGGAGATCTTTCCAATGTATGTACGATTATCTGAAGAAGATTGTCCTCAGAAGAGCAGATCAGAAAGACCATGTGATAGAGGAAAACGACTTCAAAAATATGTATCCTAATGATTTCGAAGATCTATATCTATTGAACCTCCAAGGCTACCTTGATCATCTGCCCATTCGCGAAAAGAAGTCTCTTACTGCAGCGGTCAACCTATGGATAAGAGGATTAGTAATTCGACAAAGAGTGGGTGACTTTCAGCTCGACATGGAAAGCTATCAGACTCAAGTCAATCTCACCAAGCCTCGATGGGAAGCCACATGATTTGAATTCAGGCACGACTACTCAGTTATTGATACTCCAAGAGCAGTTGGCTTCACAGACAAATATGGATCAAGGATGCTTATGAGGCTGTGCGAGCTGTATAAGTTCTGTGATGGTACTACTAAGGGTAATTGAAGAAGAGTTGGATTCTAGGGTTAAGGAGTTTAAGCTCAACATGAGGCCGGGAGAAAATACAAGATTTTGGTCTATACATGACGTGAAAAGGAGTGAGGATTTCATTGCAGCTATCGGAAGAAAACTCAAGACTCGAAAAATCTTCCGAAGCTTAGAAAGTTTTGTGGGAGGAAGAGTTCGTGAAGGACATTACAAACTACTACAGAGAACTGAATGATGATATCTTCGTTATGGTGGTTATTACTGTTGAACTCTTATTTGTAATGTGGTGATTGTAATATGAACAATAATAACTATGCAGTATATAATAGTGATAGGATAATGGCTTGTAGCCTCTCTAACTTAAAGGGGAACAATGTAGTGTTTCTTTTCAGATTAAATAAAACATAACACATTTTTCTCCAAAATTTTCCTACATATTTAAATCACTTGAGATCCAAAATCTCAAAGGATTTGAAATTTTTGATCGGGGGAGAAAATGTGATATAAATATGCAATCTGATAAAATGTGATCTTTAAGTCTCAATGGATAGGCTGCTCTCCCATGTGTGCTAAAAATTTTCGTATATCGAGGCACATATTGAGGGGGAGCATTTCAAACATCATCTTAAAACTATCAAGGTACTAAAGCATCATTGTTTTATCAGAAGTACCTTGATTGAATTTTAAATGGTTTCCTTGGCTACTGTGATCGTGAAAACTGCTTCAAAACACTCCTCCCTTCATGTGCTAAACAATCTTCAAAAATTCTCAATGCACATATTGAGGGGGAGCAATCAAAAGAAAACCACATCCTTCCCATAATATTTTATTCAAAGTATTTAAATTACTAATACTTGAAGCACATGTTGAGGGGGAGCATTTCTAAAATGTCAAAAACAATTAAGGTACAAAATTCTTTGATTTTATATCACAAGTACCTTGATTGATTTTTAAATGGTTTTCAATTGGTTTCGAGGCGGAAAGAACAATACCAAAAGACCGACCAATTTAATTTATGAATTGGAGATATAAGGATGGTTAGGTTAGGTATTCGTTCCCATGATCCCGCCAGAGCTGGAGGGATCTACCCTGTTGAAAACTATTAGACCTTGATAGATCTTGAGCTTCGTAGATCGTTAGTATTGCTTGTGTAATCACAAACAAACTAAAAGAAAATCTCTACAACTTGTATTCTTTAGCGGAATATAAACACAAGTATAAAACACAGATAACTAAGAACTCTTTGATCCTCTATGGATCGCTATATTAATAACTTATAAACGTCTAATACATAATTCATTCTATTGTGTTCCTTTTATAGACAAGGAACCCTAACTTCTTCTCTAAGAAACGTAAAACTAAATAAGATATACACAATCACTTCCTAATAAAGCTCATGTATATCCTAACTAATTCTAGAATATACGGAATACTATCTCCGCAGAAACAAACTACGACTAATATAACTTCAGCAGAATCATGTCTTCAGTAGAATCCAACTACACTTCAGCAGAATCCATCAGCAGTAATATCAACATGATTCATACTTCACATAATTCCCAACAATCCTCCCCTAAACTGAAATTTGACTTGGTTAAGTTCCAGTTTCTTGATAGATCTTTAACCTTGCAGCACTAGAGGATTGTACTCGAACATCATCAGCAAAGAAGCAAAACAAAAACATCTCTTTGATGAATAAACTCTGAAACTTCAGATCTTTGCAGCAACAAATGACAACATGTACATCAAAACATATTAGTTTCATACTATTCTCATCACATCCAGGTGTGTTAACTCCTGTGAGAGGTGAATCATTGAAAATAATGGATTTGATGTCTCTTTACCAATAGCCATCACTACTGGAGTAGCCAAATGTTTAAGTTCGTAAACTATGGTACACTGATAACCATCTGATTTAGTAGCAAACCAGCAACCATATAACATATTTGAAATGTATTTACCTGTAGCCGTTTGCTCAGGACTAGTCAATTCTTAAAATTGGTGAACTGATTACCAAATATGGTATTCCACTGCCTTTACCACAAGCCATATACCTGTGGGCTAGTCAATTCTTGGATTCCAAAAAGGAATAAACCATGGTGAATTTATGACCATACAACACTCAGCAATTAAGCATGGGTGGTTGCAAACCCTATGATTTTGAGCAAACCATTACAGCTATCAACAGATTTGATGTGTCTTTACCAAAGCTGTACCCCTTGGACTAGCCAACTCTTTTATATACACAAGGTGTATCTGGTGAGCTAATAACCAGCAATAGTATACAACAAACCTGCAATAAAAGTTAGTTAAACAAAAAAATATACATAGTGTTTTTTTTTTTTTTTTTTTTTAACTAAGAAATAAACAAAGAAACAAAAATTACAAACGATACAAAGTACCATAACCAAGATGAACCTCTATGTGCCATAAGCTGATTCTTAATAACACCAACACATTGTTCAGCATGCAAATTATCATTGCCAACAGGATCCGGAGGAACTTCCAATTTCTGGATAAGCATGCTTTCCATAAGCTTCATAGATAATGGATACGTTCTCTCAGCAAACATGCAGACAGTAATACCACCCTTTGTCTCAACTACATGCACACGAGGCAGAGGATAAAATCTCCAAGACGTAACCTGCCACAAGTGGGAGTTCTTCCAAATAAAGTATCCTTTACCATTGGGAGATATTGAATCAAATAAAACATGAAGATCACCCAATAAATATAACCCAGAACCCTTTGGTGCATTAGAATGGTAATACTTATTGACAAGGTTATACAACGTAACCAAATCTGTCCTGTCCACCAGATGCAAGATCTCCTTCAAAAAGTTAAATTCCATGGTGGTTTGATCCAAACGGTGAATCACATTAAGCTCATCATCTGACAATGACCAACTAACCAAAACATCATGAGACCCCTCAGGAAAATCAGCAACAGATCCTTCTTTAATAAAAGCTGATTCAGCCGCCTTTAAATCCACATGAATATCCTTGTGAGATGTCTCAACCTTAATTTGCTTAGAGAAGAGAACTTTCGTTCAGCCATCCTCTTCTTCCTCCTTCCAGGAAGATATATGTCCGAAGATGGAATATCTTCAGATTCTACTTCAGCTGCATCAGAAACATTACCACGTATTTCATTCATACTGTCAAACACAGTAGTTGTTTCAGCTTCGTTAACCAGATTATCTCCTTCAGACTGCACAAATGAAGTTGAAACTGGCACATTAGGTGTTTCAGCAGAAACCACAGAATGTTCAGCAGAAGCTTCAACAGACACAATAGAGGGTACATCAGAAGAAACCCTGGAAGATGAAGGAATAGCTTCAATAGTGGCTTCAGAAGGAACTACTGGAGACATCATCTTTGGTGGAATATCATCAAAATTATCCACAATCTCAACAAATTTAGGTCTTTTGGCCTGTGGAGCATCTGAATCATCAGCAATTCTTTTCAAAATAGATGCAGAAGCAGGACTAGATGAAGTAAACCTCATAATCTTATGATAATGACTGAGTAACTCAGCATCAGGTAAAGCCTTAACCTGCTTCATAGTCATACCAGAGTTATATAGAGAGTAACTCTGATATTTCACTACTTTCCTCATATAATCTTTTGTTGGAGCTGCAGATTGTAGTCTCACTTTCTTAGTTTTGTTCTTTTGAGCTTAAATAGCTTTCCTTTTTGCCATGGCTTCTTTCTTCTTTTGTTGTCCAAGAGCCATCATTTGAGCCACAAAATCATCACTATTAAAATCTGCTCCCAAAATACTCTGAGCAAGTGAAGGATTAGAAACAGCTTGCCGAGTGTAAACATCCCAATGTTCAGCAGGCATCTGAGTAGCCATTGCATCTAATTCTTTTCGTCTCTCAGGAGGCAATTTAGAAATAGACTCTGCTTCAATCTGTTGAGCCAATTCAGCACTTTTCTTCAAATTGGCACATTCATCTAACATCCTCTGTTGTGCTAACCTTTCCTGTTCACTCACCAGATTTGAACCAAGCTCAGTATCAACCGTTACTCCTGTCTCTTTATAAGTAGATCCAACAACAACATCAGCTGAAGGAGTATCACTAAAAGGTATAGAAGCAGGTTGAGATAGCACATTTGAAGCTTGACCATCTGCACCAGCAATGTCCATCAAAGGAGTATCAGCAACAACATGTACTTCAGTAGTTGAAATATCTTCACTTTGCAATGTATCCTTATGCACAGATTTCTTTCTCCTCCGTCTAGTAAACAAAATTGGCTCCTTTTGCTGTACAGATGTACCAACCTTTGGAGTAGAAACATTTGATTCTTGAGCCACATTAGCCAACATATCAAGTGACTCAAACTGAGCATCCACATCCTCCTCATCAGAAGAAACATCCAATCTACTTTTTCTTCTCTGACCCAATTGTACTTCCAAATCCTTAACCTTTCTTTTCAATTTAATAATCTCACCACCAAGATTAGATTTTGTCTCTCCAAGTTCCTTCTTGAGATCAGCAACTTCAGTTACATACCTGTTCACTAAAGCATACAAAGATGTAAGTGTAATAGGGTCCTCAGCTCCACCAGCAGATTGCTCTGTGATAATGGGAACATCATCGGGCCTTTCAGAAGAAATATCAATATGCTCAATGAATGGAACATGATCATCAACTGAATCTCTAACAGGACTAGGTGTAGGCAGCCTATTAAACTCAGTCTCATCCTCAGCAAGAGGAACCTGAGTAGGTGGTGGACTAGATCTAGGTGAAGGAGTGGATAAAGGTTGTTCAGGAGTAACAAGATGTGCTTCAAAGATCATTAGAAGGGCCTTCATCTATTGTCACTGATGGATTCCCATCAGCAGCAACAGTAGTAGAAGGTGGAGAACCAACAACATTCTCCTCATCAGCAGATTCATTGCCATGAGGCAACATAGCCGCTAGCAAAGGATGATGTGCCCCCTCATACTTAGTTCTTATTGAAGCAAATAATTTAGCAGATAAAGCTCCTATGGGATAAAATGCTTGGGTTTGGGTAGTAATGTCTAATATTATCTGTAAAAACCTAGGGTACATAAAAAACTTGTTCTTTTTCCTAGTTATATTCTCAACCATATTATCAAAAATAAACTTAGAAAAATTATAAGTTAAACCCTGAGATAGACATATAATACCACATCCCAATTGAGTAGAAAATTGATCCCATCCTCCTGATTTATTGCTCATACACTGAAGCAAGGTGTGAACCAAAAACCTCCACATAGGACAAAACTGATTCTTTAACCACATGTCAGTCCTTGTACCTTGATATCCAATTGCTCTTAGCCCATCAAGTACCATCCAAAGCATTCGAATGATAAACCCCATTCTCATCATTCAATCGAAGTCGACTTCTTTATCAGCTCCTCCACACCACATGCTCGCTCCGTCAATCATTGCAACAATCTCTCAGTATCATTCCGTTTTGTAGCGCCCAAAATTGAGTAACCAACGATTTATATATTGCATTCGGAGAATGTGTTAAAGCATAATGAATCTTGGACCTCTGTAAGAATTCTACCATCGGTCTATACAACTCATCACCCTTAGCCGTTCCCAGAAAAGCGACTTTATTATGATCATGCTTGAATTGAAGCGCCATGAGAAAAATCGTAAGTTAGGGTTAAGATTCACACAAGTGGAAGTGTTTTGAACGTGAGTAAAGAGGGAATCGTTTAATTTGAGACGAAGATATGCGAATAGAGAATAAGTAGTAGTTTCCCAATTTTGGTCAAATTGTTGACCAGGCTGACGTGTAATGCTACTTTTACCCAATTAAACTTTCAACTTCGGTAGAAACACTAGTCATTCTGCTGAAGAATACCAATCGGCAGAAATAGATCACGTATTCAAGAAGCTCCAGTAAATATCTTTTTACTGTTTCACCCACACGCATTAAATCTCATTAAGTCTTGAAACTGTCTATAAAACAATCCCAATGCACACATAACTCTTCATCAAAAACCCCCAAATATCATCACAAACCCTAATTTCATCAATGCTTCAAAATTAACCACAATAAGTCATGAGTACTAAACCTGAGATCATAGATCTCACAACATCATCCTCATCATCATAATCATCGTCAAGTGATGATTCAATCCCATGGCTTCATTACTTTCCTCAACCATATCCACGACCAAGTAAATCACCCTTTCTCCCTTCTTCAGAAGATGATAGTGTAGTGAATCCAAGTGAATCTGCTGATGATTCTGATGACTCCTATAAGGAGAGAACATCTTACTCCCAACCTCCAGCACCTCAGCCTCAACGAAGGCCACGAGCCAGAAATCCGCCACTCCCTAAGGATAGAGAGGTGGTTCTTGGTCTTTCTGCACCAGGTTTTGGTGCATCATCACACATCGTATAAAGGAAGGAGTTAAGGAAGGTGGAAGGATTTCTTTTTGGTGAAATCAGCAGATGAAGCACAAAGGACAAACGTGGTCATCTTCATCATCATCGTTTTCATCAATCCATCCTTCCCATTTTGATCCTTAGCTTCTTCGTCGTACAGGTCATGCATATCCAGCCATCGAGATAGAATGAATATGTGGTTATGCAAGACTTCACAAACGCATATCCAGCATCTAGTGTGAAAGATGTGAGCGATCATGCATATCCAACAGCCTGTTAGATGTTGGAATAGATGATATAAACAAGATTCGGATTAGTAGATCATGTATAGCTCTTTTCTTGTAGTTGCATTTGATGTTGATTGTACTCTGTAAGCTGCAAGCTGTAAACTGTTTCTCGAATGAATGAATGAACGATTTGCTTCAGTACTTCTCTTGAATGAACATTGTAACTTTAGTACATTGTCTTCAGTGGAAACAAATAGCTCACTTCAAAGACTTTGAATTCAGTAGAAACAAGCTTTAGAGCTTTCTTGACCATATTCCAAATTAACAACCATGGTACATTCCAACTTGAATAACTAATCTGCAAAACAGAACAACCACAGAGAAACACATAAACCAACAAAGAAAAACAAACTAAGATTACATTAGCTGGTTAGTGTTAG
This sequence comes from Chrysanthemum makinoi, assembly GCA_910596185.1. Taxonomy (NCBI): domain Eukaryota; kingdom Viridiplantae; phylum Streptophyta; class Magnoliopsida; order Asterales; family Asteraceae; genus Chrysanthemum; species Chrysanthemum makinoi. Next base: position 112,220,985 of record OU343224.1, on the reverse strand, counting down.
AGAACAGAATCAAAAAGTATACACAACAATCAAACAAATTTACATAAAAGTATGCAAAGTGTACACAAATCCTCCCATGAGGCATATGCCTCCCCTTAAACTTTGCAGTTAAGGGTTAAGCATACCAATATGGACCACAAGGTGTTGAAACCTTGGTCCATCAAAAGCTTTTGTTAACAAATCTGCCACATTATTATCAGTGTGAATTTTAACCACTTTTATCAAATGTTTGTCATATGCATCTCTTATAAAGTGGTGCCTGATTTCAATATGTTTTGTTCGACTGTGAAAAACTGGATTTTTAACAATGCATATGGTACTTTGATTATCAATAAAAATTGTTGTGTTCATGAAGTTATACCCATAATCCAAAAATTGATTTTGTATCCAAAGAACCTGTCCACAGCAATTTGCAGCAAAGAACGTACTCTGCTTCAGTAGATGAGGTAGCCACAATAGTCTATTTCTTGCATTGCCAAGAAATCAATCTCTTCCCAAGGAATTGGCAACCTCCAGTGGTGGACCTCTTATCCAGATTTGCACCAAAGATAGTCACTATCACTATAGGCTTCCAGCTTAAATGGAGATTCTTTTGGGTACCAAAGGCCTAAATGAGGTTGGCCTTTGAGGTACTTTAAGATCTTCTTAACAAAGATTGAGATGGGAAGTAAGTGGAGTAACTTGATGTCGAGAACAAACACTCACAAAGAAAAGTAATATCGGCCGGAAGCTGTTAAATACATCAAAGAACCAATCATAGATCTGTAAAGATGTACATTCACTGGTGGATTTATTTCATTGTTGGTCTTTGACTTTGGAGCTTCATAAGGTGTAGTGGCAGTCCTTACACTCTCCATACCAAACTTCTTCAAGATGTCCCTCACATATTTGTCCTGACTGATAAAGATACCATCAGGTTTCTGTTGAACTTGGAGACCCAAAAAGAAAGTCATTTCTCCCATGGCACTCATCTGAAACTCTCCCTTCATAAGCTCCTCAAACTCCCTGCACCAAGCTTCCTTTTTGGATCCAAAAATAATGTCATCCACATACACTTGCACAAGAATAATATCTGTGGAATTCTTCTTAAGGAAAAGAGTCTTATCAATTGCACCTCTTCGATAACCATGCTTCAGCAGAAATGTTGAAAGCCTAGCATACCAAGCTCTGGGTGCCTGATGTAGTCCATAGAGAGCTTTGAATACCTTGTAAACATGATTAGGATGATATGGGTCTTCAAATCCTTTAGGTTGAGTGACATAAACCTCCTCTTCTATTTCACCATATAGGAAGGCTCCTTTAACATCCATCTGATAAACCATAAAACCCATATAGGATGCATAAGCCAAGAAAATCCGTATTGCCTCAACTCTTGCCACAGGTGCAAACACTTCATCATAATCAATCCCCTCCTCTTGTCTATAACCCTGAGCAACTAATCTTGCTTTGTTTTTAATGACAACACCCCTTGCATCTCTCTTATTCTTCAGAATCCATTTAGTCCCAATTGCATACTTGCCATCAGGTAGTGGTACCAATATCCAAACTTGCTGATTTTGAAATTGTTGCATCTCTTCTTGCATTGCCTCAAGCCAACTTGAGTCTTCAAGAGCCTGAGTAACACTGGTTGGTTCCACTTGTGAGAGAAAACAAGCAAACAGACAATGTTCATAGTCTGTGTGATTGTCTCTTTGCTGATTTGAGACATAAGAGATAAAAGCCACGTTACCATATTTAGAACTTGCCACAGTACCCCTTGTTCTAACAGGTGCATTAGGATCACCAATAATATTTGATTGTGGATGAGTATTGTGAATCCTTTTCGTAGCAGTGGTGTTGACATCAATGGTGGTATCAAGATTAGTAACAGTTGGTTCAAAATCAGTATCATAGGAAGGTGAGGTGAAGACTCCAGCTTTGGGTTAATGATTACCAAGATATGAGGGTCTTGGAAAACGAGTATAAGGATCTCCAAAGTCTGTGGACACTCTAGTAGAAATGGGAGTAGAAACAGCATAGCCTTCAGCAGAATTGGTGATGATAGGAGAAACCGGATTACGTTCAGCAGAATGTGTATTTTCACTGATTGCTTCTCTTTCATTCTCCTCAACATTCCTTTCAGCTTCTAGATTAGCTGCATACTCCTGCGTCTTTAGCCTAGCAAGGTCCTCTGCATAATTGGATTCGTCTTCACTCTCATCAGAAGTAACTTTGGAAGTGTCACCTGTAAAATTGTTAGGGGAGAAAGAAGGCACTACAATGGGTTGTTCATCATCTTCAAACTCACTGTCAGAATCAGCATCCTTATTATCTGCACTGGTAGTTGGAGATTCTTGAGTACTTGCATGTTGGTTAGCCATATGTCTAGAATAACCCAAATAATCAGTTAAGTAATCAAGGTCAAAAGACCAAACATGACCCTGTCCTTGAACATTAGGTTTGTCTTCTAGAAACCTCAGGTTCAATGTCTCCTCAATCTTCTTAGCAGATAAATTGTAAACTCTGTACGCCTTACTATGAGCTGAATATCCCACAATGTAACCATCATTAGCTTTTTCATCAAATTTGCCCAATGGATCACTTGTATTCAGAATAGTCACTTGACAACCAAAAGGTTTAAGGTAATGAATAGCAGGAACTTTCCCATAGAGAAGTTCATATGGTGTTTTGAAGTGTGGTCTAGTAATGGACACTCTATTCAGTACATAACAAGCTGTTCCTACAGCTTCTGTCCAAAACATGGTGGGTAGCTTAGAGTCTGCCAGCATTGATCTTGCAGCCTCTATGAAGGTCCTATTTTTCTTTCTCGCCACCCCATTTTGTTGTGGGGTTCTTGGAGTGCTATAGTCCCTTTTGATTCCTTTAGACCTACAGAGTTCTATAAGTATAGCATTCTTGAACTCTGTCCCATTATCACATCGAATTCCTTTAACCTTTTTGTTCAACTGATTCTCAATAAGGGTAATGAAATCTTTCAACACTGGAGATGTTTCATCTTTGGTCCTTAGAAAGAATACCCAACAAAATTTGCTATAACCATCAGTGATAACTAGACAAAAATACTTTTGATCAATGCTTCTAACTTGAGTTGGACCAAACAGATCCATATGAAGCAACTGAAGAGGTTCAGAAATAATGCTCACAGCAGTCACAATTTTGTATGAGGCTCTATGTTGCTTTCCCTTGTTGCAGGCAACACAGTTATGATCATTTGTAAAGACTTTGGAAGGAAGACCTTCAACAAGACCCAGTTTAGAGAGCTTGTTTATGGTCTTGAAGTTGACATGGGCCATCCTCCTATGCCATTTGGTAGACTCATCCAAGGATGCTTTAGCCACCAAACAAGTTAAGTCACCTTCTGGTTTAACATCAGTTAAGTTGAATGTATAAAGATTGTGATTTCGAGGAACTTTCAGCAGAATTGAAGTTTCTTCTGGGAGTTTGAAGTCTTTAGATAGCACAAGACATTCATCCTCTTTGAAGAGTACTTTGTTCTTGGTGTCACAGATTTGTGAGACTGAGAACAAATTGAAGTGTTGGAGTTCCTTGACATAGTATACATTCTCAAAGTCCAGTTGAGGTGTTTTGATGGTCCCTTTCCCAGTAATTCTACCATCACTTCCTCCAAAGGTTACATTGCCTCCTCCTTCAATAGGTACAAAGTGATGCATCATATCCCCTGTTTCCTGACATACTTCTTGAACAACCACTATCAACAATGCCAACATCTTTATGCTTAAGAGGATGATTCTACAACAACAAAAAGATACAAAAGATTAGTACACTATGGAGGCTCAAGTAATTGCTGACTTGAACCTGCCTTGTGGATCATATGAGTTATGCCATGCAGATGTATAAGATCCACTATTGTTCTTGGGTTTCCATTGAAATTTAGGTCCCTTTTTATTCCAAGAACAACCTGCTGAGGACTTGACAGCATTGTCCCAATTCCCTTTCCCATCAGTCATAGAGTCAACATATCCAGGCCAATGACCATTCTTAAAATATGAACTTGTTGGTTGTACATATGGTCTTGCAACTGGTCTTCTCCAAGGAAAAGGAGAATTAGTATAAGTTGCTTGTGGAACATAAGGTGGTATAGCATTAACATTGGTCCACATTGGTCTAGATGTCCTAGAATCACCACACCTACCCATCCTTTGCTCATGATAATCACAATCCTTAATTAAATGAAATTTACTTCTACACACAAAACATGTCTTCTGTTTAGAAGATTTATTCAAACCAAAAGATGTTCTATTACAAGCATAAGTATTCAAACCAAAACCATGAAAAGAATTGTTTTTAACAGTATTATTATGCAAAGAATTAAAAGCAAGTCTTCAGAGGCAACTGTCTTGGAAGAGGATTCCTTGGCAGCAACTCCGACATGCTTATTGGTAGTCTTGGGTGCAGGCAGGGGTGAAGACTTGGGAAGGTCAGACTTGTCATTTGAATCACACTCTGGAGACCCTTGCTCGGAGGACTTGTCACTGTTAACACAAGAGACAAAGTCATTAGAAGAAGTATCGGGTCTGGCAAGTCATTTGACTTTTTGCCATAGAGATGGTGTGATCCATCAAAGTCAACAGTAAGGGAAAGGTCAACAGGCATAGGTATTCCTCTAATAGATCCACGTACATCATGTAGGTCACCTTCTTTAACATAATTACCTAAGCCTGCTGGTGTGGATTTACGTGTGTCATCTCTAGCTTCTAATCCTACATATTTCTTAAAGCCTAAGCCTATTGAAGTATTAGGAGTTTGACTAGCATATATGTGACTTGCTAACTTATTCCCATTCAGTAACCATTCGTTATGCCTAGCAATTTCAGCATCTAATTTATCTTGCACTTCTTGTTTTTCTAGCTCTACTTTAGCTCTTTCTTTCTCAGAATATTTTAACTCATTTTTAGCACATTCAAGATCTCGTTCTAACACACTTATTTTCTCATCATAAGCTATTTGATTCTTCTGAAACCAAACCTTTTGTCTTTCTATTGTTTTTAAAGCCTGTTTATAAGCTTCAACTTCTACAAAGTATTCATTATATTTAGGTTTCAAAATATCATAAGCTTCTTTGAGTTCATTATAACGCTCACTACAACTAAACAAACAGTTTTGTACCTGAGAGATGCCCATCAAGGCAATCTGATCATGCCTATCCTCTGAAGTACAACTTGCAATCAAACCAACATTATCAATAACAGGGCCATCATTTTCCTGCTCATGTTGCTTCCAGTCCACATTGTTGTCAAGAGTGACCAAAGCTGCTGATCCCTTTGAAGTTCCAGCCTCCCTCTGATTCTGCTGATAAGTAGAGTATCTCGTCTCATCACCAGCTTTCCTGTCTTTGCACTCTCTGGAGAAGTGACCCATTTGTTGACATGTAAAGCACTTGACCTTCCTTTTGTCAAACCTTGCTGGATCTCTTCCTTGGAAGCCAAACCTTCTGCCAGCCTTGCGCTCAAACCTCTTGATATCCATGGACAAGCATAGCCACCGCCACTTCAGCTTCATCTCTTCCATATCCAGTGGATCCACTTGATCCATATCCTCATAGGCAAGTTCCTGCTGAGGATCATAATCAGCAAAGAAGGATCCAAGCACATCTTCCATTATACCTCCAGATTGAGAACTTGATGGAGTGGTAGTGTAAGATGATGATGAGTAAGTTGGACTTGGACCATGACTCATCTTAGGGGTAGAGGCTCCAACGAATGCTGTATGACTAGCAGTAGATGATGATCTAAAAGGACTTCTTACATCATGTTCAAGAGCTCTAAGTTTGTTATACAGCTCATCAAAAGTAAGCATATCTAGGCTACCTTTAGCTTTTAAAGCAATGCTTACTTGTAGCCAGGATTGAGGTAAAGACCTCAAGAACTTAGAATTGCAATCATCATTATCTGGCTTTGCTTGCAGCTGATTTAACTGACTTAAAATCTTGTGAAACTTGTCATAGCCCTTATGAATTCCTTCCTCTTCAGAGATTTGAAAGTCTTGAAACTGTTGTCGTAGCATGGACTTTCTCATTCTCCTAGACTCCTCATTCCCACCGAACTTAGCCTTAATTGCTAACCATATGTCCTTGGCATCTTGCATGTAGTGAAAATCACTCAAGTGATCCTCAGGAATAGCTTGAAGAAGAATGGTTTTAACCTTGGTTTCTCTCTGAACCGCCAGTAACTCTTCAGCAGTTTTGGGAGGAACATAAGTCATCGTACCAGCAGCATCTACGGTAGTTTTCTTTAAACTGTTTCCCTTCAGTACTATCTCCCATAGATTCCAATCAATGTTGGAAATCCAGTTTTGCATCTTCATCGCCCAAAGATCATACTCTTCCCTTTTCAGGTAAGGAAACTTAGCATTGCTATTAGAGAGACTTAGTTGTTGCAGATGGGTGGAGTTTCGGTTGTTGGTGATTTCAACATCAACATCTGATCCAGGCATGGTGAGTTTTGTTTTGGTTGTATGGGTGTTTAGAAAAACCTGTCCTTAGTATCGTAGAGACTCTCACGAGGCTCTGATACCACTTGTTGAAAACTATTAGACCTTGATAGATCTTGAGCTTCGTAGATCGTTAGTATTGCTTGTGTAATCACAAACAAACTAAAAGAAAATCTCTACAACTTGTATTCTTTAGCGGAATATAAACACAAGTATAAAACACAGATAACTAAGAACTCTTTGATCCTCTATGGATCGTTATATTAATAACTTATAAACGTCTAATACATAATTCATTCTATTGTGTTCCTTTTATAGACAAGGAACCCTAACTTCTTCTCTAAGAAACGTAAAACTAAATAAGATATACACAATCACTTCCTAATAAAGCTCATGTATATCCTAACTAATTCTAGAATATACGGAATACTATCTCCGCAGAAACAAACTACGACTAATATAACTTCAGCAGAATCATGTCTTCAGTAGAATCCAGCTACACTTCAGCAGAATCCATCAGCAGTAATATCAGCATGATTCATACTTCACATAATTCCCAACATACCCATAGACAATCCACTAGATAGTGTAGAAGTCCTTAGGTATGATGGAAAAAGGAGAAAAATCAGAACATGGGAAGAGTGCCGACTAAGACAGAGCTAGAACTAGAATAAACCCAACAAGGTTCTAGTGATGAGGTCTTGGTAAGCACTGAAGGGGTTGAAGAATGAAAAATAATTGAATGAGAAAAGGGTGAAAAGAAATAGCCCTCTATTAATTCAACCTTAGGGCAGAAACGGGGTTCAATTTATATTCTACTGGTGGTTACCAAGGTAACGCCGGTATTGAAGACAAGACGTCATGGACCCACTGACGCACTGCACTAAACTTCCCAAGCTACTCAAGCTCCTCTTAAAAGGACTTTTTTCATTCTCACGGGGAACCTACATTATCTATCGACTTTCTCTTAGAGATTGTTGATATTGAAGAAGGAGACCCTCTCCCTAGTCTCAAAAATAGGAAACCAAAGTGAACTTTTGAGTCTAGAGCCAAGAGATCATCAATAAATCTCATTAGGACACACAATAAAAGAAGACTTGCTGTTTCACACAATGTGGAAAGTGAGAATATATTGAGAGTCCTACGCATTATCCTTGTGGTATTGCCAGAACATCTGAGTGATATGTTAAGCATTTACTATGAAGATGGAAATCCTTCTAGAGCCAACATCAAATAAGCTTTTGGTGGGTGACATGTGAGATCTTCTAAAAATATCAAACTTGTGACAACTGGATAGAAACAATGGGGCGATTCACTCTTGAATCAACCTTGGTCCAGGAAATAGATTGACGGATACCTTTGAAAAACCGGTCGTTGTGCTCAACAACTTTTTTCTTTAGCACATCGACTGTGTATTAACGTTTCAAAAATAAAAGGGTATTTATGATTGAAAATTGATGTTTTCCATAAAACCTTCGCTGTATTGCAAAAATCTTCTATTAAGCAATACACGACTGTTTTCAAATCATTTTTCATCAATCAGTGAATCTCAATTCGCTGGTTCACTCACTCTGTGCTGTCTTCTTTGAGACGTTCTGGTTTGAGAACGGCTTGATTAGCTGCGAAACCATGTCAAGGAGATTCTTTGGAATTCTACCTGATCACAGGTAGTACTTGTACTGATCAACGAGGAACCGTGGTTCTTGCAACCCCATTCAACGAAAGTGATCAAAGACACTTTCGTGCGCTTTATTGCTAACTGTTGTTTGCACGGACACCCGATGGTTGCAGCTGATCAGAATTGAGGAGTCAATCCATTACCGCAAGCTCACACATCACATTCACATCTAAAGAAATCATGATAAGTGCATATCTTCATAACTTGGCTTTGATATTTTCAAACCATGCCTCTGCTACGCTGCTGGAAATATCATGAATCAACAAAGCTTCCGCTACTCTGATGAGAAGATATCATGATCCAAAAGTGTGAGCTTGGCGGTCCAAAAGTCACAACTTCACATAATGGCGATACAACCAAAGGACGAGTCAGAGATTTAGCATGGCTGATGATCTTAAAGAAAGCTCGAGATCACATATCAAAGAAACACTCAAGCCAAAGAATCACTACTGATGTGCAAAGTTAAAGTTTAAGAGGCTTCAAAGTCTACGAGCTCGAGCATTAAAGATTAGAGTTAGAATGCTAGTATTTACAATGTAATTCATGGGGTGACCTCTCTTAGGAGGAGATTGTTAGGATTTGGAAAATCCATGTTGAAGTGTCGGTCACCCCAACAATAGTTTAGTATATTATAGCTCGTAAACATAACGTTATATTAGTTAGTTTACAAGTAGTATAAGTAACACCGTGGAAGAAGGACGGGTCTTTACCCACTGTATGCCTGATCCACAGCCCGAAGGAGGGCGTAAACATATGTATAAATAGCCCTCTCCCCACAAGGGAGAGGGTTGGATGTTCATTTGGTAATCTAACCTTTCATTTGATTTTATCTCTCTAGAACTTCCCATCTTTCTTTCTCTCTCTAGAACATCACACGTTCCATACCTTGATTACATGTAGTGTTATGATAGCCAATATATTACAATAAGGTTCCATCCCAGTCAAGTAGCAAAGCATTCGCTTCTTCCACTTGTTAAATTTACCAACTTCTAGTCTAGGGGCAGCAGCAGCATAGGCTTCACCCTTTTTATCGACTAGTTGAGGAACTTCACTTTCAGCCATGTTAGGATCCTGATTTTCAAAACGTTTTTGAACGGCTTAAAAGGGTTTTATAAATCAGCCTGCTCTGATACCACTTGTCGTTCCCGTTCCACAATTAGCAAAAACAGTAATAAATACAAAGTGTGATCCATGACTGAATTAAAGCACTTTAAAATTTAGTTTTAACAAAATAAAACACAAAGGGGTTTTCAACGTTTATATTCTTTATTAAAACGAATAAAAAAGAATATATTACCCAAGTGCTTGCGGAACAGCACTTGGGATTGAATGACAAGTATGGGTGTGACTCCTCACTAAGCTTAGGCTAAGTCTAAGCATAACTATTCAGGTACCACTGAGCTATCTCAGAGACATAGTCGTATTTGGAGGAGTGAAAGATCCTTGTGTGTGTTTTTCACAATTAATGCACAAGCTTAACTTTCACTCTAACCTTATGGCTATTTATACAAGTATGATTTTTGACTCTATCCTAGAGGACAAACTGACATGGTTACAGAAGACAAAATACTGATGTATTTTGTCTCTATTTACAAAGGCTATATTGGGTAAGGGACAAAGCAACTTTCTGCTTGTCAGCACTGACATTGATCTTTTCAGGGAAAGTTGACTTCTTGTTGATAAGTACTCCGTCTTATCCGCTTCAATCTTAACTGTTTTGTCCCGCCCATTCTTCACTCTTCATAGCCTTTAGTCTTGATCTTCAGTCTTGTCTTCAGTGATTATAGTTGGTGAGGAGTTATGGGATTCAGTGAGTTATTGTCATCACTCACTAAATCCACCATCTTCTTCTTGACTCAGCCTTCACCCCTTGAGTTTCGCCTCACTGAGCGGAGAGACTTCTTATTAGTCTCGTACTGAGCGTCCTGAAGATGACTCACTGAGTGGCTATGCGCTCAGTGACTTGTTAGTGTTTAAGGTTATAAACACTTAGGGTATTTTTTATTCAAATCCTAGAATTAAGGGGTTTGGGTATTCACTGAACCCAAAAATTCTTGGAGAAAACCAAGGAAGCATGCAACTTCCATGAGATAGTGGATTTCCTGAATCATACTCACATTAGGTATGCTCTTTCAGTTCATCCAACTGTCTTTGTTTCTCATATCAAGCAGTTTTGGCAGACTACTACTGTCAATACCTTTGAAGATGGAAACAAATAGATTAAAGACAAAGTTAAAGGCAATATCATCATTCTTACTGAAGCATCTCTTAGGAGGTATCTGCACCTAGGTGATGTAGATGGTATTAGTGATATGTCAAATACTGAAATTTTTCAAAACTTAACCAGAATAGGGTATGACACATCATCTAAAAACTTATCTTTTCTTAAAGGTTGTTTTGCCCCACAATGGAGATTCATGGTCCATACTATTCTTCATTGTTTAAAATCTAAGAAAACTTCATGGGAGCAGTTTAGTGGAAACATTGCTATTGCTCTCATACGCTTATCAACTGGTAGAACTTACAATTTTTCAAAATTGATTTTTGATAGTATGGTGAAAAATGTGGATAATCAATTCAAGTTTTTAATGTATCCACGATTTGTTCAAACAGTTTTGGAAACCACACAAGTTAAACTCAAGTTTCATGCAAACATTTATAAAACTCCTTGCCTCACCCAAAAGCTTTTTAGTAATATGAAGATGGCATCTAAGGGGTTCAATGGACTTGTAGTACCTTTGTTTGAAAACATGTTACATATTCAGGGTGAAGGATCAACAATCCCAGTTGACTCCTAACACACACCCAAAGCTCCTGGTTCTCTATCAACATCCCAATCATCTTCATCACCTCTTAGGAATAATACCAGACAGGACTCTGATGTTCCTCAGCACAGAGTTCCTACTATAATCATTGATGCATATGAGTCTGTCTCTGACATTATAGGAAGGGCTGCTCCTACTGACACAGGCTTAGAAGCTGGTCAGGACAGGGGTAACATAAATAAGCCCGCTATTACGGAAACATCTAAAGTATCTGGTTCTGAGGGATCAACAACAGGTGATGGAAACCCTAGCCACATGGAAAACATGGGGTATATGCCCAGTGATCCTGTTAGCCTCGCTAAAGTGAAGTCATTACGGGAATTGCATTAGTTTCTTCTTTTACTCAATCACAAGGACTAGTTTAGTCAATAGTGCTAAGTTAGGCTTGTTGAAGTATAAATACCCCTCCTAGTCCCAACTAGGAGGGTAGGAAGTTCACTTTGTAAAAGAAGGTGTGTGTGGTTTCTTCTTCTTCTCTCTAGAAACATACACATCTTCCCTTTACATCAATCTAAACAATACCATGTCTTATTCATTCTTTGAGCTTCCCCGACCCCCCGAACCACATGAATCTCAAGTATAATCGATCCTACAATTGGTATAACGAGCCAGGTTGTGTATTTTTATCGATTTGTGTGGTTTGAATCTTGTTTTTAAACTGTTTTTTGCGTTATTTGTAGGCCGGAAATTTTTTTTTTCGTATTTTTTGTGGTAAACAGTTTTTATTCAAGATCTAGTATCCTTATTTTGGTCTAAAACACAAAAAGTCATAGTCTTTCTTCATGTATATCTGTCTTGGTCATTATCTTGTCCAAACAGCATCTGTTATGACTTTTTGGTACCAAACGCTGTGAAAATATGGTGGTCAAACTTTGGTCAAACCGTCATCTTCTTGGTTAACTGGTCAAAATAGAAGCAGTTTATATGCTTTTCTGGGTTTTTGTATGAAGATGGTCGGAAAAACATGGTCGAAAAAGTCGCCGGAAAAAAGTCAACGATGGTCAAAACCCTATTTTTACGCACAAGGAGCATCTACAGAGTAGTTACGCGTAGCTGTGAAGTTACGCGTAAGAAATTTTAAGCGTATGTCTTTACGCATAAGTCTTGGCTTACGCGTAAGACTCAGGGTTACGCATAACTTAAATGTTTACGCATAAGGCAAGATGTTACGCGTAAGAACCAAAAAGAAAAAGAGAGTTAAGCGTAAAAACAACATGACCATGACCTCAACCTTAACCAAATACCATCTATATTCATCTGTGACTAAGCCACAAAATAGCATCAACATACTCACCATGACCAAATCCAAATCTCTAATCCCATCTCCATACACAACCACAAACCCAATCAAAACCCTCATCTTTCACTCTACACGACACAAACTTCATTGAAAAAAATACTAAATGATCTCAGTTTCATTTTTCGTGTAATACTAGTGTATATCAGAACTTTTGAAGGTCCATAAACACGAATAAATCATCATCATCGATCTAATTGTTGAAGTTAACCTCCTTTAATATCCGAAACTCTTTAAAGAAAAACAAAACTTTCCGTTTCATTTTTCCTTTCCTTTCGGTTTGATATAAAAAACAACAATACAATCAATTAACATACACCTACCCGAGACCTATCAAAAGATCTTGAAGTTCTTGTAAGCTTCGTGTACACATATTAGGTTAACAAGGTTCACGGTAAGGATGTGTTTGTGAGAAATATTAGCAAGATGATTTGTTGATCGATGCTTTTATTGATGATGGAAGGAGATTATGTGTGTTTTTATTTGATGGAGTTATGCTGAGATTCAGATCTAGAGACAAGGTTGAGGAGCGTTCTTTTTGTGAGAGAGTCATGGAGAGAGAGGCGGATAATGTTAAGTGTGTTTTTAGGGTTATCAACTAAAACCGTGTATTTAGGGACAAAATATATAACCGGTTATGCACTTATGGATATGAATATATGGATTTGGCCTCACATATAATGGATCGGATTAAGGAATTGTATATTTGGGCCTCTCATCCATTTAAGTGTGTTGGGCCTGGTAGATCAGGAGTGATTGGGATCCGAAATTAGTTATGTGATGGGCTATAACAAGTATTTAACAATGTATTTTTGTATACATTGTGTAAATCTTGACATATGTGTTGGAAAAAGAGCGGTATTTTGGTATGACAATATTTTCACGAGGATACTACGTTCACGGCTAAAGTTTTCGATGAATTTTAATGTGACCACGGAGATGACTCTTTATTATTTATTTGGGTGTGAAGTGACGTTTGACGGACGAGTTTACTTATTTCGTCTTCTTTCTTTCTTCCCTTCCGTGAAGATGACTTGTCTGGGCAAATATATTGAGTGTGATGAAGACTTGCTATCTAGTTACTTTTGTGATTCTTTCTCTCTTAACCCACAAAGTAGCTATCACTTTCGGTGTCTCATGCAGTTGAGGATACGTCAAGAGGTTTTGTACAATGGGTACACCGTTCTTTTTCACAAGGATAGTACAAGCTTAAGTAACTATTCCGGGAGATTTTACTTCATCCTCAAGTTCGTCATATTGGGTTATCTTCACATGTGGTTACTACAGACAGCCGTTGAATTTTGATACAGGGGGTTGAAATGAGTTAGACAACTTTAAATGGTATTGTTCATCGACATCTTCTCACGGGCTGATATGATTTATGATAGAATGCTTCCAGTTAATGCTTCATGTACACAATTGTATGCTGATTCCGATAAATCGTAACCATCAGGGGAGAGAAATGTGTACATTATGGGCTGATTTGACATATGAAAGATAACTGGAATGCATTTGGTGAGATGGAGATGTTGATATCTTATTCCCCCGAATGGACAATCTTGAAGAAGGTCGAGTCGACAGTCTTTTCTACATTTTCCGCTGCGTGTTAGAAGACTAAAGACGGTTCTAATTTAATTATCAAAAGACTTCTTCGAATTCAGGAAATTCATCAGAAAGGTTGTCAGTTTGGGGAGAGCACTAATTAGGGGAGAGCAAAAAGGTCAGATTTAATCCCTAATTAGATTTGCTCATATTGTTCTTCTGCAAGTAAAGAGATGGCAGCTGAGAAGATTCATGAAGTTTGAAGACTATGAAGACACTCTTGGAGCTGCTGCGCTTATCTGTTGTATTTAATTTTGCTTGTAGGGAACATTGTAAGCAACTCCCGTATGACATCACTTGGGGAGAGACTGTTAACCTCGCTAAAGTGAAGTCATTACGGGAATTGCATTAGTTTCTTCTTTTACTCATTCACAAGGACTAGTTTAGTCAATAGTGCTAAGTTAGGCTTGTTGAAGTATAAATACCCCTCCTAGTCCCAACTAGGAGGGTAGGAAGTTCACTTTGTAAAAGAAGGTGTGTGTGGTTTCTTCTTCTTCTCTCTAGAAACACACACATCTTCCCTTTACATCAATCTAAACAATACCATGTCTTATTCATTCTTTGAGCTTCCCCGACCCCCCGAACCACATGAATCATTGTTTTTATCGATCCTACAGATCCACCTCTCCTAGAAGTTAACACATCTGGAAGTGGTGAGGGCAGTTTGCAACATATACAAGATTTGATGGCTATATCTACCAGACTGACAGAAAAGGTGACTAACTTGGAGCAGGAACTCAAGCACACTAAGACTTTGCACACCAGGGTCAACACAAATCTCATTGGAAAAGTGAAGAAATTGCAGCTCAAGGTGAAGTCACATCAACAACCAAGAAGAGTCAAACTGGTTGTATCAAGCTCAGAAGGTTCTGATAAAGACCTGGAGCAAGGGGATTCTTCCAAACAGGGTAGGAAATCTCAAGAAGACTTTGATGCAGACATTCAGGGGAGGATGGATATGGATTATGATATAGGACATAATGATGAGCAACCTGAGCAAGTTCATTAAGACACATAGCATCCAGTTATTGTTGAAAACCTTGTGAAGAATTTGAAAAAGGTAGCAAGACAGATGGGAGTTACAGTTGATACTGCTGCAGCTAGATGAATCATTACACAAGCAGTGCAAAATAAAGATGGTATTGCTGATATTCTAGTTGATACTGTTAATGATTCAGATACTGCTACTTCAACAAGGGTTGATTATGAAGAAAGATGTCTTAAGAGGAAAGCAACATCATTTGATTCTAGTTCAGAAAAGAAGCAAAAAGTTGAAGAAGATAATTCTTAAGAAGTTGAAACACAAGAAGACATTTCTAATAAACAAATGGTAGTTATTCCAGATGCAGTGTTTGTTGAACCATTGCAGTCAAAATATCCCATTTTTGATTGGGAAATTCACACAGATAAAGTTGGTATATTTTGGAAGATCATCAGATTGGGAAACAATGTGGAAATGTTGAAGACTTTTTCTGATATGGTCAAGGCATTTGATAGAGATGATCTTGTAAAACTGTGGAATTTGGTCAAAGAAAAGTCCAGTCATGCAGACTTTGAAAATAACAAGGAACTAGAGATATGGACTAAGCTAGTTAGATTATTTGAACCTGATCCTTATGATAGTCTGTGGAAATTTCATGTTCCAGATAGAGCTAGTACATGGAGATTGTATGACGCATCTAGGGTGCATCATGTATCTACAACTGATGGTACGGACGAGTTTATGCTGGTAGAAAAAGAGTACCCTCTCAGAGTTGGAATTTTGGTGTTTATGTATCTGCAAAACTTACTGTGGATGAAGACACAGAGATGGCAAGAAGGCTAATAAGGAAGATCAGAAATCAGCTTGACCAAGCAATGAAGACTGTAAGAAGAAAGTAGTGTTTGAAAGAATCCCCCCTCATCAGAAGATTTGAAGTTTAATTGAAGAAACTCAGTGATTTGTAGAGAAATCATAAGTTTAGGGGAGGATTGTTGGGAATTAAACATAGCAGTACTAACTGCTATAGGTACTGTCAAGCATACAAACAGAGCTACTAAAGAATACACTAGCAGTACTAACTTCTAGTACATATGGTTTGTACTGCTAATAGGATATGCACACGTTTTGTATTTTAAGAATAGATATTGTATATCTTATACGATTTTATAGTGATAGTTTTCTTGTAAAGGACTCCTTGTTCTATAAAAGGAGGTCCTAGGTTATATTGTAAAACACACCAATACACAATCAATTAGAACAGTCGTGTTAAGAACTTCAAGGTTGTATACCCTGATACTAGCCAAAGTATTTGTATTATTATTTAAATAATATTGAAGTGTTTTGACTATTACTTTGTCCATTGCATATTCACTGTTCTATTGATTATTCTTCTAAGTGTTATCAAGTAGATTCCACATACTTGATTAACATTAAGCTTTGTTACATTCACAATTGTTTTGGAATCATCCAAGGCAATATACTTATACAAGCTAAGTAGATCCAAGGTTTGGGACTCACAGAGCTTATTCAATTAGCATCTGGGAGATTACCTCGAGCACGTTCACTTGATGATATGAGTTGGTGGCATCTACACCAACTAGCTTTTGGAAGACTAAGTTAGTGTGCACTTCATTGCACGACATATATTTATGGCTGATGATCCGATTTCCGCTTCTTGAAGCTTGAATTTTGGATGGACGGTGCGTAGTGATGACTTGGTTGCAGGCTAGACTATTTATTTGTTATTTTACTTTACACCTTTTATGTGCATCCAATGTCTTATCCTACCCTTTAGTCATGAATCGTGTCTAGGTGAAGCAACGAGCAATCATTGGTGTCTTGGCCATGGATTTGGTCATGTATCATTGGTTTTGTCCCCTTCGCCATGTTAGTAATGACAATTCACCCTAGCCTATTTAATATGTTCACCCTATATTGCCTTTAAGGATTGTCTTGACCTTAGCTCCAGTGGTGGAGATTTGTGTAACTGCCAAGCCTATAATAGAATACATGTTATGACTGGGCAATGAGTGACCACCTTAACACTTAGAATAGAGAGAATATGAGTGTTTTGTTCCTATTTCGTGAGGTGTTCGGCTTTGATAAATTCTAGCATAAGAAGTTTTTAAACTCATATTTTCCAAGTCACTTGGGATATATATCTTTTTAAGAATGATTCTAAGAAGGTCTACTTGAGGGTAAATAGAGTTCAAGTGGGGGGATATTTGATAACATCAAATAGTCCTGATATTTTAGTGTCAATTTCTCACTAATATGCTCATCATTTGTATTGTTTTACTTGAAAATATACTCTTGTTTCTTAATTTATCATTTTCAGCTCATTAATCAGCATAGGAACAAAGAGACGCGGATTTGGAAGGTTATTAAAGTAAATATACAAGAGTATGTTGTCCAGACAAGAGTTACGGTGTAATTACATACTCTACTTACGCCGTAACTAGGATTTACACTAGAAGACCAAAGTCAACGCAGTTCAAGGTTACGACGTAACTTCACAACATAGTTAATCCATATATAATTCCAGACTTAGAAGAATTTTTATGGTCAAGATACTTACGTCGTAACCCATTTGCAAGGTTACGGCGTAAAAGTGATGAAATTCACTGCGAGAGTTTTATGGTCATAACCCATTCTTAAGGTTACGCCGTAAATATTTTACTATAGATAAGATCATCTGAGATACGATGGTTACGGCGTAACCAATTCACAAGGTTACGCCGTAACTTTGACGAGGCTATAAATACAAGCCCTAATTCTGCATTTTCATATAACTTCCCAACACACAACACCAAGGGACGTAAAAGGGCTTCCAGAGGGACGATATTCAGCAGCATACGGAGCATTTCCAATGGAGAATCCACGCCATTTACTACATAAGTTTTAGTATTTCATATCAAACATTTGTATTTAATTCAATGTCTTCTAATATGATCTTAAAAAATAAATTTCCTGCATTATTTAATATGATTGGCTAAACACCTTTGGTATTAGTCTAGTTATGAAATTGTTATTGCCATGATTAAGTTTTCTCATTGTCGTATCGCTTTATGTGCTTATTTTCTTTGCTTATTCATGGACACCTTTGTTTCGGTAGTGTTAATGTTTGGTAGTATCTAGGAAGCTAGGAGAATTGACCATCGGACCCTAGACGAATAGGTTGCGAGTAGTGGTAAGAATTGATCATAGGACTACCACTATCTTGTGTGCGAATTGACCATAGGATCACCTACCAAACGGAGATGCTTAAGAAGTTAAGGGGAAACCTAAGTTCTGAGAGGCCGGGTTTCCTTAGAATAAGTCTAGATTGTAGCTGGTACTTAATGACTTTACATAGGTTAACCCACGACATCTGACAATCGTATGATTACAGAATAAAAACCTATGGAACATAGGCTAGACGAATTTACCCGAGGATTCTAGTGACATTTACCCCCACATGAAACGATAGAAAACATTAGTAGGAAAACTTAATTATGGCGTAACAAGATTAGTAATTAGACTAGCACATTTCTCCGTACTGATTGTTCATTACTTTTAATTTGCTTTCGTTTTATTATCATTACCTTAATTATTAATCAATTCAAAACCCCCTTTAAAATCTGTGACATTAGAACTTAGATTAGATCCGCACTCATAGCTCTTGGGACGACCTCGACTTTACCAATTACTACACTACAAACGACCGGGTACACTGCTCGTTAGTGCATAGGTAGACCTTAGGTAGACGAGAAATTATAAATAGTAAAACCTGGTTTGAATTCCAGCATCAATAATGTATTGTGCCCAGAAGATGAAAGACAAGTTCTTCTTGAGTTCAAACACGGCCTCATAGATGAAAGAGATCGACTTGCTTCTTGGGTTGGTGAGGAGAGCGACTGCTGCAGATGGGCGGGGATTGTTTGTGATAACATTACACGTCATGTTCATCATATACATCTTCCTGGATTTGATGGTCATTGTCTAACTGGTGATTTCAGAACTTTTTATAATGAAGCCTCGAATCAAAAGTTTAGACGAAATTTAAGTTCATTCTTGTTGCGTCTGAAACAACTTAGGCATCTAGACATCAGCTGCAACAATTTTGAAAGGGTTCAGATTCCAAGCTTTTTCGGTTCTCTTAGAAACCTGAGGTATCTTAACCTCTCGAATTCCAAATTTGGCAGAATAATCCCTCCTCAATTGGGGATGCTTTCATAATTGCAAGTCCTTATTAGCCGAGACTTATCTAAGCCCATTTGTAATTATCTTTATTTTGATTAGTCTCGCCCATTAAGGGTTTGTATGTTACGGAATATCCTGTATTATATATGGTTCGACACTTAATAAAAATCATTAAGGGGAATACCAATTCTAATATGTTATCACAGTCTCAAGATCCTAAACCCTAATTTTTTATTTTTTATATATTTATTTTTTTCACGCTTCTGTACATGCTCCATTACTGCCGCTTTATTTTTTAGCTAATTTGCTTGCATCGCTTTGCTATCTTCCGTCATAGCATCATGACCGGAGACACACCACCGCCCAAACAACCGATTGATAAAGCTTATTCAATCACTAGCATCAAGGTGTGTATTCCCTCACCCTTGATCTGGAAAAACTCAACTATAATTCTTGGAGTAATATCTTTAAGCGTTTTTGCAAGACTTATGATGTTCATCATCATCTTGAAGCACCCGTATCTACAGGTACCGCCACCCGATCCGTTTCATGACACCAATGAATCTATTGTGGTTATGCGGATGTATTCCACTATTTCACCTAAGTTGGTTGATATGGTAATTGATGATAGCACCACGACTCACGAAGTTTGGAAGAGGCTAAGGGATATTTTTCATGACAACAAGGCCGCTCGCGTCATCCAACTAGACAATGAGGTCCATAATATGGCCATCGGGACTTTATCCGTCAATGACTACTCTCAAGCAATCAAGTCTAAGGTCGATCGCCTTGCTAATCTCGGCTCCACGGTAAGTGATTCGAGCCTTGTCACCTATGCTATCAATGGTCTTCGGGCTTAATACCCCGAGATTGCACGCATTATCTGTATCGGGAAAACCTTCCCACATTTGATTAAGTGTGATTTATGGTCCTCTTGGAAGAAAGTGACATGGTGCAACAAACTGATGCCCTCTCCAATCATCATCCCACATCGTCCCACCCAACTGCCCTTGTTGCAACTAACAAAAACACTCCCAGGTATGGTACTGAAACAATCATTCCTGCAGAGATCTGTATGCCAACACACTGAACTTCTAGATTGAATCAGGAAACCAACGATCAAGAGCTCCGGCTGAACCTCGATTTGCCAGAAGAAAGAAGGGAGATATCAACTATAAGGGAAGCCAAGTACGAGCAACAGATAGAAAAGTACTACAAAAAAAGGGTATGTCGTGTGCAGTTCAAGGTAGGAGAATTTGTCCTCAGAAAGAATGAAGCTTTAAAGGTAGAAAGCACTGGCAAACTTGGTCCAAAATGGAAGGCGTCTTACAGGGTGACCCAAGCATTCCAGAGTGATGCCTACAAGCTAAGTGACATGAACGAACAAGAGATACCTAGGACGTGACATTCCTGTAATCTCCGAAAGTGCTACATGTAGAGCACCGGAGTAGTGTTACTGTTATATATTTATCCCGGAGGAGCAATTTTCAAATATTGAGCTTCCTCCGGTGGTATGATAATTATTCCATGAATTGATTTCAATCACTATGATTCTAATGAAACCAAAATTTTCCCAACTTTTGTCTTAAACTTGTTTGGCTGAAGTTAGTGATAAGATCACCAATGTGGCAGATGGATCGCTACCTCCGCACGAATAGGGTGACTCCTACTAATGTGTCCCCCATGGTGAAATTGGTACCATTAAGGGGTTAAGCTGAGCAACCTCTGCTAATTGACTCCGCAGCAGTATGGCCAGGAACAAAACCTTTCCCTTTCGCGCGTAATAATTACTCTCCGGTGAGTAGCTACACCGAATAGAGAAAGTGGCATGAGGATATTGATCCAAAGGCTCCATCAGTAGGTACTACATATAAGCACACGCTACGTCAAAATATAAAAGTAATACAAAGATATTGATCTAAGTGTTACACTGAACTAGACACCCTGTCGGGAGCTACATCAGCAGTTGCTCCATCGGCAGACACGTGTCAAACGCAATATATGTTGTGTATTTACTAAGGGTTTTTTTGATAGGACGGAATGAAATAACAATTGAATGGAATGGATAACGTAATGGAATAAAGAGAAAACTGCAAAAAATATCCCTAAACTTTTCAATTTTTGCGAGAAATGTCCTCGAAAAAAATGTTTGCGAGAAATGTCCCTTACGTTTCATTTTTTTTTTTTTTTTTGCGAGTTTTGCCCTTGAACGGTTACTGTAGTTGCAAATTCGTGTTTTTGGCTAACGCTCGTTACTAAACCCGTTAGTCAAAGTCAAACCCCATGTGAAATGACTAATCTACCCTTGTCTTCTTCCCCACTTTTATTTTCTTTTGCACCACCACCCTTTACCACCACACAACCCTTGATCTTCATCTTCTCCGGTGACCAAATGCAGATTCCAATGATCAAACCCAAATTCCGGTCATTTTTTTTTTATAACTTTGTAATTAGACCGTGAATAGAAAAAAGGTGGATGACTGAAAAGATCGTTTTGCAAGTGCGTATGTTAAAAACAAGTGTATCAGGTGAAAAAGTCTTTATGTACAACGCATAGTCGATGCTTGTTGTTCAAGGAAATAAAGAAAGTGCCATTTATGTCATTCTCCATTTTCCATTTCATGGGTGCTTACAATCACATGTTCATCTCTGTTTATATCATATAGGAGGACTTGCAACGTCAAAACTTTTTAAACAGATATAAAACATATAAGCAGGTATTACGTCTGAACGTTTATCATCAAAGACTTGAAACTTTCTACCTTCCTGTTTCTACATCCTTTAATTATGTTCCCAAATGCTTTCCGTTGTCTAAAACATCATCTTTAACAAAACTGATTGATTATTGCCTAAAAAGTCTAAACCTACAACTATATGTACTAGAACACACACCGCAACAGTAAAAACCACTTATTACCAACTTCCTAATAGAAAAATGGATGGTATGTGAACATCTATAAATTTGACACTAACATCTTCAGTTATGCGGGACAAACTAAAAGGCAGCCCATCCGGGAGGTTGAGAAGTCAAATGTCTTTCACTGTTTCTTCGTATCCCACCCGTACACTGAGACTGGTTCAAGTTAATGACAGGCGCAGTTACAGACGATCTAGTATCAGAGACAGTTGCACCTGCCCTGATTATGTTGGCTGTTTCTTGTTTTCATTGGTTTTAAGTAGTCATTTGTCACCAAGTTAGGTGTTTTTAGATCTTCAGGAAATGCCTACCACGAGCTTTGATCTGGATTCAAAGAACTCCTATTGGACAAACCCTGTAAAATTTCCCAAAATGCCCATTAAAAGAAGTAAAGTTAAATTTCACACAATACCAGCTCACATAATATGAAGAAAGAGAAGAAGATTACCTGCTGTTGAATTTCAGGAGATGACTGGCTTTTGGGAGTACTTTTATCAGGTGGAGTTGAAGAGACAAGAGCTTGTTTAATCCCATGTAATTGTTGTCTTTGTGATTGACAAATAGTTGATAACTTTTCATATCCGGAATTTAGTTCACTTTTCTCTATATTAGCCTGTTTGAGCTACTCTTTTAATTTTGCCACCTCAGTTTCCAGTAGCTCTTCCTTCCGCGAGTACACAGCTGATCGAGGAGGCGGCTGAACTTTATTATTAGGCATAGGATTAGCCTTACTTGCAGACTTCATAAAACCTGTTAAAAAACATCATTAAACATGCATTCATAATTCTATCAACTTAGTTACAGTCGCACATATTTATTAAGCCTTCTTAACATAATTATATTACGAAATCCTTGCTTGGATGAATCAACACAACCAGATGAGAAGTACATAACCTCAAGAGTAAATTTTCAACTATTTGGTTTTACATATTTTATCGGGTAATCACCCATGATTCTGGACTATTCAGAATTCATACTTCGGAGAGCTGCCTACCAGGGAGGATGTATCCTTTGTTTGACTCAATGGCACATTCCAATCGGTAGGTAATTTCTATACAATGACTTGTAAACGAGATTCGTTTGTGCTATGATTATCTCTAATGGTCTAAAGTTGCCCAAAGTGAGATGTTTGAGCAAATTTCCGTAAGTGCTCTTCAGCCCTGATCCTTAGGAGGTCCTGTAGCTGCTCCTGCGAAGGTCTTGCAGTTACTCCTTCATCTCTAGGCTGAAATAAGAAAGAACACCGTTAGCTCGCCCCGGGTTTTTAATCCGAGACCAAGCTCCGGTGTGAGAGTAAGTATATGCTTGGCATAAGTTCTAGTGAGAGAAACTAGAGAGAGATAGTAAGAGAGGTGAGTGAGGAGTAAAGTGTCTAGCGAAGTCTGTGAACCCCTTTCCACTAGGGTGGATGGCTCTATTTATACTACCTGGAGTGTGCTCCACGACACAAGTACTGTGGGGACTGGTTTGTCACTTATGTGCAGCATGTAAGTTGCTGATGAGCACCAGACGTGGTCCTCGGGGTCCAAGTTGTCGTTATGCCACAAGTACTAATTGTGGA
Organism: Chrysanthemum makinoi; assembly: GCA_910596185.1. NCBI lineage: Eukaryota > Viridiplantae > Streptophyta > Magnoliopsida > Asterales > Asteraceae > Chrysanthemum > Chrysanthemum makinoi. The sequence continues at coordinate 112,197,491 of OU343224.1, read as the reverse complement.
CCAGAGCCTCTGTGCTTATTCGTACATCATTGTACTTGTATGTCAGCTGCTAGTGTACTAGCTCCGATGCAGGCATTGCTCCGTCATTATGTCTCCTAAGCAGACACTGCTTCACCAATATACTTCCTGAGCAGGCACTGCTTCATCACTATGCTTCCTGAGCAGGCACTGCTTCATCAATATACTTCCTGAGCAAGCACTGCTTCGTCAATATACTTCCTGAGCAGGCACTGCTTCATCACTATGCTTCCTGAGCAGGCACTGCTTCATCAATATACTTCCTGATTAGGCACTGCTTAATCACTATACTTCCCGAGCAGGCACTGCTCCGAGCAGGCACTGCTCCGAGCAGGCACTGCTCCGAGCAGGCACTGCTCCGAGCAGGCACTGCTCCGTCACTATGCCTCCTGAGTAGGCACTGCTCATGCATCATTATCTTAGGAATATTAAGGACTTATTGTGATTATCTCCTCCAAAGTATCCGGAGGAGACCATACCTCATCACTGAGTATATGAAATATTGAAATAAGATAGAAGAATATCAACTAATTTACATTGTTTTCAAGAAAGTGATATTTTGGCTATATATCACTTAATGTATTGATTTACTAACAAATTCTATAGCAGACAAGTGCAAATCCTAATACATGTATAAATACACTTCAATGGTGATAGTTTGTTATGCAAAGTGTTAGATAATTACAGTACTTTCTATATAATTAAACGTCAATGAATTAAAACTTAATCTGAATCACTTCATGATAGTGTCATACTCGATGTTATTTGCTTCAAATAATCAAGCTTGGTTGGCCATTGCGAGCGAGCTACAACCGAAAAAGGGTTTGTGATGTTATAGTCATCATATGTTTTCTTACATTTAAACCATTTTAAGATGATTTTTGCACCATTTGATTCATTTGTACATTATGGGTATACCGAATATCACAAAATAAGACGCATTTTATAACCAAAATAAAGAACCAAAGATCAAGATCCATTTAAACCATTTGCATTACAAGAAAAAAAACACACACTCCTGAACAATATAAGATTATAGCAGAAATCACAATGCCTTCTATTAGGTGATATAGTAAGAAATAAATGACGAAAAGAAGGAAAATAATAGTTTTAAACATACGCACTGGGAAATACGATCTTTTCGGTCATCCACCTTTTTTCTATTCTCGGTCTAATTACAAAGTTAAAAAAAAAATAAGTGACCGGAATTTGGTTTGGTCACCGGAGAAGATGAAGATCAAGGGTAAAGGGTGGTTGTGTGGTGGTGATGGTAGAGAGTGGTGGTGGTGGTAAAGGGTGGTAGTGCAAAAGAAAATAAAAGTGGGGAAGAAGACAAGGGTAGATTAGTCATTTCGCATGGGGTTTGACTTTGACTAACGCGTTTTAGTAACGAGCGTTAGCCAAAAACACGAATTTGCAACTACAGTAACCGTTCAAGGGCAAACCTCACAAAAAAATGAAACGCGAGGGACATTTCTCGCAAACTTTTTTTTGGAGGACATTTCTCGCAAAAATCGAAAAGTTTAGGGACATTTTTTGCAGTTTTCGATGCATAGTGCAAAGTATCGAAAATGCTCCCACAGAGCTACATAAGAAAAATAAACCTGCTACCAACCGAAACTAAGGAAGCTCTTCACTTGGAGGCCTTGATCCATAGTGCAAAGTATCGAAAATGCTCCCACAGAGCTACATAAGAAAAATAAACCTGCTACCAACTGAAACTAAGGAAGCTCTTCACTAGGAGGCCTTCTTCGTCTTCAAATGCTCTGGAGTGCTGGTGTAGCCAAAGGTCTTGGTGGGTAGAGTAGTAGAACGATCAAGAGTCCGAGTGTCTGGACCACCCGATGAAGTAGCTGTTGTAGAAGGTGCCTTGCGTGGAGGAACTATCTTGTCAGGCTCAAGCTGGGCAATGACTTGCAGGTTATTCTCAGCACTCCGAGACACTTTGCTAAAAAACGGGAAGGCTTGAGTAGGAAGAGAAGCCACAACATCATTAAACTTCTTCTCGGCTCCGGGAATAAAGTTAGAAACCATTCGAGAAACATCTTGAAATTCGGACTCCGAACGACCCATACGTAGGCCCCGTTCAACCCCTGAACTAACAGCCAAAGATGCCACATGTGCGAGTGCTTGATTAAATTCACAACTTCCGAGGAACCTCCGAACGAGCTTCTCGAAGTCATCATGAAAAAAGGAGGTAACATTGGTTCGGATCTTATTAATATCTCTTTCATGTTCAGCAACAAGGTCCCTACACTCATGTGTTTCAGACTCCTGCATGGAAAGCTGATGCTTTAGATCCTTCAACCTTGATCTAGCCTGCGCAAGCTTGTCAGTGACTCGGTTGGAGGTCGCACGAGCATCAGCAAGCTCTTCCTTCAACTTAATGTTCGCGGCTTTGAGTTTCTTGTTTTTCTTACTTCGGTCGTGATTTAACTTCTTAATCTCTTTAAGTGTACCTGCAGATAATAGCAATTTAGTCTCTTCGTGTGATTTATGTTTCTCAAAAGATTTTAAGTCAAAGGCAATAATTATCAACAAGCATATACCTGTGAGGATGGCTACTTTTCCATTGGCACGAACTGTGATTTTGGTTTGCTCCTCAAGATCGGCAGCCTGCCGCTTGATGGTACGTGTTTGCTCTCTGCATCGATCCGAGAGACTGTCACGTATCTTAACCAAACTAGTATATCGGGAACTCAACTCACTACCATGAGAAAGCATTTGGCATAGGAACACACTCATTCGGTCAGTCAACTCCTGTGGAGAAAGTCCCTCCACTCGGTATAGCTCTGCTGGTGTAGGCACTCTATCAATAACAGACTTACAAACTTTAGGATCCTTGAAGAGTTCTTTGTTCAGAAGCCCAAGGCTCGTGTGATGAACATGATCCCACTCTTTCTCTAGACACTTGACAAGATGACTGCTGGAACCTTCATAATGAGGATAAGACACACAATAAGGACCAGGAGCAAGGGGAAGCAGCTCCCTCTCAAGTCTATCTCCGCTGGTGGTGCCTCCCACAGGCTTATAGTAAACACCATCAATAAACAATGACTGGCCAGATCCACCATCCCCACTCTCTTTCGCACTTCCATAAAACCCATGATCAAGGTCCTCCTCAACATCGTGATGATGAATGTCTTCATCAGTAGCACGATCAGGAACGTCTTCATCAGTAGCACGATCAAGAACGTCTTCATCAGTAGCAGGGTCAGGAATGTCTCCATTGGTGACATGGTCAACATGTGGAGGACGAGTGCCTCCATTGGTAGCATGATCAGGAAAAGCTTCCTCAGCAGATGGATGAATACCTGTAATAGTACCTGCACAAAAGAGTGAGAAAAAAGGCAAAATTAAAACTTGAAAAATACGAAAGTCTAGTAAAGTAATAAGGAGTTTACCAGGAGCTCCTCTGGATCGTGATTGTGTGGTCTCCCTCAGAGTCACTGAGGAATTGGCATGAGGAGCATCAAAAACTTCCTTATCTGGAAGAATAATAGGAGGTTGGGTCACGTCTAGTCCGGTTTTCGAATCAAAAGTTGGAAGAGGGATAACGTTTATGTACTCACCTTTGTTGACCTCATCGGGATGCTCAAAGTCATCCGCAGCAGGATCTGTGTCATTGTCTTGAATATCACCATCAACCTGCTCACTTCCATCACTAGTTGCTCGTTCACTTGACCCTACTTCGGAGTTCTTCTTAGCCACCTTTTTGTTCCTGGTTGCATAGGTAGAAACCTCAGGCCGAGTAGAGGCTTTTCGCTTGGCCGCGTTCTTAGCCTTTGTAACCACCCTAGGGTGAGCCCGGGTGGCAATAGTCTCATCCACAGTAGGCGCAGGGATAGCAGTTCCCACCAAAGCAGGCGGAGTAGCTCTATCAACAACTCGCTGTATTAATGAAGTATCTAGACCATGTGGCTCCTCTCTCACCTCGGTTCCATCCCAAGAAGGCATAAGCAGAAAGTCATGAATACTCATATCTGCAAAAATAATTTCTATTAGAGGCATGCACAAAAATAAAAAAAATATATATTTTTTTTCAAAACACTTAGAAAAGTAGACCCTCCTACCAGTATCATCGTGGCGTCTCAACACTGGATCACACACCGGGTTAAGCCACACCCTACTAAGTCCGGACAGGACTAACACCCCTTCAGGAATATCGCGAAGCCTTACAATATTAGCTTTCAATAGGTTGACATCATCCTGACTAAAACCTGAAGTAGGAACGTCATCCGCAACACATGAATCTGGATGTCTCCAGGGCATGTACTCCGGAATAGCCCTCCGATCTATCAAGAAAAACTTATGTTTCCAATCCTTTAGCCCAGTCTTAGTATCTTCCATACATACAGGTGCAGGCACTCTACGTTTAGAAAAGGAGAACCAATGTCCCGCTTTGGACAGTGTTTGAAATACCCGAAACAAAGTAACAGTGGGCTCTATGTTCAAAGCACGACATAGGACCTCAAACGTGATCACCTTGCTTAAGCCTAAAGGAACTATTTGGGAGATATGAACTTTAAAGTACTTAATAACGGCTAGAAGGAAGGAGGAAAAGGGAATCCTAACACTTGAGGAATCAAATATCCTAGAATATATGCCAATGGCATCTGCTGGAAGATCCGTCATCCGAAAATCCGGGTCGGGCAAACGTGGATTCAACTCTAAAGGGATGCCATACGTAATAATCATATCTCTAAGCTTGTCGTCCTTTAACTTAGAAGTAATAATATCCATATCCCTCTTGTTAGCCATGAGAGGAAAGGTGAGATATAATGTGTGCCTCAAAAAGTTACGATGTTCGAGTAACGTGGGTAAAGTAACCTCCGATCAAGTAGCACCCTCTCCGGTTGAAACTCTCTCCCAACGACACCCTCTTCCAAAAGAAATCTCCGGAAAAAACGTCGCAGTTATTCTACACAAATATTGAGGTAAACAAGTCAAAAACCAAACTTTTTTACTTTACGATCCAGTAAAATAAAATAAAGGTAGGCAAAAATCAAACATGCTTATGATAAAGTACAACATATACATGTTTGGTTTAATAAACATCTACATAAGGAGATCCTAAGCAATCGAAAATGCGGGGCACTCAGTTTGTCTTGGTCAATCGTTGTGCACTTAAAACTCTATAAACAAATCCTTTGTTCTATACGAGCCATGACTTGTCTATATAATTGGACTACATTTATTTGCGTAATACAATTCCATACTGTTTTAATCATGTCACTTATTATATTGAAAGAAAATGTATATAATTATATCAAAACTATGATGCAATATCTAGTTAACTTTCTTGTTATAGACTACATCATCTATTTCTTGTCATTTAGCAGGAATCTTTTATATAATCTTGATAACAAGTATGAAAGTTTTAATAAATCGTGTTGAGGGAGAAGTGGAGATACCTCCGATGGAGATATCCGTATGAAACCGGTACAAATAAGCCTCCGATCCAACAAAACCTAGTGGGTACTCCGATTCCACACACCAAAACTCGCTCGGATCGAGACCGAGGGTATCTCCTAAAGAGAGCCTCTCCGATTACGTTTGAAACTCACTAGTGAGTACTCCCATCGAAACCCACAAACAACCAAATCTCCGAACGACCTCGAAGTTACAACCTCGTGATCGAAACTTTGTTGGGTTGCACCACCGCAAGAGACCTTTAGTTGGGCTTGTAAAGCCAAGGCTTATGACTTTACGAGGTTTAGATGACATGGGCCTGATAACACACTTGTCCCTTGGCCAGATATGTACACATCAACACAACAAAAAGAGAAAAAAATTTAGACGGACCATATCCGCTACCTGTTTATGAAACAAGACGTTGCTAAATTTTTTTACCAAAATGAACTTTTGAATCTCATCTGTTATATTCATTTGAAGAAAAGATTTTCACCCTACATGTGTGTCTTTCGCGACGTTCAATGTGACAGATTTTTAAAAAACACGACTCATTTCCATGTTAAAAGCGTAAAAATCGCGACCTAGTAAAACGCGACCCAATAAAATCATGACTTATTTAGCAAAAGGCTCAAATTGCGACCTATTAGTAAAATAGTAAAAAAAAAAAAAAAAAGAAAAAGGCGACCCAACCAAATGAAATCGCGACCTAACAAAATTTGACTTTTAAATTTTCACAGTTATTGAGGTTTTAGAGTTGATAATGCTATAATGTCTAGTACATCATGCTTTAAAAGTTGTGTTATGCTTAAGAGCTGCATGTTAGATTAGGTATTATTTTTTTGGTACACATGTTTGGCGTGTGTGTGGATGTGTTTGTGTCAGTGTGTGTAAGAAAGAAATGTAAAAAGAGGTTTTGGTTGAGGTGATGTATGGTATGTAAGAGAAAAAGGTTTTGGTGTGGTGTATGTGAAAAATAGATGAAAGTGACATTTATGGTTCAATTTGGTAAACATAATATTTTTGGTTCAATTTGATAAAATGGGTAGTAAAGTGGTAGGTTTTGGTAATTTGGTTCAACAAAAATCTTGTACATTTATTTATTTATTTATTTATTTCACAACTTTGGTGACGTAGAAATAACTTTAAAAACATATATGAACATTTCCGAAAAAGTACTCTCAACCTCTTAACGAGTAACTTGAACGACCCGACAAACTTTTTTCCTTTGAGTCTAGTACCAACTCTTTGACAATATATTGATACTAGACTCGGGGACATGATGAGGTATGGTCTCCTCCGGATACTTTGGAGGAGATAATCACAATTAGTCCTTAATACTTCTAAGACAAATTCACTTTACAATGGAGCTCGTCTAACCAGCTGGAAGGAAGCCTTCCAGACTCGATTGGACAATTCTCATCTTTAGAAGGGTTGTATCTTTGTTGATACAAAAGTTGGGCGTTCCTCGTTTGGACTCCGGTTCTCGTATCAATTAGACCTTGATGCTTGAAACATGCGCACTAAGTAAACAGGAAACACGTTAGGCTTATCGTTGGATTGTCTCCCACGATTATCCTCCTGCGTGAGAGTAAGTAATCGGTTTTAGGGTTTAGTGTAGAGTTAGGTTTTAAGATCGTACCTTTAATGAGGGTCGAGATGCCCTTTATATATACACGAAATCCTTGTTGGTTTCATGTTCCCCAACCTTCGGCGTATCCCGCCTAAGTCGGTTGGCTAATGCATATCCCATAAATAAGAGATATCCAATATCAAGGCCATAAATAACTTCGGGTTTGGGCCTTCGTAAGCCCAAACCGTCGCTGTGCTAGCCCACTCGTACTGGGCTCGAGTGTTAGTAGCGTCCATTGGTCGGGTTCATGACCCGAATACGAACTATACGTCATCATGTCCCCCAGTCTAGTATGCGCAGGGTGAAACCCGCGGATGCTAGACTAATAATTACTCATATATTCCGCAAGGCGTAGCGGAGAAGCTTCAAAGGTTTCCCGCCTTAAAGAAGATACGGTGAATCCAGTCAAAATATGTCAAATACATCCCTCGTAAAACGTGGGAAAGTGAATGGAAAGTGTGCCACGTAAGCAACTCCTATCCACACGTTTGGAGAAAGTGGGATCCACGTGTCGATCATCGCGTGGATGTAAAAACCCTTTATAAACTTCCGCCTCACTTTTACTGTGATTATCACAGTAAAAATCATTTCCGCCATTGTTAAAAAACTCGAACTATCAACCAAGAAACCCAGAAACTTTTAAAGGTAACAGCGCATGCGCATCTGAAACCTTATTATGGTTCGTGGATTAACTGACTTTGCATCTGATATGACCGAGGATGAACTTCGTGAGTTCACCTCGGAATATTATATCCCGTTTGCGCTGCATCCGGTAGTTCCGGCTGCGCAGGCGTCAATAGCGGATTTCCCCGAAGGGAAAGTAGGGGTATACACTCGTTTTTTCGAATTTGCGAATCAACGTGTGCCCATCTCTTTATTCTTATGTGACGTATTAAATTACTACCGCCTGCACATATCCCAGCTGCACTGCATAGGTGCAGCGAAAATAACCAACTTCGAGGTTAATTGCCGTTTGTTGGCGATTAACCCCACTATCTATCTCTTCCGCGCGTTTTACCATACAACGTGGTCAAACGGGTGGGTTTCGTTTGCTAAGCGCGCAGGGCGGCTGCAATGTTATACCGATAAACTAGATGCGCTTAGGAACTGGAGAGAAAAATTCTTCTGGGTTGATGAGGCGGTGTTCCCTTGGCGTTTCGCCTTCTATACCCAGAGTTCGTTACCGAAGGATGAGCGCCCCCTCCTTGGAACATACAGCGCTGATGATGCGGAAACGATAAACGCCAATCGTATTCCCATCAATTCCTACCCCGAGGAATTTTTAGTGCACATGGGCATCAGTCGTAACTATTTTGATAGACCTGAGGAGGTGCCAACCTTTTTAGACGTGGATGACCAGGGTGGGTGCTCGTCCTTCGTACTACTTTGCTTTATTAATGTGAACCTTTCTTTTCACCTTTGTACTTTATATAACTTGTTTTTGTTTGTTTCTTGTTGCACGGAGATGGATTTGTTCAGCGTTGTGCAATTGGCGAAACCTCGCCAGGTTACCGTGGGGGTGCGCCCTTTGAGGGAGGGGGAAGTCCCTATTCTGGAAGCTACTGCGGGGCGCACCATGGAGATGCAGCTGGAGGAACCGGTGGGTGATTCTTCCGTGGCGCTGGAGGCAATCCCTCTGCGCAGCGTGCTGATGAGTGTGTAAATACTCATCATTTTTGGGTCAATCTGAACTGCAAACGTCTAAAAATGCTCAGAAATGCATCTAAATACTGAAAATATTCCAAAATTGCATTTTATATGTTTCAGATGCAAAATGTTTAAAATCAGATGAAAAATGAGCATAGTTTGCCTAATTGGCAGTTTCAGTCCCCCAAGTTTCTAAAATTGTCAAAAATAGTCCCTGAGTCAAAATTTCAAAAGAAAATTCACCAAAGGTCCTTTTAAAATCATAAGTTGTCAAATTTAGTCCTTTGGTGAAAAATGTCAAAAGTTTGAGAAAATTACAAGTTTGGTCCTCCAACTTTGAAAATTGGCAAAAATGGCCCCTGGAAAATTGAAAATTACAAGTTTGGTCCTTGTACTTTTGAAGATTGTCACTTGTGGTCCCTTGGAATAACTTTGCATAATTGACAGGATTGGTCCCTTAATTTTCAGAATTTACACTTTAAGTCCTTGTATTTATAACCTTTAATACCTTTTTTGGACTTGTCAAACCAAGTGACCCCTGCCAAGCCTTTGGACCCTTACCACTTTTGACCCCCCTGCCAAGACAAATATCTGGTCAAATCTAGCCTACCCGCCAATAAGTCTTCCCCTTCCACTTGGTTACCTGCAAAACCAGACAACCCATCCCCCCTCCTCACCTTATCCTATCCATGTCCCCCCACCTCCACACACATCCAAGATGCATTTATTGCTTTCACCCTCATCTCACTCAATCCCTCCAACTGTCAAAAAAGCCAATTCCCGCCAAAAACCAATCAAGGGACAAGATGACTTTAACTCATCCAATGGACATGAAAGAAAGTGGGATTCAATCAGGGAAGTGAGAGAAAGCTTTTGGCATATAAAAGGAAGAGGAAGAAGCAGTAAAAGGGAGTAGCTAGTTTTATTTATTTTCTTTAATGTCGTTTTTTTTAAAATGTTTTAGTTTTAGTTAAAATGTTGTAATTTCAGTTTCTTGATATCACATTTATGTTAAATCATCTTTGTAATGTGTTTTGAATATCAATCCAAGTCTTATATTTAAGTTCCAAAGTTCATGCCCACTGTTGAAAATTTTCAGTTTCAAAGTATATGGTCTAAGTTGTTAAAAGTTTATTTTAATCTTAAATAAGTCAGTTTAAACCCTCTATAAGCTTTGAGTAAGCTTACATTTCAATTTCAAGTAAATTTGGTTCATGGTCAATAATAGTCAACTGTTGGAGCAAATTGGAATTGGAAATGAAAATGGGTGTTGCAGTGGTGATAATGGGTTGGATTAGGTTAAATTAGAATAGGTTTGGTTTGGTTTAGCCTGCATAAGCTGGACACAGTGGTTAGTAAGATTTCTCATTTTCACTTTTCATGCCATTTTTGCATTCCATGCCTGTATGAATATCTGTGGTCACAATTGGTTGTTATGTGTTTAATTAGCTGTAATTAGGTAAGTTAAACTTAGTTTGATAAGTATCTTAAGCTGGATCAGTAGCTAGCCCATTTTTATTTGCATATCAGTTATATACAAAGGTGTTTGGATCAGCTTATTGCTCTGCATTAGAGGTGGTTTCAGTGGTTAATGCTTGTTGGATCATGTTTGTTAAGTCTAAATAAACTCATCTCTGTCTTATTTTTGTGCTTGTTACCTGCCAAAGTCAAAATCCAACTTAAGCTATCTCAACAGTTAACTGTTGAGATTTTTGTAAATCCAAAGTCTTGAATTGTGTTTAAAGTTCATAGATAAAGGTTGCTTTAGCTTCATTTCATTCATTAACATCTAGTTTAGTCCAAAAATTGGCTTCAAAATTCATTTTAGTCAACTTTCCACTTTTTCATCAAAAGTCAAAATTTGCAAAACCAGTTTTTAGCTCAACTAGAGGGAATTTTCTTGAGCTCAGTTCTGGGCCAAATCAGATGAAACTTGTTGTTTTTAAAAGCCCTACTGGTCTATTTCCTTATATCTATTTTAGTATAATTTTTTAAATTTTGTTTAAGCCCCAAAACTGCTTTTCAAAAATGGCCTAAGTGCCCTGTTCATAAACATCAGCTTATGCTGAGTTTTGCAGATCTTGCAGAGCTTGTGCAAGGCTTATGTGAACTCACCTAGGTCTGATTTTTGGTTTACAAGATCTCACCCAGGTCTTGTATAGGTTTCAAGTTATTGTTTCTAGTTTCTAGCTTATTTGTGTGCTTATTATTCAGCTCAAAGTAGGCACCTAAATTCTGTTTTTAGCTCAAAAGCTCAAATTCATCAAATCTGTTGTTATTGCAATCCAGTGATTAGGACTTGTTGATTCTTGTTGCATTTTAGTTATTTTAGTATATTTAAGCTTCTGTTTTGGTTTGGTGCTTTTTGGTGCCCATTTGCTTATTCAAGTGCTTATTTCAATAAGCACTTGTACATCAGTTTCAATATCTTGCACACAGCCCCATGTTTTTCCATTTTTCCTAGCTTCCTTATATTATTTTAGAGTTTTCCTGAAATTTTCAGATTTTTCCAAGTTTGTTTGCTATTTTTCTTAATTTAAATTAGTTTTTAGCACTTTTTAATTAGCTTTTAATACAAATAAATTAGAAAAAGCTTTAAAAAATATGTTTTCAATTTTCCTAGATTAAGATAAATATAAAAGTCATAAAAAGTATTTTTTCCATAATTTTCTTAGCTTAAATAGTATTTTCTAGCATTTTAATTAGTTTTAAATAGTTTTAAATTAATAATAAATACATAAAAAGTCTAAAAAATATATTTTCAGTTTTAAAATAAGTTTTATCATATTTTAGATTTTTCTAAGTCTTAATTTTATTTTTCTAGTTTAATTTCATATTTTCTTGTATTATAAGCTAATATTTAATAGTTAAAATTAGTTTTTAATTAATAATAAATAATTAAATAGTTATAAAAATAATTTTATTTTTCTAATAATTTTCTTTTACTTTTAGGATTCCAAAACTGTTATTTTCATATTTTTAGGTCTTTTATTTCTTAGATTTTACTTTTTATTTTGTACGTATACGTAGTTTTTAAACTTACGTTTACGTTTCTCTTATCTGATTGTTGTGCTTTTCTATTCTGTATTCCATTCCTTTCCAAGCAATCAGTAGTGTAATATTTCTAATCAAAACCTTTACAGATCACTATCCTTAGTGATCACTCTATCATCTGAGTTTGTGTTTTGCACACCATTGAGTCTCCGTGGGACTTAACGACCCGAGAATTCATTATATTCTCCAGGACTTCATTGTATTTGTGTTTTAAGCGGTTTTAAGCTTCTTACGGTCGGCCATTCACAAGTGGCCGGCTTGTGTGAGGTAGCTTGACTGTTTTCAGCACAGATCACGTGCCCAGCCCCAGGGTACATTCGCATGTTGCAGAGCTTTCACGCGCAAACGTAGTGGAGAGCGTGGAAGTCTTCTAGGAAGAGCCAGAGGAAGCAGACCAAGGGGTCAAGCGCAAGAGGGCGCCTGGTGATGATGGCGCAGGCTCGTCTAGGAGGAAACGCCATGTCATTCATGACGTGGAGTCATCATCAAATGAATCATCGCCCCTCCGCGTAACTGAGACTACTCCTCCCAAGTAAGTATTGTCGCCGAAACACTTAGTGCATCCATATTTGTTGTATAAATTAATCATAAAATTTCTTTGTTTGCGTGCAGTGTTGAAACTATTGGGAGTACTGCTGGGCATTCCGTGGAGTCGCCACCCAAGGCGAGTCCTATTCGCACTGACCCTCCTGCGCCAGAGGACCAGGGCGCCGATCCATTGGCATCTGGGGATGTGCCAATGGATCAACTTGTTGAGGAGCTCTGTTTGGCTGCTGCGCACCAGGCTACATTGGTCGCGCAGCTAAAGTCAAGATATGCTGGGAAGAGTAGCCAGAGGGCGCATAAGGACAAACAGATTGCGTTGCTGGAGGCACGTTTGGCCAGTGCTCAGGCTGAGGTAGAGGCGGCGAGCTCTTATTCCCAAAAACTTGCTGAGGAAAAAATGTCTTTGCTGAACCAAGTGAGCCAGGAGCGTGCCGCGTTAGAGGAGTATAAGGCTACTTGCGTCTGGGCTCTTGGGTATTTGGAGAACGGGAAAAATGAGCACTTCTCGCGGTTGGAGGAGTTTCATACAAACGTTGGAGGTTTGCTAGAGAAGCAGGAGATGAAGCTTCACAAGCTCAGTATTGAATATGATGAAGAGCTGTATCCTCAGCTGGTTTCCACTATCGCTAAGCGCAGGTGGCTTATCAGCCATGGTTTGCGCCTTGCTGCCCTCAGTACCTTGGAATCTCGAGAGGTGGTAGACGCATTTGGGGGGGTTGTACAGTGCGCGCTAGCGCGTGGCAAGGCAGAGGCTATAGAAGAGCTTCATGAGGGTGGCCTTTTGAAAGTGCCTGCCGCGCAGGTGCCCGGGTATAATGAGCGAGCGTATGATGATCTGGTTGCTGCAATGGAGAAGATGAAGCTGTTGGAGCTTCCTCTGATTGTGGAGTTGGAGCGCGACCAGGATTATCCCATAGGTGTGATTATGGAGGGATTGACCTTGGCCCGCCATCGTGCTGATAATGCAGAGGCACAGCCTGACTATTTTTTGAAGCCTGATGAGTCATAGCTGCAAGTGCCTATCTTCGCTCGCCCCCGCGACATCCTGAACCCCTTTGCTCTTGAGAAGGAAATTCCTTTGAAAGAGTCCTTAGAGGCCCATGCCACGAGGCTAGCGAAGAAGAGGGCGTGAAGGGAAAGGCCATTTTGTGTGGTATTAGCGCATCGCATCTCCCTAGATCCGACGGGGTACCTGTTAGTGTGGCAACGGTATCGCGCCAGGATTCTGACCTATTGAAGACACTGAAAGAGGCTGGAGATGCTGCAACCCGTGTTGAGAGCTCACATCTGAGGCGTTGTAATAGTATGTAGGCTATAGCTTCTTTTGTAAATATTCTTTTGTAAGAACTCGTGGTTCATAATAAGATTTTCCTTTTGTTGAAGGTGTGTTGATCTGAATGTTGTTGCGACTTATAATTTTTGTACTTAGTTATCCGTCTTTGCATGAAAAACGTTCTTGTTGTCTAAGAATCAAACAGTTATATAAGCGCAAACAAGATATGAAGTCCATAAGCATGTATGAAAGTCATACTTGAAACATAATGTCTAAATACTTGTATCATAACCGTGTGTGATGTGATATGCAGCGTACTGTAAATACCATATCAAGGAGTCAAGAGTCTTGATTCCTAGTTTGTTAAACGCGCACAGTATGCATGGTTGCGCATTCATCGTGGAAGCGCATCAAACTTATTCCAACGTCTTGAAAATAAGGTGTTTAACAAAGGATGCATGATCCGGTGTTGATGGGTTTGCAACGAGTTATTTAGTAGGTTTACTCATCCTTTTTACCATCGTGGGTTTAGTAAGTGCATGCACGCCATGTAGGCAAAAGATAATATAACAACAATGTTGAGACATAAATAAGATGTAAATAACAAATTGAAATGTGTCGCGGAGTTAGCTAGAAACCGCGACGTTTTATTAATACTTGCAAGTTTTTGTAAAAAGAAAAAAGACATTTGCCTAAGTAAAACAGAATGTAAATACACGGATATTTATTGAGCACTATACTAGAGTGCGGTAGTGTCCGTGTGCTGGACCGTGGTCCTCCTAGAGATAACATCGTTTGAGATTGCAGATGTTCCATGTGCGTGGTAGCTCACGACCATCCATGTAACACCCCAACCCGATAAGGGTAGAAGTATCACATTTATGGAGTCAAATCAGAACAATACATATAAACCATGCAAGCGGAAGTCTTATAATAATAATCAAAAGAGTAGCAAGTCAACACGACTTGATCAATACAAAGGTTCCAAAAGATGCCCCAAAGGAAAATGAAACGATAAAAAGTCTAAGTCTCCAAATCAATAACAATGGAAATCAAAGTCTAGACAACTAAAGCAAATCCTCAAAAGCATCCTACTCTCAATCCCCAGATAAGCCCAGCTCCTAGCTTAATAACCTGCCGCAGGAAAAGAAATGCGGCTGAGCTTAAAAAGCCCAGTGAACAGATATAGCAATACAAAAGCAATAATAGAATCAAAGGCTGGTTAAATAAGATATGAAGGATATGAAGCAATATAGAGTAGGTAAATGAAACAAAGGAAAGGAAGGTCAGTTTTCCACCACGAGCCAACAAAACAAACCAAATCAAACCATATATCAATATCATGTAGTAACCATTGTATTCGGAGGGGTGACCTCGGAATACCAAACCAATATGAGGGGAGTCCTCGAGTAGCCAATGGAGTGATCAGCTCCCAAAATGTGAGGGGGTGTATTGCACACACCAACCACATCACCAAACCATATATCAATACAAAACAAATACAAATCTAGGATGCATCCATACGCCCCCCTGCAAAACAAATAGTGGCCATACAATATATCCAAAGCGCGCATAATCAATACAAATATGGGGACGGTGTGGAACATCACTCCTCCACACTGGATTCATGCCATTGGTGCATCAATGACACGGACATGGAACCCCCATGCCTAGTTAATGGCTCGGGTATCAACTGACAGGTCAAAGTATCCAATATAGAGTTCAATCAATATCAAATGTCCAATATTAGCAGTTCACAAATTCAAATCAATAGTTCAATATCAATGGTTCAATTATCAAGGTTCAAATATCAAGGATCAATATCAAGGTTCAAATAGCAAAGGATCAATAGCAAGGGTTCAAATATCAAAGCAAAGGTTCAATATCAATTATGGCAAGAGATCAAAGATGCTAAGAGATCATGAGAAACCTTATGAGAAAGGTCGAATATCGTACCTTATTCAAGCAAGCAAACAATGAAAGTAAAGTCAAGAATGAGATCAATCACGCCGCCCGGAACCTATATGAATTAGATAACGTTCTATAAGAATCCGAAACACTTGTTTTAAGACGGCTTTCCATTTTTAGCAAGTTTCCCATTTTAGTATTCTTTCCATTTCAAGTAACTTTCTATTTTAGGAAACTTTCTATTTTAGGCAGGTTTCTATTTTTAGTAACTTTCCCGAATTAGCAGATTTCCATAATTAGTAACTTTCTAAAAATAGCAGGTTTCCATAATTAGCAGGTTTAGTTACTTATCTCAAGTTATAATAGAAAATGAGTATTATAATACTTTAAAGATCATTTATGGCAAGTTACAAAAGTTTAGGGTTTAAAATGTCAATATTGCAAAGTATAGGGTTAAAAGTGTAAATATAGTAAGTTTACCCATTTTACTCCTTTAGTCCATTTAGTTAGTATTTTAACATGTTAATCCATCAAGTATCACAATTTACCAAACAACCCCTTAACTTTATATAATCATGAATTACAAACCCTAGTTTTACGTTATGATTAACGAATCCGTTTTAAACATGTTAGCTCGATTAATACAAGATTACAAGACACCTAATGTGATATATTATCAATTCGGACCAGCCCTTCCCAAATCACTTATTGTGCGCCCTTATAGGATTAAAAACACCCTCGAAATCACTTGTTAACAAGTCCATTTATCATATACGAAAACATGTAATCAAAAGATCATTAAACCCTTATATAAATGAAATATAAATCGACAAGGAGAAGACCAAAATCAGTTTCATATTCGTATTATAAGTCATGTCTCATTCGAATAAGCATAGATTCAATATTCAAGGTTTGTATCATTTCATGTGTTATCATTTTATGTGTTAATATAGATTATGATTTTATGTGATCCCTTTTACAAGTTACAAGCCCTAGACAAACATGTATACCACGAATTGATTAAAGACACAAGGAGGAATGGATTAAGAAGACGATACGTTACCCTTGAAGCGTGTACGAAACAAGAACAATAATCAAACCACGAAAACTAAACCAAGTCTCCTCTTGGTTGTCCAAACCCCACGGCTACAAACCAACCCACCAACAAGCTTCCAATTCGACCCCAAACACAAACACTACGACCACCAAACGATTACCTACGATCAAGAGTCTCCTAGGAACACCTTGGCTTGAAGAATTCGTATGAAATGGTGAAAAAAAATGTGATTGCCGCCACTTGAAGAGAGAAAGGACTAGGGTTTCTTGTGTGTATTTTTGAAATGAGATGAAGAGATAAATGAGATTGATTGCAAATTGATATAATGAGAGATTTTGGGGAGGTTAAGGCCGGCCATTAAGGGCTCCAAAAGGCTAATTCTCAACTTTCCTTCTTATCATAATTTTATGTATCTAGTCTTGTTCCAAGTTCAAGTTAATTATGTACAAGTTACAAGGTTTTAAAGTTACTTAGACTTTTAATTATTCAAGTTCTTTATTGTATATCATAAGTTTATTATTCTCATAATGTGAAAGTATTATTAATCATATAACTTGTTAAATGGTGTTAACATATTTTCCGAGTTGGTGAAATTTTAAGTTGGAGGGCAAAATTGTCATTTACGCGATTTGAGATTTTAGGGTTTTACAACTCTTCCCCTCTAAAAAGAAAATTTTCGTCCTCGAAAATTGAAAAGGAAACGAAACGATAAACGAAGACATACCCGATGATGAAAAGAAATGTGGATAACTAGCTCGCATAGATTCCTCGGTCTCCCAGGTAGCTTCACGCTCTGGGTGATTCTTCCAAAGAATCTTAACAAACTGGGAAATTTTGTTTCTCATGACTCGATCTTGCCGATCCAAAATAGCTTCGGGTTCCTCCGAAAGAGACATATCAGGTTGAATCTGATCAAATGGATAAGAGGCGACATGCAAAGGATGATAGTTGTATCCCCTCAAAAGAGATACATGAAAAACGTTGTGCACATGCGATAACTGCGGCGGAAGAGCCAAACGATAAGAAACCTCTCCAATGCGCTCGAGAATCTCAAACGGCCCAATAAAACGAGGACTCAGCTTCCCTTTAATACCAAAACGTTTAACACCCCGAAATGGCGACACTTTCAGAAATACCCGATCACCAACCTGAAACTCCAAATCACGACGATGTTTATCGGCATAACTCTTTTGCCGCGTACGAGCCTCCTTCAACTTCTCCCTAGCAACTGCCACCTTCTCGTTGGTGATCTCAATAATCTCAGGCCCCTCAATCAAACGCTCACCTACTTCGTCCCAACAAATAGGTGCTCTACATTTCCTCCCATACAAAAGCTCATAAGGTGCAGCCTTGATGCTAGCATGCCAACTATTGTTGTAGGCAAACTCCACCAAGCACAAATACTCATCCCAACTCCCGGTCCACTCTAAAGCACATGCTCGCAACATGTCTTCCAATGTCTGAATGGTCCTCTCCGACTGACCATCCGTCTGAGGATGAAACGCCGTACTAAACTTAAGGCGAGTGCCCCAAGCCTTATGCAAACTCTTCCAAAAACGAGACGTGAAACGAGGATCTCTATCTGACACAATCGCTGTAGGAGTACCATGAAGACGAACGATTTCCTGCTGAAAGATTTCTGCCAACTTACTAACACTATCTCCATGCGATTTAATGGGTAAGAAATGAGCAGACTTGGTTAGCCGATCAACGACCACCCAAATCGCATCATGTCTTTTACGAGTGAGAGGCAAACCGGTGACAAAATCCATAGTAATCTCTTCCCACTTCCAAGTAGGAATTTCCAAAGGCTGAAGTAAACCACTAGCCCGCTGATGCTCTATCTTAACCTGCTGACATGTCATGCACCTAGAAACATACAAGGCCACATCCTGTTTCATACCACTCCACCAGAAATGCTGCTTAAGATCTCGGTACATCTTAGTGGAACCTGGATGAATAGTGAATGGAGAACTGTGAGCTTCAGACAACACAGTCTCACGCAAATCAGGATCATTCGGAACACAAAGCCGATCACCAAACCATACCACACCAGAACTATCAATCCGAAACTCCGATTGTTTCCCTTCCTCAATATTCTGAACAATAGACCAAAGCTCACCATCATCCTTCTGAGCTTCCTTGATCCGCAACATAAGATTGGACTCTACCTTCAAGCTCGCCCAATAACCATCATAACCTCGGAAACACAATTCCACATCCATAAGCTCAAGATCAAGAAGAACCCTGGGTTCAATCTCCAAACTAGCAATCATACCCGACTTTCGGCTTAGTGCATCTGCAACCACATTAGCCTTACCCGGGTGATACTGAATGTTCGTGTCATAATCCTTAAGAAGCTCCAAC
Source organism: Chrysanthemum makinoi (assembly GCA_910596185.1). Lineage (NCBI taxonomy): Eukaryota > Viridiplantae > Streptophyta > Magnoliopsida > Asterales > Asteraceae > Chrysanthemum > Chrysanthemum makinoi. The sequence continues at coordinate 112,178,576 of OU343224.1, read as the reverse complement.
CATCTCCGCTGTCTCATATTGAGCTCCTTTTGTGTGAATATATACTTTAAACTTTTGTGGTCAGTAAAGATATCACACGACTCGCCATACAAATAATGCCTCCAAATCTTGAGGGCAAAACAAGCTGCCCAACTCTAAATCATGCGTGGGGTAATTCTCCTCATACGATTTCAATTGCCTCGAAGCATAGGCAATCACCTTACCGTGCTGCATCAATACACAACCCAGACCTTTCTTCGACGCGTCACTATAAATCGAAAACCTCCGAACCCGATGGAAGTGTCAAAACAGGCGCAGTAACCAACCTCCGTTTCAACTCCTCAAAACTCTGTTCACGTTCCTCCGTCCATTCAAACTTTTCTCCTTTCCTCATCAATTGCGTCAAAGGTAACGCCAATTTAGAGAAACCTTCAACAAAACGACGGTAATAACCAGCAAGCCCCAGAAAACTCCTAATCTCCGTCACAGTAGTAGGTCTCGGCCATTTTGTGATAGCCTCTACTTTAGATGTGTCCATCTTGATACCATCAGCAGACACAACGTGACCCAGGAAAGCAACTTGGCTCGGCCGAATTCACACTTAGAAAATTTCGCATACAACTTCTGCTGTCGAAGAATCTCTAATACGATCCGAAGATGCTGCTCATGCTCGGCCTCACTCTTAGAATACACAAGGATGTCATCGATGAAGACGATTACAAATTTATCAAGGTACTCGTGGAAAACACGGTTCATAAGATCCATAAAGACGGCAGGCGCGTTAGTCAAACCAAATGGCATAACCAGAAACTCATAATGGCCATAGCGAGTACGAAACGCGGTCTTAGGAACATCTTGTTCCTTCACACGTAATTGATGATAACCAGACCTCAGATCAATCTTAGAGAAGAATTTGGCGCCCTGCAATTGGTCAAACAAATCATCGATGCGAGGAAGAGGGTAACGGTTACGGATAGTAATACGGTTCAGCTCACGGTAGTCGATACACAATCTCATACTCCCATCTTTCTTCTTAACAAACAATACCGGTGCACCCCAAGGTGAAACGCTGGGTCTAACAAAGCCGTTCTCCAAAAGTTCTTGCAACTGTTCTTTCAACTCTTTCAGTTCAATCGGTGCCATACGATAAGGAGCTTTGGATATAGATTCAGCACCAGGAATCAAATCAATACCAAATTCAACTTCCCTAGCCGGAGGAATGCCAGGAAGTTCATTAGGGAAAACATCAGCAAAATCGCGCACAACAGAAAGACTTTCAATAGTCGGAACTTCTGAAGAAGTATCTTTGATGGATGCCAGAAAACCAAGGCAACCATGAGAAATGAGAGTGCGGGCTTTCATAGCCGAGATGATCTTAACCGACTTAAGTGGTTGAGCACCATGGTATACAAAATCAGGACGATGAACATTACCGAAGATAACATTACGAGCATGACAATCAATAGTAGCCTTATGCAAGGCCAACCAGTCCATACCCAAAATAATATCAAAATCAGACATATCCAAAGGAAGAAGATTAGCCGAACGAATACCATCATCGAAACGTAGAGGACAGTCCACATACTCGTGATTAATGAGCACATGATTTTTCATAGGGGTTGATATAGATAGAGGATTCATTAGTGGTGTTGGAGGTAATTTGAGTTTCTTAGCAAAGTTTTTCGATACGATAGAATGTGCGCCAAGTATCAAACAAAACAAAAGCAGTAGAATCACCAAAATAAATAGTGCCGTAATAGTACCGACGCCTTGTCTGCCTGATCTCGAGTAACTGAATACACACGCCCAGTGGTGGGAGGTGGTTTGATGTAGTTCGAAGGAGTAACCGATGCCTGCTTGAGACAATCCTTCACCCTATGATCTGTCTCCCCACAATGATAACAACCTCCAGTAATCCTACGGCAGACACACGGGTGCGGCTTACCACACGTAACACACTTGGGAGGAGGAGGTAACACCTCGAAGTCCTCTTCGGGAAGAAGCCGCCGAACGATCTGATAAGTCTTTGCGAGATGACTGATCCCGCTGCCGCCTCAAAACGCCACTCGACCCCTACGATCATCACCTGACCTATCAAATCTCCTCTGAGTACCCTGCTGCCTCGAATCATAGCCACGGTCATATCGACCTCTAACACTCTGTGCGACCACGGCGGTCCTTCGATCGGAACTGTAGTCCTGACGACCCCGAGAATGAATACGATCCCCATCTCTGTTCCTCTTATTGTAACCCTGCTCCTCATGCAGTAACTCTATGTTGCGGGCATCATCCGCAATGCAGCCACCTCGATATCTGATGGTTGATCATCCTATCTAGCACCCACTTCTTTAGCCCCCATTTAAACTTACGAGCCTGACGACGAGCATCTCCAGCAACAACAGCACCTACAAACCCAACCATCCTCATAAATCGCTGCATGTACTCGTGAGAATTCTCCTTCTCCAACTGATGTATGGTCTCATACTCCCTTTCATTGCTGTTCGACTCAGGGAAATCTTGTTTGTAGAAGATCTCTGAAGGTATTCCAAGTACAAGTATCGATGAAGTTCTCTTCTCTAGACAAGAGATAGGCCTTCCACCAGTTTAGGGCATCACCCTCGAATTTGAAAGTAGCAAGCCGGGTTTTCACCTCATCACCACAACCCAGCACATTGAAGAGCTTCTCCATGTGCGTAATCCAGTCCTCTGCCTCATTAGATGAAGCTGCCGAGCGAAAAGGAAGTGGCTTAAGTTTGTTAAAGCGCTCGATCCAAACATGAATGGGTGTAGGTGGGTTAGCACCCCCACCATTGTCCCCACCAGAAGAACTAGCACCATTCGAACGTTCGAGTGATGGTAGCCACTATCTCGGGCATAGCAGTGGCTAGAGCGCGTCGCGATCAAAGCCGAAGTTGGGATGTCCATCCCCGTTGTCATCACCGTTCCTTCGAGTTTGGACCATCTGAAGAGTTCATTAAACGATTAGCAAAAGGTTAGGAAAATGGGATGAAGAGCATGAACGGAAATGACGATAATGAACCTAGAATCTACCCAAACCTCACCAAATCAAAACTTAAGCTCTACAGGTTAACGCTTAGGGTCCATATGTCACAGGTCCTGGCTACAAGTCGTAAACACGGGCTCGATACCATAATTGTAACACCCCAACCCGATAAGGGTAGAAGTATCACATTTATGGAGTCAAATCAGAACAATACATATAAACCATGCAAGCGGAAGTCTTATAATAATAATCAAAAGAGTAGCAAGTCAACACGACTTGATCAATACAAAGGTTCCAAAAGATGTCCCAAAGGAAAAATGAAACGATACAAAGTCTAAGTCTCCAAATCAATAACAATGGAAATCAAAGTCTAGACAACTAAAGCAAATCCTCAAAAGCATCCTACTCTCAAACCCCAGATAAGCCCAGCTCCTAGCTTAATAACCTGCCGCAGGAAAAGAAATGCGGCTGAGCTTAAAAAGCCCAGTGAACAGATATAGCAATACAAAAGCAATAATAGAATCAAAGGCTGGTTAAATAAGATATGAAGGATATGAAGCAATATAGAGTAGGTAAATGAAACAAAGGAAAGGAAGGTCAGTTTTCCACCACGAGCCAACAAAACAAACCAAATCAAACCATATATCAATATCATGTAGTAACCATTGTATTCGGAGGGGTGACCTCGGAATACCAAACCAATATGAGGGGAGTCCTCGAGTAGCCAATGGAGTGATCAGCTCCCAAAATGTGAGGGGGTGTATTGCACACACCAACCACATCACCAAACCATATATCAATACAAAACAAATACAAATCTAGGATGCATCCATACTGCAAAACAAATAGTGGCCATACAATATATCCAAAGCGCGCATAATCAATACAAATATGGGGACGGTGTGGAACATCACTCCTCCACACTGGAGTCATGCCATTGGTGCATCAATGACACGGACATGGAACCCCCATGCCTAGTTAATGGCTCGGGTATCAACTGACAGGTCAAAGTATCCAATATAGAGTTCAATCAATATCAAATGTCCAATATTAGCAGTTCACAAATTCAAATCAATAGTTCAATATCAATGGTTCAATTATCAAGGTTCAAATATCAAGGATCAATATCAAGGTTCAAATAGCAAAGGATCAATAGCAAGGGTTCAAATATCAAAGCAAAGGTTCAATATCAATTATGGCAAGAGATCAAAGATGCTAAGAGATCATGAGAAACCTTATGAGAAAGGTCAGAATATATGTACCTTATTCGAAGCAAGCAAACAATGAAAGTAAAGTCAAGAATGAGATCAATCACGCCGCCCGGAACCTATATGAATTAGATAACGTTCTATAAGAATCCGAAACACTTGTTTTAAGACGGCTTTCCATTTTTAGCAAGTTTCCCATTTTAGTATTCTTTCCATTTCAAGTAACTTTCTATTTTAGGAAACTTTCTATTTTAGGCAGGTTTCTATTTTTAGTAACTTTCCAGAATTAGCAGATTTCCATAATTAGTAACTTTCTAAAAATAGCAGGTTTCCATAATTAGCAGGTTTAGTTACTTATCTCAAGTTATAATAGAAAATGAGTATTATAATACTTTAAAGATCATTTATGGCAAGTTACAAAAGTTTAGGGTTTAAAATGTCAATATTGCAAAGTATAGGGTTAAAAGTGTAAATATAGTAAGTTTACCCATTTTACTCCTTTAGTCCATTTAGTTAGTATTTTAACATGTTAATCCATCAAGTATCACAATTTACCAAACAACCCCTTAACTTTATATAATCATGAATTACAAACCCTAGTTTTACGTTATGATTAACGAATCCGTTTTAAACATGTTAGCTCGATTAATACAAGATTACAAGACACCTAATGTGATATATTATCAATTCGGACCAGCCCTTCCCAAATCACTTATTGTACGCCCCTTATAGGATTAAAAACACCCTCGAAATCACTTGTTAACAAGTCCATTTATCATATACGAAAACATGTAATCAAAAGATCATTAAACCCTTATATAAATGAAATATAAATCGACAAGGAGAAGACCAAAATCAGTTTCATATTCGTATTATAAGTCATGTCTCATTCGAATAAGCATAGATTCAATATTCAAGGTTTGTATCATTTCATGTGTTATCATTTTATGTGTTAATATAGATTATGATTTTATGTGATCCCTTTTACAAGTTACAAGCCCTAGACAAACATGTATACCACGAATTGATTAAAGACACAAGGAGGAATGGATTAAGAAGACGATACGTTACCCTTGAAGCGTGTACGAAACAAGAACAATAATCAAACCACGAAAACTAAACCAAGTCTCCTCTTGGTTGTCCAAACCCCACGGCTACAAACCAACCCACCAACAAGCTTCCAATTCGACCCCAAACACAAACACTACGACCACCAAACGATTACCTACGATCAAGAGTCTCCTAGGAACACCTTGGCTTGAAGAATTCGTATGAAATGGTGAAAAAATGTGATTGCCGCCACTATGTAGAGAGAAAGGAAGCTAGGGTTTCTTGTGTGTATTTTTGAAATGAGATGAAGAGATAAATGAGATTGATTGCAAATTGATATAATGAGAGATTTTGGGGAGGTTAAGGCCGGCCATTAAGGGCTCCAAAAGGCTAATTCTCAACTTTCCTTCTTATCATAATTTTATGTATCTAGTCTTGTTCCAAGTTCAAGTTAATTATGTACAAGTTACAAGGTTTTAAAGTTACTTAGACTTTTAATTATTCAAGTTCTTTATTGTATATCATAAGTTTATTATTCTCATAATGTGAAAGTATTATTAATCATATAACTTGTTAAATGGTGTTAACATATTTTCCGAGTTGGTGAAATTTTAAGTTGGAGGGCAAAATTGTCATTTACGCGATTTGAGATTTTAGGGTTTTACAATCCATGTCACGCAGCTTGTACGCGCCCTTTCCTAATGCTTCAATGACCTCATAAGGTCCTTCCCACTTCGGTCCAAGTTTTCCTGTATCTTCTGCATGGCTCGCATCATTGGCGCGATATACAAAGTCGCCTGGTCTGAATGAGACACTTCGGACTTTAGCATCATAGTATCCTTTCATTTTTGACTTAGCTCTCGCCTCACATATAGGCTGCTTTCTTCCAACAGGTCCAAGTCGATACGCCGTTCATCATCATTGGTTGTGACATTAACTTCGGTAATACGAATAGTTGGCATCCCAATTTCGGCGGGTATAACGACTTCTGTCCCATAGACAAGAGAGAAGGGGGTGTCCCCCGTACTAACTTTGATTGAAGTGCGGTGCGCCCACAAAACATGCGATAACTCTTCCACCCACCTTCCTTTGTGTTTGTCTAAGCGTGCTTTAATTCCTTCACCCAGACTTCGATTTGCACGCTCGACTAAACCATTGGTTTGTGGGTGTTTAACCGACGCGAAGTGCTGTGCAATATTTAGTTTTTCGCACCATTCCTTGAAAGGGTTGTCACAGAATTGTTTTTCGTTGTCCGAGATGATTTCCCCAGGTAATCCGAAACGGCATACGATGTTTTCCCAAACAAATCGTTTTACCTGATTTCCTGTGATTGTCGCGACCGCCTTTGCTTCAATCCACTTAGTGAAATAGCCTATAGCCACTATAAGGAATTTCAATCCCCTGCTGCAAGGGAAGGGGCGGCAATGTCAATACCCCATTTATAGAATGGCCATGGGGACGTAATAGGTGTTAGCTCCTGTTGTGGTTGGCGTGGAATGGGTCTGTGAACTTGGCAGTCGCCACACTTTCTTATTAAGTCCCTCGCGTCACGGTGCATCGTAGGCCAGTAGTATCCTGACCGTAAAGCGCGCGCTACAACGGACCGTGGTCCCGAGTGCATACTACATGAACCAGTGTGGATTTCTCGGAGTACGTAATCTGCTTGAAGGGGTCCGACACATCGAAGCCATGGTTGTAGAAATGAACGCCGATATAGTATACCGTCCCGAAGTTCAAACCTCTATGATGTGCGTCGTACTCGTCCGGCGTCCTTCTGCTCTTGGGGCAATACACCCTTGCTTATAAACTCGACGATTGGAGTCATCCATGTAGGACCTTGTTCCTCTATCACCGTGGATATCTCCATCTCCGAGATGGACTTGCTTTTCAGAGTTTCCACCAATACTTGTTTTAATAGGTATGCAAAGCTTGTGGATGCAATTTTGCTTAGTGCATCCGCCTTTCTGTTTTCCCCTCTAGGAACTTGTTTGATGGTAAACCTGTCAAAGTCCTGGATTAGGGACTTGGTTTTGTCGAGGTATTGAATCATGTTTTCCTCTTTAGCCACATACTCGCCCAACACATGGTTGGCTACCAAACTGGAATCTATATTTGCTTCTAAGTTGCGTATGCCCATTCGAGCTGCAATGCGTAATCCAGCAATCGTTGTTTGTGGCTGTGAATTCAAAACGCAGTGCGTAAGTGAATTACATTCCTTCTGGACTTGTGAGGATAAGGCCTGCACCTGACCCATCTACGCATGAAGATCCATCCGTAAATAGGATCCATGGTTCTTGTAGTTCCACCTTGCCTTCTGAAGGTGCATCATCCGTGTCCGATTTTTTGATGATGAAGTCTGCTAGTACCTGCCCCTTAACTGCAGTGCGTGGTGAAGGAAGTTGGATGACAGCCTTCGTTTTCTCTGAGCACGGTTTAATGCCGTCGGGCTCTATCAAATATCCGAGGAACATGCCTTCTGTAGCGCCAAAAGTGAATTTATTAGGATTTAGCTTCATGTTGATCTTTTGTAGTGTCTTAAATGTTTCCTCAATGTCGCACACCAATTCGTCCTTCGTATGGCTTTTTATGACAAGGTCGTCAACATAAACCTCTAGGTTGCGGCCCACCTGTTTTTCAAATGCGTTATCTACCAATCTCTGGTAGGTGGCGCCTGCGTTCTTCAAGCCAAAGGGCATCTTAGTATAACAATATACGCCTTGGCTTGTATGGAAGGCCGTTTTTTCCTCATCTTCTTTAGCCATTTGGATTTGGTGGTATCCTTTGTATGCGTCCAAGAAGCATTTAAGTGAGTATCCGCACAGAGATTATATCTTCCAGTCTATCTCTGGTAGTGGGTAGCAGTCTTGTGGACATGCTTTGTTGAGATCCGTGAAGTCCACGCACATCCGCCAACTACTATCGCTCTTCTTGACCATCACTGGGTTGGAAAGCCAGTCATGGTAATAGACTTCTCGCATGATACCTGCATCCACAAGTTTATGTACTTCTACCAGAATTGCTTGTGCGGGCTCGGAGCCCGGCGCTTCTTCGTCTTCTTGGGAGTATCCTTGTCGGATTCTCAACTTGTGTTCATGTAATCGGCGTGGTACACCGGTCATGTGCTTTGGTTCCCATGCAAAGATATCCAGATTCTTTTGAAAGAGTGCGCACACGCCCTGCCGTTATCGACAGTGATCCCCGTCGATACTTCTTGCTCGGGTAATCGGGATGAATTGCGACCCTCGGGTTTGATACTTTAGTTGCGAAATGTGTGCCTTCTCACATGTAATCGTGTTGCATTCTCTGGGTGGTACGGTGGTATTGTAGAGAGTAACAATGCCTCCCTCCACCGGGAATTTGAGCATCCCATGTCTGTAGACGATGCTAGCGCAAGGCTGATATCCATGGTCTTCCAATAATGCCATTGTATGGCGAAGGGGATTTGATCACCATAAAATTCATCCAGGCTTTTATGGAGTGTTCCTTATTACCAACATTGACTAGTAGGCGTATTTGCCCCATGGGCCATATCTTTTCTCCTGTAAAACCAGTCAACGACGTCATGACTGGGCTTAACTTACTTCGTATCTGTGACACACGGTAAATTTTCACCAAAATTTAACTGCTAATTAGTAATTTATTTTTACTAAGCCAAACTTATTAAGCATACACAAGCTTTGCCCGAGCATTTGAGTAGATAACTCGCATACAATAAATTTCACCACTCTTGCATTCATATCATTTTATGAATATTGCATTTTTGTCACGTGATTTAACTGTAAGACGGGAGGTTATCTCGTTACCCGGTGCCCGACACGCACGCGTACCGACACTATGATAAGGACTCGCTAAAACAATTAACAAATGTCAACAACTTGGAATATTGCAAGGATAAAATATTTTAGGCACATAACAAAAAGACACTACGTTATAAAAACTATCAAACAATGAGACCTTGGTCACGATATAATTTCACGGGACACAAAAATAATGAACACCCTACCATGAAATCAATAACTCTCATGAACTCAAATAATATTAATAAATAACCTAAATATAAACACTTATACTTTGACAAATGAATGTTATACATTTCCTATACATATCTATTTAAAAGAAGAAAAGAAGACAAAAGTTAGACTTTAACAAAAATGTCTCTTTGGCCTCTTCTCCCTTCCACGTCTAAAGCAAACATGAAACCAGAAAAACAAGTTAACCAAATATTCTCTTCAACCTACTCCTACACCTCTCACTAGTCCGAATCTCCCAAAGAGGGAAGCCAAGCATGCCTTTCCATCATCTCCCCATCTCTCATACTAAATTCATGAAAGATTTGTTCTCAAATCCAACCACAGTCGCCGACTATGGGATAAATGAATCCAAGAGGAATCAAAATGAGATCATTCACAAGAAGCATATCTCTACTCCAATCTACCTTGAGCCAATTCACAAGATTCGTCCATTCTTGGAAGCTAGCCATTTTCGACTTCAATCCAAACACCAAGAAGAGAGAGAGTTCAAGCTTTACCCAAAGTACCTCTATATCTCTAGTGGAGATGCAAGAACCCCAAATTGAGTTTCAATTTCATTTTCTCTCAAAAGCTAGGGTTTGCCAAAGTTAGGGTTTTCCAAAATTGATTTGGGGGTTTTGCAATTGGAGGTATCTTGGAGCTAATTCGAGTTTTGTTTGGTCCGAATCCAAGAAACGACCTTTCATCCATCACCTATCATTTTCGGATTTAAGGTTATCATCTCTTTTGTTGTTATGTTTTTATGTTGTTTTATGATATTAAGAGTGGAAGAGTTTACCAATGAAATTATCATGTGTTTTAGTCATGTCAATTTGGGCTTAAGTTTTGGATGCCACGTTGAATTCATGTATATAACTAGTTGAGATTTGAATGTTACTTTGTTTTACTAATCTTGTTTTGTAACCGAAAAACTTAAGTTGTTATAGGCTCAAGGGTCCGTATAGTCTTCTGTCGAGATTTTGAGTCGAGAAAATGAAGGATAAGTCTTGTAACAACTTAGTAATTTAACTATGCAACTAAGTAATCTCGACGGGATAATACTCACTTTTTATAAACAACTATGTCACTCCGGAATTTAAGTAAGTCATTGGTAATAAGTGGGTTTGGTTTACTATCGAGGTAGGAACCGGGTCGAGTAGTACTCAACCATGGTATAGCCTTACCATTTCTTTGCTCTATCGCGTATAGTTAGTCTCGACTCCATCATCATAATACTCGACTTAGGAGTCTTTGTCTTGACCTCACCTTGTAAAATCCATGTCATGTATAATCGAGTTTGTCAAATACTATAGTGATAATTTGGATGTATTGTTTGAAAACTATTTACGTCAAATAGCGAAACCAAAGAGCTTGAAAATTTTTCAATTGTAAGTCTACTAGTAAACATGGCCTTAAAAACTGGAAATTCGATCTTGAAAGTGGCACTTGACTTAGTAAGTCAAGCACCTTGTAACAAGTTTAACTTATGACACTCAGTCACATACTTGTCGTTATCTTTGTTGTAGAGTTGTTCGGCTCGAAAAGGGAACTCATTTCGAGACCCATGACACCATCAGCCGAGCATACCACTAGAAACTTTAGTCTCACAAAAAGTTTGATATCTTGGTTTAATTAGGTGTGCATCTTGTTGAGAAACTAGCTTTATGTCTTTTCTTTGTTGGCCGAATACTCATTCGTGAATGTTACAATCAAGACGGGTAGCCAAGATGTGTTCGAGCACATTAGTCGTGGCCCGGTTGTAACTCCGAGATGATGGCGATTGGACTCAAAATTCTCTACTTCTCAAATGTATCTTGACTACATTTTTCTCTCTTCATGCGTTAACCATTCTTAAGTGTCAAAAGCAAGAACACTTCTTGACTAGTAGCAAAGGCTACTAACAAAAACTGATGGGCCACAACCCATTTGTATCTCAAAGGTTACTTGAACTCTTTTGGGCCAAGCCCATTCGTGTACCCAAACCGCTGGGCCACAGCCCACCTACAGTTTTGAATATTGGTTTAAGTAATTGAAACGCGACAAGTAATACCGGAATAAATCACAAAGCTAAACTCATTTGTTGCACATTTGGAGAGTTCGACTTTAGTTATGTACACATATATCGACGAGTAAAACAAGAGTAAAGGCGTACAAACAATGAACCAAGTGTCTAAAAATTGTGAGTCATATAATAAGACCTGCGAAATGGATTTAACGACAATGTGTAAAGAAATGTATGTCAAGTGAACGTCTCATCGAAAACTATATATATGGAACTAGTTTGTTAAATAAATAAGATACCACTATATTATTTCCTAGTCCATTTAAAAAAATTGATGACTTTAAATTTCACTAGAGCTTTTTCCCAAATACAAATAGAAAACAAATTATAATTTTGACAACACCATTTTGTGTCAACCTAAATAGGTGTATATACATCTATATACTTACTAATGGAACATTTTAATTAATTGTTTTAAATCAAACTTGGATTTTAAAACCATACTAATGTCAAAATGAAAAGAGTATATATACATTCATATACTTACTAGTAAATCTCTTAAATTACTTTTACAAACTAAAGGTTGATTTTAAAACCATTAAATAAGAATAATATTAATTGCACCATTTTAAGTATGTAATACTTAAAACAATGAACTAAAACCTTACCCTCCTTATCTAGGTCGCGTGTCGGTGCCACTCCACAACCATCACTAATCCCACATTTGGATTTGCACTTTGCTAAGGTGAGTTTCATAGCCCCACTTTTACTTGATAAATTGTTTTATACATTTTGGGGTGAGAAATATGCAAAACATTTTATGGACCAAAACTATTACATGATCACTATTACGTGGTTTAGCCTAAGCCCTTATGTCCCTAGAGAATGCCCTTTCTCATGAACCGTCAATTCCCCATTGGGAAACGCGAATGTTATAAATAGATCTATTGAGGGTGACTCCTCCGTTCGGTTGGCCATGCTTAGGCCAAGGCGAAACGTATACCATGTCGGAATCAAGTGTTGAGGGACAAAACACTTGCTATGGGCCCCTATATTGTATAACATCTTTTAGCATACGAAAGTAGTATCGGTTGCATGAACTTAGAGCTAACGTAATAGACATTCATACATATATCATTATATTCGTTGTAATGATTATATGCCTTTGCTTATGGTCCAAGCTTACTATTTTAAATTAAACCTATGAACTCACCACCTTGGTGACCTTTTAGCATATTTTCTCAGGTGTTTAAGATTTGTTCAGGAAGGCAAGGCAAGAAGCGGATGTATGGTCGTAGTAGTATTAAAGAAGTGTTTTTACACAAAAATGATGTTTTTACATTGGGACCACTTTATCTAATGGGATGTACCCATTTATTTAAACTATGTTGTAAGACAGCGTTTTAAAACTATTTTATAAAATCAAACGGAGTATGTATTCCGTTCTTTATTACTTGTGTTATGATTTACCAATTCCGTAACGCTCCCGAATAACACGTATGCTTCCGCTAAACAAATTTGGGGGTGTTACAGATTGGCATCAGAGCCTAGGTTATAGAGAACTAGGTACATATAAACCCTAAACTATAACCACTTTTCACCAAAAACATCATACTACGACCGCCGATTGCCGCTTGCCTTACTTGCCATTTTATTTAAAGTTCATTTAATAGGATTACATGTTTTATTTCCTATTTACTTATGCACTATTTCATATCCATCATGAGCATATTTTTCCACATACTTACACATATGCACCGTCTTGTCACAGACTATGCCTTCCCCAGCCTTTCCTCGCGATGTTCTGGAGGACATCCTACTAGCTCACTCACCGACCATCCGCCAGCTTGCACACTTAGCCACTGATCCATACATACAGGCCACACTAGCAGTCCAGCCAGCTATTGCACCTACTCCACCTATACCCACCCTTACCACCACTCCATCTCTGTTGACGCCAGGCAAAAACCCGTATGATTGTGAGAGTACCGGATATCGAGGCGGTATTCATATGCCTGCACTAGCTTCTCGGATGACCCGCGCTGCCTACATGGGTCCTTCTACTACTTGAGTCACGACACCATCACCCACTGAGTCACCACCTCATCGAGACTCGGAGATCTCTGATTCTTACTCGAGGAAGATCCGGAAGAAGATCCGGAAGAGGATCCCGAGGAAGAACTACCGAGCCTATACCGACGAGAGTGTCCCGGTTATGTTAGCATAGCAGCAGATGTGAGTACACAGGGTCTGGAGATTGTCCAGAGTATACATGAGTTTGGACAGAGCTCCGGGATGGCTCGAGAGATTGAGCGATGACATGGATATTGATGCGCCATTTGGATTAGGGCAGAGAGCCGCACTTCTCCACGGTCGGAGGAGAGTAGTGAGGTTGATTGGAGAGATATTGATTGCTTGATCAGTTCAGTACCACTTGTCACTAGTCCGAGCTATAGTCCGTCATCACCTTCATTTGTACCATCTGCAGCAGACATGGAGCGCCTTGAGCGCACCACTAGACAACTTGAGACCATTGAGGAAGCTGCACCGGTTGAGGCACTGACCGAGCCAGACCTGTCAGGATCTCCGAATGGTGATCCGACCCTCATTGAGAGGATATTTATCCGGTTGGACTCTCGGAGACTCGCTAGGAGTCCATTCGATCGGCTAGAGAGGATCGATCCGACACGCTTGCAAGCTTGTGAGCAGCGTGTTGAGGGCTTAGACCGAGTTCTTGATGTGTTGTTTGAGAGCATGGGACTCGAGAGACACGAGAGGATGCGACTGAGTTTTAGAGTTGAGACTCGAGGTTGAGGACGTCGAGAGTTGGACCAGAGTACGAGCCTTGGGTAGAGGTCGACTTCGGATACACGGACGACTAGAGGAGCTAGAGAGCGTCCAATGGATTGCTAGAGATACTGTCAGAGAGGGATGGCAGAGGACTACTGGTTTAGAGTCTATGTTAGCATCGCAGATGAGACGTATCGCGAGTTTGGAGGATTCACAGCGAGAGCTGATTGCTACCATTGAGCGACTCCGTACCGAGCGTGGACATCCTTAGATTCCATTGCATGATGTATTACACTAAACTGAGCTATAACAGTTAGTGTTAGTTATTATTCTCGTATTTCCATTGTATTTCCATTGTATTTCCATTGTATTTCGTTGTATTCCGTTGTATTTCGGTTGTATCCCAGCTAGTATCTTATCATGTACCGTAGGAACCTTGTAACCGAAATTCTATCTATGTCAAACTTATTTTCCCCTACCCAATTGTCTTTACTTTTATAGATTGCACATATGATCTATCTACGATAACCACACTATTATGTGGCACTTACCTTGTTTCAAAGGTTCTATATCTCATCACCTTTCTTACTGCAGAAATGCCGCCAAAACGAAGATCAAAACGTACCAACCCTGGTGGAGCCTCCAATGCTCCCATCCCAACGAGAGTCACTCGCAACCAAGCTGCAAACGCTGCTATTCCAAACAGAGTCACACCTGATCAGACTGCGGAAGCCACTACTCCTGCTAGGGCTACTCCAATCCAACCTATCATGAATCAAGCCATGATCGACCAACTAGTCAATGAGCAGGTAAACGCCGCTTTAGCTGCAGCAAACCACTCGTCTACTAATGCTGGAACTTCAAGACCACCCACTCACAACCGCACTTGTACTTATCAAGACTTTCGTAAAACCATGACTGGAAGCTTTAGTGGAACCGAAGGAGCTGTCGGTCTGACTAGATGGATCGAAAAGCTCGAGACGTGTTCGAATCTGCAATTGTGAAGAAGATTCTAAGGTTAAGTATGCATCATTCACTTTCACGGATCTGCTTTGACCACAGTGGAACAATTTTCTGAAATCCGCTAGTATCGATGTTGCCTATGCCATGCCATGGGAAAATTTCAAGGAAATGGTACTTGAAAGTCTGTCCTCGTAATGAGATCAAGAAGCTCGAACATGAGTTTTGGAACCTCAAGGTTCAAGGCACCAATATGGCTGCCTATAATCAGCGATTTCAAGAGCTAGCCTTATTGTGTCCTGAAATGGTTCCCACGAGACCGATTGTTGAGAGATACATCGGAGGATTGCCTCAACCTATCAAGGGCAATGTAACCACTTCTAAGGCTGTTGATCTTCATGAAACCATCGAAGTAGCCAACAAACTCATGGACCAAGTGATTGAGGATTCCATGGACAAAGTGGTTGACAGTAAGAGGAAATGGGATGACCATTCTCAAGGTTGCAACAACTATGAATACCGTGTTAACAACAATAGGAACAACCGCAACAATCAAAACAAGAGGCAAAATGTTGCTAGAGCTTATGCAGTGAATGTCGGAGAAAGAAAACCGTACTCAGGGACTGCACCATTGTGCAATCGATGCACACTGCATCACAAGGGGCAGTGTACCGTTAAGTGCCGTAATTGTCAGAAAATTGGACACTTAACCAGGCTGCAGTCCAAATCATTGGCGACAGTTCAAACGGCTCCAGCTCAGGACCCAAAAGCTAATATAACTTGCTTTGGTTGTGGTGAAAAAGGGCATTATAAGAATGAATGCCGAAAGACCAGAAACCAAGGTCGTGAAGGGAATCAAGGAAACCGAGGGAATCCAGGAAGCCATGGGAATGGCAGGATTCAGGGAAATGTTGGACAAACGAGTAATCAGGGAAATGGAGAAGGAGCTCGTAGGAGAGTCTATCTGTAACCAAAGTGGAAGCTCGGGAAGACCGAATGTCGTGGCGGGTACGTTCCTTATAAATAACCGTTATGCATCCATATTGTTTGATACTGGAGCCGATAGGAGTTTTGTTTCTAATACATTTAGTCCACTACTCGATATTACCCCAACCACATTAGGAAATGCATACAACGTGGAACTAGCTAACGGTAACATAGAAAGGGTAGATACCATCATAAGAGGTTGCACCTTGAACCTATTAAACCACCCATTCAATATCGATTTGATACCCGTAGCATTGGGTAGCTTCGATGTTATTGTCGGAATGGATTGGTTAGCAAAATATCATGCTGCCATCATTTGCGACGAGAAACTCGTTCGAGTACCCTATGGAGATGAAGTCCTAACAATAGAAGGAGACAGAAGTGACAGAAGAAACGCTTCAAGATTGCATGTCATTTCCTGTACCAAGGTGTTAAGGTGTATCGAGGAAGGATGTCATATCTTTCTAGCACAAGTCACCGAAAGGGCGAAGACGAAGGAGAAGAAAAACGTCTAGAGGACGTGCCAATAGTAAGAGAATTCCCGAAGTCTTTCGAAGACTTGCCGGGACTTCCGCCGACCCGACAGGTTGAATTTCAGATCGATTTAGTGCCCGGTGCCGCACCAGTGGCAAGAGCACCTTATCGATTAGCTCCAACGGAACTCCGGGAGTTATCAAACCAGTTGTCGGAACTTGCGGAAAAAGGGTTCATCAGACCAAGCTCGTCACCATGGGGAGCACCAGTCCTATTCGTCAAGAAGAAAGACGGAACCTTCAGGATGTGCATCGACTATCGTGAGTTGAATAAACTAACCATCAAGAACCGTTACCCACTCCCGAGAATCGATGACTTATTCGATCAACTTCAAGGTTCGAGTGTTTATTCAAAAATCGACTTAAGGTCCGGATACCATCAACTAAGAGTTCGAGAAGAAGACATTCCCAAAACCGCCTTCAGAACTCGTTACGGACATTACGAGTTCCAAGTCATGCCTTTTGGGTTAACCAACGCACCAGCTGTGTTCATGGACCTCATGAACCGAGTGTGTAAACCCTACTTGGATAAATTTGTGATCGTATTCATTGACGACATCCTAATTTATTCCAAGAGTGCGAAAGAACACGAAGAGCATCTTAGATTGATCTTAGAATTGTTGAAGAAGGAAGAACTGTATGCGAAATTCTCGAAGTGTGAGTTTTGGATACCTACTGTGCAATTCTTAGGTCATGTAATCGACAGTCAAGGCATACATGTAGACCCCGCCAAGATCGAGTCAATAAAGGATTGGGCGACACCCACAACTCCTACTGAGATACGCCAATTCTTAGGACTTGCTGGGTACTACAGAAGATTTATTGACGGATTCTCAAAGATTGCCAAATCTTTAACCAAGCTAACCCAGAAAAACGCCAAGTTTGACTGGGGAGAAAAAGAAGAAGAAGCTTTTCAACTCCTTAAAGAAAAGTTGTGTAGTGCACCTGTTCTGGCCTTACCAGAAGGTAGTGAAGACTTTGTTGTATATTGCGACGCTTCACATAAGGGGCTCGGAGCAGTATTAATGCAAAGGGAGAAGGTGATAGCATACGCCTCTCGCCAATTGAAGACTCACGAGAAGAACTACACGACACACGATTTGGAGTTAGGAGCAGTTGTGTTCGCACTCAGAATTTGGAGACACTACTTGTATGGCACAAAGTGTGTCGTATACACCGATCACAAAAGTCTACAACACATTTTGGATCAGAAAGAACTGAACATGAGACAGCGCCGATGGTTGGAATTACTCAATGATTACGACTGCGAAATTCGTTACCATCCGGGTAAAGCGAATGTAGTTGCTGATGCTCTCAGTAGGAAAGAGCGACCAAAACCTCTTAGAGTCAGATCCTTGGGTATGACAATTAGTTCACCTCTTCCAACCAAGATTCTTGAGGCTCAATTGGAAGCACTCAAAGAGGAAAATCGTCCGAAGGAAAACCTTTACGGAATGCCAGAAAGTGAAAATGGATTCGTAAAAAGGTCGGACGGAACTCTGTGTTTCAAAGAGCGAAGTTGGATACCACTCTACGGAGGAATTCGTGACATCATTATGCATGAATCCCACAAGTCTAAATACTCCATCCACCCAGGATCCGACAAAATGTACCTTGATTTGAAGAAATTGTACTGGTGGCCAAACATGAAAGCCGACATTGCAACATATGTCAGCCGATGTTTAACTTGTTCAAAGGTTAAAGTTGAACATCGAGACCCTCAGTCTACTAGTACAACCCGAAATCCCCGAGTGGAAATGGGAACGCATAACAATGGACTTTATTACTAAGTTACCTAAAACCACTAGAGGCTACGACACTATTTGGGTAATAGTTGACCGCCTCACCAAGTCACACATTTCCTACCGATGAAAGAAAGTGACGGAATGGAAAAACTTGCACAATTATACACGAAAGAAATCATCGCACGCCATGGTGTACCAATTTCCATCATTTCAGACAGAGATAGCCGTTTTACCTCAAACTTCTGGAAATCACTTCAAGACGCTTTAGGGTCTAACCTCGACATGAGCACCGCTTACCATCCTCAGACTGATGGACAAAGCGAGAGAACAATCCAAACACTAGAGGATATGCTAAGAGCATGTGTGATAGACTTTGGAAATGGCTGGGATAAACACTTGCCATTAGCCGAGTTTTCTTACAACAACAGCTATCACACAAGTATCAAGGCCGCACCATATGAAGCACTCTATGGTCGGAGGTGTAGATCACCTGTGTCTTTGGGCGAAGTTGGAGAAAGTCAACTTACTGGTCCGGAGTTAATCCAAGAAACTACCGAGAAAATTGTACAAATCAAAAGCCGACTACAAGCAGCTCGTGACCGCCAAAAGAGCTACGCGGATAAAAGGAGGAAGCCACTTGAGTTTCAAGTGGGAGATAAAGTTATGCTCAAAGTTGCGCCATGGAAAGGCGTAATCCGTTCGGAAAACGTGGAAAGTTAAATCCTCGTTATATTGGACCTTTCAAAATTCTTGCTAGGATCGGACCGGTAGCGTACCGCCTCGAATTACCACAAGAACTCAGCTCTGTGCACAACGTATTTCACGTGTGCAACTTAAAGAAATGTCTTTCCGACGAAACTCTTGCTATTCCTTTGTAAGAAATCCAAGTCGACGAAAGATTGAATTTTGTCGAGGAACCCATTGAAATCATGGATAAGGAAATCAAACGGCTTAAGCAAAGCCGCATCCCGATTGTCAAAGTCCGTTGGAACTCTCAACGAGGTCCAGAATACACGTGGGAACGCGAAGACCAATTCAAGCGCAAGTACCCACACCTTTTCTCTACTTCACCAAGTAATCCTAACTGAAAACCGAGGACGGTTTTCTCTTCCAAGACGGGGAGGATGTGACACACGGTAAATTTTCACCAAAATTTAACTGCTAATTAGTAATTTATTTTTACTAAGCCAAACTTATTAAGCATACACAAGCTTTGCCCGAGCATTTGAGTAGATAACTCGCATACAATAAATTTCACCACTCTTGCATTCATATCATTTTATGAATATTGCATTTTTGTCACATGATTTAACTGTAAGACGGGAGGTTATCTCGTTACCCGGTGCCCGACACTGCAGCGTACCGACACTATGATAAGGACTCGCTAAAACAATTAACAAATGTCAACAACTTGGAATATTGCAAGGATAAAATATTTTAGGCACATAATAAAAAGACACTACGTTATAAAAACTATCAAACAATGAGACCTTGGTCACGATATAATTTCACGGGACACAAAAATAATGAACACCCTACCATTAAATCAATAACTCTCATGAACTCAAATAATATTAATACATAACCTAAATATAAACACTTATACTTTGACAAATGAATGTTATACATTTCCTATACATATCTATTTAAAAGAAGAAAAGAAGACAAAAGTTAGACTTTAACAAAAATGTCTCTTTGGCCTCTTCTCCCTTCCACGTCTAAAGCAAACATGAAACCAGAAAAACAAGTTAACCAAATATTCTCTTCAACCTACTCCTACACCTCTCACTAGTCCGAATCTCCCAAAGAGGGAAGCCAAGCATGCCTTTCCATCATCTCCCCATCTCTCATACTAAATTCATGAAAGATTTGTTCTCAAATCCAACCACGTGCGACTATGGGATAAACGAATCCAAGAGGAATCAAAATGAGATCATTCACAAGAAGCATATCTCTACTCCAATCTACCTTGAGCCAATTCACAAGATTCGTCCATTCTTGGAAGCTAGCCATTTTCGACTTCAATCCAAACACCAAGAAGAGAGAGAGTTCAAGCTTTACCCAAAGTACCTCTATATCTCTAGTGGAGATGCAAGAACCCCAAATTGAGTTTCAATTTCATTTTCTCTCAAAAGCTAGGGTTTGCCAAAGTTAGGGTTTTCCAAAATTGATTTGGGGGTTTTGCAATTGGAGGTATCTTGGAGCTAATTCGAGTTTTGTTTGGTCCGAATCCAAGAAACGACCTTTCATCCATCACCTATCATTTTCGGATTTAAGGTTATCATCTCTTTTGTTGTTATGTTTTTATGTTGTTTTATGATATTAAGAGTGGAAGAGTTTACCAATGAAATTATCATGTGTTTTAGTCATGTCAATTTGGGCTTAAGTTTTGGATGCCACGTTGAATTCATGTATATAATTAGTTGAGATTTGAATGTTACTTTGTTTTACTAATCTTGTTTTGTAACCGAAAAACTTAAGTTGTTATAGGCTCAAGGGTCCGTATAGTCTTCTGTCGAGATTTTGAGTCGAGAAAATGAAGGATAAGTCTTGTAACAACTTAGTAATTTAACTATGCAACTAAGTAATCTCGACGGGATAATACTCACTTTTTATAAACAACTATGTCACTCCGGAATTTAAGTAAGTCATTGGTAATAAGTGGGTTTGGTTTACTATCGAGGTAGGAACCGGGTCGAGTAGTACTCAACCATGGTATAGCCTTACCATTTCTTTGCTCTATCGCGTATAGTTAGTCTCGACTCCATCATCATAATACTCGACTTAGGAGTCTTTGTCTTGACCTCACCTTGTAAAATCCATGTCATGTATAATCGAGTTTGTCAAATACTATAGTGATAATTTGGATGTATTGTTTGAAAACTATTTCTGTCAAATAGCCGAAACCAAAGAGCTTGAAAATTTTTCAATTGTAAGTCTACTAGTAAACATGGCCTTAAAAACTGGAAATTCGATCTTGAAAGTGGCACTTGACTTAGTAAGTCAAGCACCTTGTAACAAGTTTAACTTATGACACTCAGTCACATACTTGTCGTTATCTTTGTTGTAGAGTTGTTCGGCTCGAAAAGGGAACTCATTTCGAGACCCATGACACCATCAGCCGAGCATACCACTAGAAACTTTAGTCTCACAAAAAGTTTGATATCTTGGTTTAATTAGGTGTGCATCTTGTTGAGAAACTAGCTTTATGTCTTTTCTTTGTTGGCCGAATACTCATTCGTGAATGTTACAATCAAGACGGGTAGCCAAGATGTGTTCGAGCACATTAGTCGTGGCCCGGTTGTAACTCCGAGATGATGGCGATTGGACTCAAAATTCTCTACTTCTCAAATGTATCTTGACTACATTTTTCTCTCTTTCTGCGTTAACCATTCTTAAGTGTCAAAAGCAAGAACACTTCTTGACTAGTAGCAAAGGCTACTAACAGAAACTGATGGGCCACAGCCCATTTGTATCTCAAAGGTTACTTGAACTCTTTTGGGCCAAGCCCATTCGTGTACCCAAACCGCTGGGCCACAGCCCACCTACTGATTTGAATATTGGTTTAAGTAATTGAAACGCGACAAGTAATACCGGAATAAATCACAAAGCTAAACTCATTTGTTGCACATTTGGAGAGTTCGACTTTAGTTATGTACACATATATCGACGAGTAAAACAAGAGTAAAGGCGTACAAACAATGAACCAAGTGTCTAAAAATTGTGAGTCATATAATAAGACCTGCGAAATGGATTTAACGACAATGTGTAAAGAAATGTATGTCAAGTGAACGTCTCATCGAAAACTATATATATGGAACTAGTTTGTTAAATAAATAAGATACCACTATATTATTTCCTAGTCCATTTAAAAAAAATTGATGACTTTAAATTTCACTAGAGCTTTTTCCCAAATACAAATAGAAAACAAATTATAATTTTGACAACACCATTTTGTGTCAACCTAAATAGGTGTATATACATCTATATACTTACTAATGGAACATTTTAATTAATTGTTTTAAATCAAACTTGGATTTTAAAACCATACTAATGTCAAAATGAAAAGAGTATATATACATTCATATACTTACTAGTAAATCTCTTAAATTACTTTTACAAACTAAAGGTTGATTTTAAAACCATTAAATAAGAATAATATTAATTGCACCATTTTAAGTATGTAATACTTAAAACAATGAACTAAAACCTTACCCTCCTTATCTAGGTCGCGTGTCGGTGCCACTCCACAACCATCACTAATCCCACATTTGGATTTGCACTTTGCTAAGGTGAGTTTCATAGCCCCACTTTTACTTGATAAATTGTTTTATACATTTTGGGGTGAGAAATATGCAAAACATTTTATGGACCAAAACTATTACATGATCACTATTACGTGGTTTAGCCTAAGCCCTTATGTCCCTAGAGAATGCCCTTTCTCATGAACCGTCAATTCCCCATTGGGAAAAGCGAATGTTATAAATAGATCTATTGAGGGTGACTCCTCCGTTCGGTTGGCCATGCTTAGGCCAAGGCGAAACGTATACCATGTCGGAATCAAGTGTTGAGGGACAAAACACTTGCTATGGGCCCCTATATTGTATGACATCTTTTAGCATACAGAAACTGTCGTAGTATCGGTTGCATGAACTTAGAGCTAACGTAATAGACATTCATACATATATCATTATATTCGTTGTAATGATTATATGCCTTTGCTTATGGTCCAAGCTTACTATTTTAAATTAAACCTATGAACTCACCACCTTGGTGACCTTTTAGCATATTTTCTCAGGTGTTTAAGATTTGTTCAGGAAGGCAAGGCAAGAAGCGGATGTATGGTCGTAGTAGTATTAAAGAAGTGTTTTTACACAAAAATGATGTTTTTACATTGGGACCACTTTATCTAATGGGATGTACCCATTTATTTAAACTATGTTGTAAGACAGCGTTTTAAAACTATTTTATAAAATCAAACGGAGTATGTATTCCGTTCTTTATTACTTGTGTTATGATTTACCAATTCCGTAACGCTCCCGAATAACACGTATGCTTCCGCTAAACAAATTTGGGGGTGTTACAGATTGGCATCAGAGCCTAGGTTATAGAGAACTAGGTACATATAAACCCTAAACTATAACCACTTTTCACCAAAAACATCATACTACGACCGCCGATTGCCGCTTGCCTTACTTGCCATTTTATTTAAAGTTCATTTAATAGGATTACATGTTTTATTTCCTATTTACTTATGCACTATTTCATATCCATCATGAGCATATTTTTCCACATACTTACACATATGCACCGTCTTTTCACAGACTATGCCTTCCCACCTTTCCTCGCGATGTTCTGGAGGACATCCTACTAGCTCACTCACCGACCATCCGCCAGCTTGCACACTTAGCCACTGATCCATACATACAGGCCACACTAGCAGTCCAGCCAGCTATTGCACCTACTCCACCTATACCTACCCTTACCACCACTCCATCAGCTCTGTTGGCCGAGGCAAAAACCCGTATGATTGTGAGAGTACACGGATATCGAGCGGTATTCATATGCGCTGCACTAGCTTCTCGGATGACCCGCGCCTACATGGGTCCTTCTACTACTTCAGAGTCACGACACCATCACCCACGAGTCACCACCTCATCGAGAGACTCGGAGATCTCTGATTCTTACTCGAGGAAGATCCGGAAGAAGATCCGGAAGAGGATCCCGAGGAAGAACTACCGAGCCTATACCGACGAGAGTGTCCCGGTTATGTTAGCATAGCAGCAGATGTGAGTACACAGTGCGGAGATTGTCCGAGTATACAGGAGTTTGGACAGAGCTCGGGATGGCTCGAGAGATTGGCGATGACATGGATATTGATGCGCCATTTGGATTAGGGCAGAGAGCCGCACTTCTCCACAGTCAGGAGGAGAGTAGTGAGGTTGATTGGAGAGATATTGATTGCTTGATCAGTTCAGTACCACTTGTCACTAGTCCGAGCTATAGTCCGTCATCACCTTCATTTGTACCATCTGCAGCAGACATGGAGCGCCTTGAGCGCACCACTAGACAACTTGAGACCATTGAGGAAGCTGCACCGGTTGAGGCCGAGCCGGACTGTCGGGATCTCCGGATGGTGATCCGACCCTCATTGAGAGGATATTTATCCAGTTGAACTCTCAGGAGACTCTGCTAGGAGTCCATTCCGATCAGCTAGAGAGGATCGATCCGACACGCTTGCAAGCGGCAGCGTGTTGAGGGCTTAGACCGAGTTCTTGATGTGTTGTTTGAGAGCATGGGACTCGAGATACGAGAGGATGCGATGGATTTTAGAGTTGAGACTCAGGTTGAGGACGTCGAGAGTTGGACAGCAGTACGAGCCTTGGGTAGAGGTCGACTTCAGATACACGGACGACTAGAGGAGCTAGAGAGCGTCAATGGATTGCTAGAGATCTTGTCAGAGAGGGATGGCAGAGGACTACTGGTTTAGAGTCTATGTTAGCATCGCAGATGAGGCGTATCGCGAGTTTGGAGGATATACAGCGAGAGCTGATTGCTACCATTGAGCGACTCCGTACCGAGCGTGGACATCCTTAGATTCCATTGCATGATGTATTACACTAAACTGAGCTATAACAGTTAGTGTTAGTTATTATTCTCGTATTTCCATTGTATTTCCATTGTATTTCCATTGTATTTCGTTGTATTCCGTTGTATTTCGGTTGTATCCCAGCTAGTATCTTATCATGTACCGTAGGAACCTTGTAACCGAAATTCTATCTATGTCAAACTTATTTTCCCCTACCCAATTGTCTTTACTTTTATAGATTGCACATATGATCTATCTACGATAACCACACTATTATGTGGCACTTACCTTGTTTCAAAGGTTCTATATCTCATCACCTTTCTTACTGCAGAAATGTCGCCAAAACGAAGATCAAAGCATTACCAACCCGGTGGAGCCTCCAATGCTCCCATCCCAGTGAGAGTCACTGCAACCAAGCTGCAAACGCTGCTATTCCAAACAGAGTCACACGATCGATGCGGAAGCCACTACTCCTGCTAGGGCTACTCCAATCCAACCTATCATGAATCAAGCCATGATCGACCAACTAGTCAATGAGCGGGTAAACGCCGCTTTAGCTGCAGCAAACCACTCGTCTACTAATACTGGAACTTCAAGACCACCCACTCACAACCGCACTTGTACTTATCAAGACTTTCGTAAAACCATGATGGGAAGCTTTAGTGGAACCGAAGGAGCTGTCGGTCTGACTAGATGGATCGAAAAGCTCGAGGCGTGTTCGAATCGCAATTGTGAAGAAGATTCTAAGGTTAAGTATGCATCATTCACTTTCACGGATCTGCTTTGACACAGTGGAACAATTTTCGAAATCCGCTAGTATCGATGTTGCCTATGCCATGCCATGGGAAAACTTCAAGGAAATGGTACTTGAAAGTCTTGTCCTCGTAATGAGATCAAGAAGCTCGAACATGAGTTTTGGAACCTCAAGGTTCAAGGCACCAATATGGCTGCCTATAATCAGCGATTTCAAGAACTAGCCTTATTGTGTCCTGAAATGGTTCCCACCGAGACCCGATTGTTGGAGAGATACATCGGAGGATTGCCTCAACCTATCAAGGGCAATGTAACCACTTCTAAGGCTGTTGATCTTCATGAAACCATCGAAGTAGCCAACAAACTCATGGACCAAGTGATTGAGGATTCCATGGACAAAGTGGTTGACAGTAAGAGGAAATGGGATGACCATTCTCAAGGTTGCAACAACTATGAATACCGTGTTAACAACAATAGGAACAACCGCAACAATCAAAACAAGAGGCAAAATGTTGCTAGAGCTTATGCAGTGAATGTCGGAGAAAGAAAACCGTACTCAGGGACTGCACCATTGTGTAATCGATGCACACTTGCATCACAAGGCATACCGTTAAGTGCCGTAATTGTCAGAAAATCGGACACTTAACCAGGAACTGCAGGTCCAAATCATTGGCGACAGTTCAAACGGCTCCAGCTCAGGACCCAAAAGCTAATATAACTTGCTTTGGTTGTGGTGAAAAAGGGCATTATAAGAATGAATGCCGAAAGACCAGAAACCAAGGTCGTGAAGGGAATCAAGGAAACCGAGGGAATCCAGGAAGCCATGGGAATGGCAGGATTCAGGGGAATGTTGGACAAACGAGTAATCAGGGAAATGGAGAAGGAGCTCGTAGGAGAGTCTATGCTGTAACCAAAGTGGAAGCTCGGGAAGACCGAATGTCGTGGACGGTACGTTCCTTATAAATAACCGTTATGCATCCATATTGTTTGATACGGGAGCCGATAGGAGTTTTGTTTCTAATACATTTAGTCCACTACTCGATATTACCCCAACCACATTAGGAAATGCATACAACGTGGAACTAGCTAACGGTAACATAGAAAGGGTAGATACCATCATAAGAGGTTGCACCCTGAACCTATTAAACCACCCATTCAATATCGATTTGATACCTGTAGCATTGGGTAGCTTCGATGTTATTGTCGGAATGGATTGGTTAGCAAAATATCATGCTGCCATCATTTGCGACGAGAAACTCGTTCGAGTACCCTATGGAGATGAAGTCCTAACAATAGAAGGAGACAGAAGTGACAGAAGAAACGCTTCAAGATTGCATGTCATTTCCTGTACCAAGGTGTTAAGGTGTATCGAGGAAGGATGTCATATCTTCCTAGCACAAGTCACCGAAAAGGACGAAGACGAAGGAGAAGAAAAACGTCTAGAGGACGTGCCAATAGTAAGAGAATTCCCGAAGTCTTTCCGAAGACTTGCCGGGACTTCCGCCGACCCGACAGGTTGAATTTCGGTCGATTTAGTGCACGGTGCCGCACCGGTGGCAAGAGCACCTTATCGATTAGCTCCAACGGAACCGGAGTTATCAAACCAGTTGTCGGAACTTGCGGAAAAAGGGTTCATCAGACCAAGCTCGTCACCATGGGGAGCACCAGTCCTATTCGTCAAGAAGAAAGACGGAACCTTCAGGATGTGCATCGACTATCGTGAGTTGAATAAACTAACCATCAAGAACCGTTACCCACTCCCGAGAATCGATGACTTATTCGATCAACTTCAAGGTTCGAGTGTTTATTCAAAAATCGACTTAAGGTCTGGATACCATCAACTAAGAGTTCGAGAAGAAGACATTCCCAAAACCGCCTTCAGGACTCGTTATGGACATTACGAGTTCCAAGTCATGCCTTTTGGGTTAACCAACGCACCAGCTGTGTTCATGGACCTCATGAACCGAGTGTGTAAACCCTACTTGGATAAATTTGTGATCGTATTCATTGACGACATCCTAATTTATTCCAAGAGTGCGAAAGAACACGAAGAGCATCTTAGATTGATCTTAGAATTGTTGAAGAAGGAAGAACTGTATGCGAAATTCTCGAAGTGTGAGTTTTGGATACCTACTGTGCAATTCTTAGGTCATGTAATCGACAGTCAAGGCATACATGTAGACCCCGCCAAGATCGAGTCAATAAAGGATTGGGCGACACCCACAACTCCTCTTGAGATACGCCAATTCTTAGGACTTCTTTGGGTACTCTGAGAAGATTTATTGACGGATTCTCAAAGATTGCCAAATCTTTAACCAAGCTAACCCAGAAAAACGCCAAGTTTGATTGGGGAGAAAAAGAAGAAGAAGCTTTTCAACTCCTTAAAGAAAAGTTGTGTAGTGCACTGTTCGGCCTTACCGGAAGGTAGTGAAGACTTTGTTGTATATTGCGACGCTTCACATAAGGGGCTCGGAGCAATATTAATGCAAAGGGAGAAGGTGATAGCATACGCCTCTCGCCAATTGAAGACTCACGAGAAGAACTACACGACACACGATTTGGAGTTAGGAGCAGTTGTGTTCGCACTTTCGAATTTGGAGACACTACTTGTATGGCACAAAGTGTGTCGTATACACCGATCACAAAAGTCTACAACACATTTTGGATCAGAAAGAACTGAACATGAGACAGCGCCGATGGTTGGAATTACTCAATGATTACGACTGCGAAATTCGTTACCATCCAGGTAAAGCGAATGTAGTTGCCGATGCTCTCGTAGGAAAGAGCGACCAAAACCTCTTAGAGTCAGATCCTTGGGTATGACAATTAGTTCACCTCTTCCAACCAAGATTCTTGAGGCTCAATTGGAAGCACTCAAAGAGGAAAATCGTCCGAAGGAAAACCTTTACGGAATGCCAGAAAGTGAAAATGGATTCGTAAAAAGGTCGGACGGAACTCTGTGTTTCAAAGAGCGAAGTTGGATACCACTCTACGGAGGAATTCGTGACATCATTATGCATGAATCCCACAAGTCTAAATACTCCATCCACCCAGGATCCGACAAAATGTACCTTGATTTGAAGAAATTGTATTGGTGGCCAAACATGAAAGCCGACATTGCAACATATGTCAGCCGATGTTTAACTTGTTCAAAGGTTAAAGTTGAACATCGAGACCCTCGTGTCTACTAGTACAACCCGAAATCCCCGAGTGGAAATGGGAACGCATAACAATGGACTTTATTACTAAGTTACCTAAAACCACTAGAGGCTACGACACTATTTGGGTAATAGTTGACCGCCTCACCAAGTCAGCACATTTCCTACCGATGAAAGAAAGTGACGGAATGGAAAAACTTGCACAATTATACCTGAAAGAAATCATCGCACGCCATGGTGTACCAATTTCCATCATTTCAGACAGAGATAGCCGTTTTACCTCAAACTTAAAATCACTTCAAGACGCTTTAGGGTCTAACCTCGACATGAGCACCGCTTACCATCCTCAGACTGATGGACAAAGCGAGAGAACAATCCAAACACTAGAGGATATGCTAAGAGCATGTGTGATAGACTTTGGAAATGGTTGGGATAAACACTTGCCATTAGCCGAGTTTTCTTACAACAACAGCTATCACACAAGTATCAAGGCCGCACCATATGAAGCACTCTATGGTCGGAGGTGTAGATCACCTGTGTCTTTGGGCGAAGTTGGAGAAAGTCAACTTACTGGTCCGGAGTTAATCCAAGAAACTACCGAGAAAATTGTACAAATCAAAAGCCGACTACAAGCAGCTCGTGACCGCCAAAAGAGCTACGCGGATAAAAGGAGGAAGCCACTTGAGTTTCAAGTGGGAGATAAAGTTATGCTCAAAGTTGCGCCATGGAAGGGCGTAATCCGTTTCCGAAAACGTGGAAAGTTAAATCCTCGTTATATTGGACCTTTCAAAATTCTTGCTAGGATCGGACCGGTAGCGTACCGCCTCGAATTACCACAAGAACTCAGCTCTGTGCACAACGTATTTCACGTGTGCAACTTAAAGAAATGTCTTTCCGACGAAACTCTTGCTATTCCTTTGTAAGAAATCCAAGTCGACGAAAGATTGAATTTTGTCGAGGAACCCATTGAAATCATGGATAAGGAAATCAAACGGCTTAAGCAAAGCCGCATCCCGATTGTCAAAGTCCGTTGGAACTCTCAACGAGGTCCGAATACGCGTGGGAACGCGAAGACCAATTCAAGCGCAAGTACCCACACCTTTTCTCTACTTCACCAAGTAATCCTAACTGAAAACCGAGGACGGTTTTCTCTTCCAAGACGGGGAGGATGTGACACACGGTAAATTTTCACCAAAATTTAACTGCTAATTAGTAATTTATTTTTACTAAGCCAAACTTATTAAGCATACACAAGCTTTGCCCGAGCATTTGAGTAGATAACTCGCATACAATAAATTTCACCACTCTTGCATTCATATCATTTTATGAATATTGCATTTTTTGTCACATGATTTAAGCGTAAGGCGGAGGTTATCTCGTTACCCCATGCGACACAGCGTCCGACACTATGATAAGGACTCGCTAAAACAATTAACAAATGTCAACAACTTGGAATATTGCAAGGATAAAATATTTTAGGCACATAACAAAAAGACACTACGTTATAAAAACTATCAAACAATGAGACCTTGGTCACGATATAATTTCACGGGACACAAAAATAATGAACACCCTACCATTAAATCAATAACTCTCATGAACTCAAATAATATTAATACATAACCTAAATATAAACACTTATACTTTGACAAATGAATGTTATACATTTCCTATACATATCTATTTAAAAGAAGAAAAGAAGACAAAAGTTAGACTTTAACAAAAATGTCTCTTTGGCCTCTTCTCCCTTCCACGTCTAAAGCAAACATGAAACCAGAAAAACAAGTTAACCAAATATTCTCTTCAACCTACTCCTACACCTCTCACTAGTCCGAATCTCCCAAAGAGGGAAGCCAAGCATGCCTTTCCATCATCTCCCCATCTCTCATACTAAATTCATGAAAGATTTGTTCTCAAATCCAACCCTGGTGCGCCGACTATGGGATAAACGAATCCAAGAGGAATCAAAATGAGATCATTCACAAGAAGCATATCTCTACTCCAATCTACCTTGAGCCAATTCACAAGATTCGTCCATTCTTGGAAGCTAGCCATTTTCGACTTCAATCCAAACACCAAGAAGAGAGAGAGTTCAAGCTTTACCCAAAGTACCTCTATATCTCTAGTGGAGATGCAAGAACCCCAAATTGAGTTTCAATTTCATTTTCTCTCAAAAGCTAGGGTTTGCCAAAGTTAGGGTTTTCCAAAATTGATTTGGGGGTTTTGCAATTGGAGGTATCTTGGAGCTAATTCGAGTTTTGTTTGGTCCGAATCCAAGAAACGACCTTTCATCCATCACCTATCATTTTCGGATTTAAGGTTATCATCTCTTTTGTTGTTATGTTTTTATGTTGTTTTATGATATTAAGAGTGGAAGAGTTTACCAATGAAATTATCATGTGTTTTAGTCATGTCAATTTGGGCTTAAGTTTTGGATGCCACGTTGAATTCATGTATATAATTAGTTGAGATTTGAATGTTACTTTGTTTTACTAATCTTGTTTTGTAACCGAAAAACTTAAGTTGTTATAGGCTCAAGGGTCCGTATAGTCTTCTGTCGAGATTTTGAGTCGAGAAAATGAAGGATAAGTCTTGTAACAACTTAGTAATTTAACTATGCAACTAAGTAATCTCGACGGGATAATACTCACTTTTTATAAACAACTATGTCACTCCGGAATTTAAGTAAGTCATTGGTAATAAGTGGGTTTGGTTTACTATCGAGGTAGGAACCGGGTCGAGTAGTACTCAACCATGGTATAGCCTTACCATTTCTTTGCTCTATCGCGTATAGTTAGTCTCGACTCCATCATCATAATACTCGACTTAGGAGTCTTTGTCTTGACCTCACCTTGTAAAATCCATGTCATGTATAATCGAGTTTGTCAAATACTATAGTGATAATTTGGATGTATTGTTTGAAAACTATTTCTGTCAAATAGCCGAAACCAAAGAGCTTGAAAATTTTTCAATTGTAAGTCTACTAGTAAACATGGCCTTAAAAACTGGAAATTCGATCTTGAAAGTGGCACTTGACTTAGTAAGTCAAGCACCTTGTAACAAGTTTAACTTATGACACTCAGTCACATACTTGTCGTTATCTTTGTTGTAGAGTTGTTCGGCTCGAAAAGGGAACTCATTTCGAGACCCATGACACCATCAGCCGAGCATACCACTAGAAACTTTAGTCTCACAAAAAGTTTGATATCTTGGTTTAATTAGGTGTGCATCTTGTTGAGAAACTAGCTTTATGTCTTTTCTTTGTTGGCCGAATACTCATTCGTGAATGTTACAATCAAGACGGGTAGCCAAGATGTGTTCGAGCACATTAGTCGTGGCCGGTTGTAACTCGAGATGATGGCGATTGGACTCAAAATTCTCTACTTCTCAAATGTATCTTGACTACATTTTTCTCTCTTTCTGCGTTAACCATTCTTAAGTGTCAAAAGCAAGAACACTTCTTGACTAGTAGCAAAGGCTACTAACAAAAACTGATGGGCCACAGCCCATTTGTATCTCAAAGGTTACTTGAACTCTTTTGGGCCAAGCCCATTCGTGTACCAAATTTGGGCCACAGCCCACCTACAGTTTTGAATATTGGTTTAAGTAATTGAAACGCGACAAGTAATACCGGAATAAATCACAAAGCTAAACTCATTTGTTGCACATTTGGAGAGTTCGACTTTAGTTATGTACACATATATCGACGAGTAAAACAAGAGTAAAGGCGTACAAACAATGAACCAAGTGTCTAAAAATTGTGAGTCATATAATAAGACCTGCGAAATGGATTTAACGACAATGTGTAAAGAAATGTATGTCAAGTGAACGTCTCATCGAAAACTATATATATGGAACTAGTTTGTTAAATAAATAAGATACCACTATATTATTTCCTAGTCCATTTAAAAAAATTGATGACTTTAAATTTCACTAGAGCTTTTTCCCAAATACAAATAGAAAACAAATTATAATTTTGACAACACCATTTTGTGTCAACCTAAATAGGTGTATATACATCTATATACTTACTAATGGAACATTTTAATTAATTGTTTTAAATCAAACTTGGATTTTAAAACCATACTAATGTCAAAATGAAAAGAGTATATATACATTCATATACTTACTAGTAAATCTCTTAAATTACTTTTACAAACTAAAGGTTGATTTTAAAACCATTAAATAAGAATAATATTAATTGCACCATTTTAAGTATGTAATACTTAAAACAATGAACTAAAACCTTACCCTCCTTATCTAGGTCGCGTGTCGGTGCCACTCCACAACCATCACTAATCCCACATTTGGATTTGCACTTTGCTAAGGTGAGTTTCATAGCCCCACTTTTACTTGATAAATTGTTTTATACATTTTGGGGTGAGAAATATGCAAAACATTTTATGGACCAAAACTATTACATGATCACTATTACGTGGTTTAGCCTAAGCCCTTATGTCCCTAGAGAATGCCCTTTTTCATGAGCCGTCAATTCCCCATTGGGAAACGCGAATGTTATAAATAGATCTATTGAGGGTGACTCCTCCGTTCGGTTGGCCATGCTTAGGCCAAGGCGAAACGTATACCATGTCGGAATCAAGTGTTGAGGGACAAAACACTTGCTATGGGCCCCTATATTGTATGATATCTGTTAGCATACAGGAAATGTCGTAGTATCGGTTGCATGAACTTAGAGCTAACGTAATAGACATTCATACATATATCATTATATTCGTTGTAATGATTATATGCCTTTGCTTATGGTCCAAGCTTACTATTTTAAATTAAACCTATGAACTCACCACCTTGGTGACCTTTTAGCATATTTTCTCAGGTGTTTAAGATTTGTTCAGGAAGGCAAGGCAAGAAGCGGATGTATGGTCGTAGTAGTATTAAAGAAGTGTTTTTACACAAAAATGATGTTTTTACATTGGGACCACTTTATCTAATGGGATGTACCCATTTATTTAAACTATGTTGTAAGACAGCGTTTTAAAACTATTTTATAAAATCAAACGGAGTATGTATTCCGTTCTTTATTACTTGTGTTATGATTTACCAATTCCGTAACGCTCCCGAATAACACGTATGCTTCCGCTAAACAAATTTGGGGGTGTTACAGTATCTCAGGTCGCAGTTGCTTGAAACAATGTTCATACATTATGTCTGCGGATGATCCTCCATCAACATACATGCGGTGTATATCGTGACCCCCTGCGTTAATTTCAATGGTGAGCGGTTCTACTACTAAGTTGTCCGCAGCCAGGGTGGGGAAAGAGATTTCGCTTCCACGGGAAAACTTTTGGCTGATCTTCTGCCTAGTCATTCGCTGCCATGATTGTAGCATGTAGATGGTGACATCCTTATCTTTGGGTGCTTCTTTCTTGTTCCCAGTCTTTTGCTTATCTTTCCCTTCCTTGATGTTCTTCACTAAATGGTCCAATCTGCCTTCTTCTAGAGTGCGCATTGGTGGGGACCTCGGGAAGTTTGCGCCTTCCGCAACGAATATTTCCTTTGGAGTCTTGGTTAGCGGGGTATATTTGTCATTATCTCGTCCGCTCCCCTGGCCGCGGTAGTTCTTGTTGCGGTTGCTACTCTGGTCCATGGATTGTCTCCTAGGCTGTTCTTGTGACCTATAGTTTGAGTAGCCTTTCTTGTTGTCCGTCGCGGCGGCTTCTCCTTGGATAAAGGACCTTGTACGTTTCATAAGTTCATCAAAGGTTTGGGGGACTTTGTCGTTCAACCTTTTGATGAGTTCTGGGTTATTGATTCCGTTCATGAACCCTGAGATCTTTAGTATTTCGGGGCATGCCTTGACATGTATGCACTCATCTTTGTAGCGCTTCACATAAGCACTTGTAGATTCCCCCTGGCGCTGTTTTACCCTGGCAAGTTCGACAGGATTTTTGGCGCACTTTTTCCTTTGAGTGAAGTTCAGGCGAAACGCCTTCCGCAACTCTTCAAAGCCATCAATGCTTCTGCGTGGAAGCTTACTGAACCAGTTTCGCGCATTTCCCACTAATGTGGAATTGAACATGTGGCACCACACAGGTTGTGGCCAATTTTCGATGGTAGCAGCTGATTCGAAAAATTTTAGGTGATCGTCCGGATCACCTGTTCCATCGTAGGTTTTCACATTGGCGGGCATGCGCCTTCTCTTATCTTCTGAGAAATCGCTGATGCGCCGAGTGAAAGCATCCACTTTTTGGCGGCGCTAGGGAAGAGACATATCCTCCTCCTCCTGGTCGCGATATCTTCCCCTGGATTTCCAGTGTCCTGTTTCTTTGTCCTCGTTGTCTGAGGAATCACCAGAGGACGAGCCTCCCCTCTTTCGGCACTTGCGCCGACTGTCCTCGGAATCCGAGCTTGAAGAGCTTTCACTTGGGGAGTGCCATCGTCCAAGTCTGTCATGGACCCTGCGGCTCCCAAGC
The DNA here is from genome assembly GCA_910596185.1 of Chrysanthemum makinoi. NCBI lineage: Eukaryota > Viridiplantae > Streptophyta > Magnoliopsida > Asterales > Asteraceae > Chrysanthemum > Chrysanthemum makinoi. The sequence continues at coordinate 112,143,377 of OU343224.1, read as the reverse complement.
CTAGCGTGGACATTGGTACGCCGTCCGTCCTCTTCGTGTTCTTCCAGATACTGCAGGTCAACTGCTTCGTCGTTCTCAACTCTCCTCCCGATCCTGGTAAATACTGGGGGGCGGCGGCTATCCTTCTCACGCCTCTCCCTCTGATGACGCGATGGGGATGTCTCATACTCCGTGTCAAAGTTTAATCGGTGCTGCAGGCTCTGACTTGACCTCTTTTTCTCCTCCTCTTGCATGAGGGTAGCCAAGGCCTCGTAGTTTTGAGACACGAAGTCACTTGGCGCTAGTTCAGGCGCGACTCCCTCTAGCGCAAGGGTGTCTGTTTCCACATCTGGACCCTGTTTCGGAGAGGCGCGCCTGGCGTTTTTGTGAGGGCCTTTTCTGGCACTGATTGGTGGGGAGTGGTAAGAAGGGTGCGCAATGGATCTTCTACGCTGGTGGTTGTTGTAGTAGCATGGGTTGTCCCCGTGAGTGGTTCCACTGTTGTGAAGACCAGATCTGGGCCTGACCCTTGGTTTTTGGTCGCACTGGTTGTTCCAGAGGCCTGCTTAGAGGCTGATCCACTTTGCTGCTTCTTCCATTGTAGGTCACCATGCGATCGATGGCTTATGTTTCCTTGCTTTGTCATTCTAGTTCTTAGTGATTTGGTCCAACGGATGGCGCCACTTGTTGATACAAAAGTTGGGCGTTCCTCGTTTGGACTCCGGTTCTCGTATCAATTAGACCTTGATGCTTGAGACCTGCGCACTAAGTAAACAGGAAACACCGTTAGGCTTATCGTGGGATTGTCTCCCACGATTATCCTCCGGCGTGAGAGTAGGTAATCGGTTTTAGGGTTTAGTGTAGAGTTAGGTTTTAAGATCGTACCTTTAATGAGGGTCGAGATGCCCTTTATATATACACGAAATCCTTGTTGGTTTCGTGTTCCCCAACCTTCGGCGTATCCCGCCTAAGTCGGTTGGCTAATGCATATCCCATAAATAAGAGATATCCAATATCAAGGCCATAAATAACTTCGGGTTTGGGCCTTCGTGAGCCCAAACCGTCGCTGTGCTAGCCCACTCGTACTGGGCTCGAGTGTTAGTAGCGTCCATTGGTCGGGTTCATGACCCGAATACGGACTATACGTCATCAATCTTGCCTTCAACCGTATGAATGGCAGCGCTCCAGATAGCCTTGGTCACCTTGTGAAGTTGAAACATTTGAATCTTGAATACAATTTTCTGACCGGTCCAATCCCAAACTCCATGCAAAAGCTTTTATCGTTAGAGGTGTTAAACATTTCAAACAACCGCTTCACCAGAAGTCTTCCTATTCGCTTAAGGAACCTTCATAATTTGAAGGTTTTGAATGTTCATAACAATTTGTTGAACGGTTTTGTCACGGATTACCACTTCTCAAATCTTACAACACTGGGAGAAATAAGGGCCGAGAACAACAGATTAACTCTACATCTAAGTATTGATAACTGGGTTCTGCCTTTTCTATTAGAAGTTTTGAGAATAGGTTCTTGGAATTTAGGCCCTCACTTTCCGTCATGGCTCCAGTCACAAAGAAAAATGAGGGATTTGGACATATCCAACACAAGAATTTCAGATATCTTACCTAGTTGGTTTTGGAGCACATTTCCAGATATCATTTACTTAAATATGTCCCACAATGATATTAAAGGAATGTTGATCGGAGATGTTAGTACATTTGTACCAAATGCAGCGGTAGATCTAAGCAACGACCATTTTGAAGGTCCATTACCTGGGAAATATAATGAAGTTAACCTTTTTTTTCTAGATGTATCAAACAATCATCTTTCCGGATCTCTTGAAAATTTCTTATGTCCTAGTATAGGAAAAGCTAGATCATTAATGGTTCTTGATTTGGCCAACAACAATCTGTCAGGTGTCATTCCAGATTGTTGGCTGAACTGGGGATCTTTATTAGCACTGAACTTTGAGAACAATGGATTTTCTGGTGAAATCCCACAATCTATCGGGGACTTGTCTTACCTCCAATCATTCAGCATCCGCAACAACAAGCTTTCAGGAAAAATACCCGCGTCTCTTTTAAATTTGAAAAGCATACAAGTTCCTTGAGCTTTCTGAGAATGAATTCATTGGACGTATACCACTGTTAATAGGGAGAGAACAAACAAATCTGAAACTTCTTAGCCTCAGGTCAAACAAACTAGAAGGTGAAATCCCGGATGAACTTTGTCATCTCACTCATATCCAGATCTTGGATCTAGCTCATAACAATCTTTCAGGAACACTCCCAATATGCTTCTACAACTTCAGCATCATGTCTGAAAAAGAAAACATGAGTGTATTTGTGCAAGCCCCTCGCAGTGAATCAGTGATGACTAAAGTGAGAGAATTTGAATATAAGGAATATCTAATTAATATCAAGCTACAAATTGTATTGTTGGTGACTAAAGGAAGTGCTTATAATTACAGCACCACTCTTTTTTTGGTTACTTCACTGGATGTTTCAGGTAACCAATTATCTGGCCCCATTCCCAAGGAAGTTATGTCCCTCGTTGGCTTGCATTATATGAATTTGTCAGGAAATCATTTAACAGGAAGAATTCCTGAGGAGATTGGTAAAATGACATCACTTGAATCTCTTGATATGTCTCTTAACCAGCTTGATGGGACGATTCCTTGGAGCATATCGGGCTTGAGCTTACTAAGTTCCTTCAATGTGTCTTTCAACAAATTGACTGGAGAAATTCCAGAAAGTACTCAGCTCCAGAGCTTAAACGAGTCCAGCTTCATGGGAAACGCACTCTGTGGGCCTCCACTTGCAGAGCTATGTGACAAGAAAATGGTTCCACCTGATGTTGAAAGTACACGAGGTTTATCACCAGATGAGCTGAACTGGGGATTAAAGGACAGAAGAGAAGCCAATTTACTGATATATTACAATGAAAAAGATTACATATAAATACTTGAAAAGAAAGTACCACTAGCCTATATTTTAAGAGCAATATTACTGCTTTTATGCAAACCTAACAAACCTAACAAGTTAGGTATAATGGGTCACTAGTGATGACAACAATCTAGAAGCAGTAGTTATTTGACTGTTATTAACTTAGAATTCCAACAATCACCCCCGAATCTCTAAGTTCTTCTAGAGATGTTTATTTCCTCATTCACATCAACGTTTAAGACCTTTCCCGGATAGCTTCCATTAAAATACTGCTGATTCATCTTCAATTAGATTTGCCTCTTGCTTTTCCCACTTAGGACACTCATTGTTATAATGACCAAATTCACCACACTTGAAACATTTAACGTGACTTTTATCCCGTTGGAAACGTTCCCCATCCCGACTTTTCCCGGACCCACAACCTCTTCCTCGGCCACGTCCAAAACCATCCTGATTTGAACCTCCATAGCCACAATGCTTACAAACGTTCGAATTTTCTCCACTAGCCAACAATAAACTACCTTGAACGTCCTCCGTTACCGTTCCTTTTATACGCTCCTCGTATGCCTTCAATCTACCAACGGCTTCATCAAATAACATTGAATCCAACTCGAAACATTGTTCAATTGACGCCACGATTTGAAGAAATGACTTAGGCATCGAATCTAACAACCTTTTTACCAAATCACCTTCTTCAATCTCATATCCAAGACTCCTTGCTTTTGAGGCCAAACCCGATAATTTTGTCACAAAATTATCAATCGTTTCATCCTCCTTCATGCGCAAGCCTTCAAGCTCCCTCTTCAAGGTTGCAACCCGAGCCGTCCTCACCCGATCCACACCCAAATACCGTGTCTTCAAACCATCACACACTTGTTTTGGATCGTGTAACTTCGCCATTTGCAACACCATCTCTTACGGTATAGCTTGAAAGAAGAAAGCAAGTGCTTGTTTCTTCTTCTTTGGATCCACTTCTTCGCCTAACACCCTTACATCGACCGTCTCCCATATGCCGTGAGCATCCATAATGGATTTCACTTTGACCGCCCACACTGGATAATTTATTGGGGTTAGAGCAGGGACTTGATACGTCATCGGACCTCCTTCTCTAGCTAGTGCCATCGCCTTTCTAGTCTTCCTTTTTGACCCCAACCTCTTTGATCAAGCTTGTTCGGAGAGCACTCTTCCACCGGTTGACAAGACAAGGTCACACCCACCTTTACCGTCTTCCGTCACACCGGCAAAACAAACCGAATCAAAGCCACCTGCTTTGATGTCTTCCCGTCATTTATCACGCACCACCGGTTAGTCTCTCGTTTGAACAAACCCGATCAAGAAACGCTTTTAAGAGGCTTTAAAATGAACTACACCTCCTTTGTTGAACCTTGCTCTGATACCAATTAAAGGACAGAAGAGAAGCCAATTCTTGATATATTACAATGAAAAAGATTACATATAAATACTTGAAAAGAAAGTACCACTAGCCTATATTTTAAGAGCAATATTACTGCTTTTATGCAAACCTAACAAACCTAACAAGTTATGTATAATGGGTCACTAGTGATGACAGCAATCTAGAAGCAGTAGTTATTTGACTGTTATTAACTTAGAATTCCAACAGGGATTGATCATCAGCATTGTGATTGGATTTATAACTGGATTTTGGGCTGTGATCGCTCCTCTCATAGCAAGCAAAGTATGGAGAAGTGCTTATTTCTGTTTTCTCTACAAAGCATGGTTCAAGATTTGTGATATTTGTTGCAAGCATCGTCATAGTTGACGTGATAAGCTTTGAATTTGTGTATTTCTATTTACGCTAAAGTCAACTTGTAGCTGTCCAATCATGGTTAATGTCATAAGATTCGAAAGTTCCAGTTTGTGTATTTCGACATTCCAATTATTCAACATATTCGCTCACTTGCTTCTATGTACATATCAATATTTATATGCGTGTGCGTGAGTGTAGATGTCTGGATGTGTACATGCATAGATGGATGTATTTTCTCTGTCTATCTACTATGAATAACAGCTTTGAAACCTGACAATTCATGGTGATGACTGTTACCGCACAACTTCCTACTCTTTTCGTGTCGACACAATATAGAATTGTGTGTTGAGCTTTTATCGAGTTATTTGAGCTCAGGCATAGAAAAAAGAGTTTGAAACATATAACAAACCTAACTCAAGCACATAAAAGACTGACTCAATTTATTTGAGCCTTCTTTTTGGAGCAATCAAAGCTTACTCTTTAGAAAAAAGAGTAAGAAACAAGTGTGGTTATCATAATTTTCAAGCTACTTGAGCCAATTTGAATATGTTCGAGACAAACTTGAGGGTCTGCATCCCAAAGGCTCGTTGAGCTATTGAGCTGAACTTTAGCTCAACCTCATGCACTGGAGTGGAGCTCAAGCATATCTAAAGCATAGCTCAACCTCTATTGGAGTCCTAGACTCGAAGAGTCCACAGTCAGGACTCGGGACTCCCATTGCTTACCTCAACTTAAGATAGTCGTACCCACCATTTCCATTTCAATGAATTCTAAAGAGTGGTATTATGATAAATTGATTGTTGAGAATTCAGACCCATGCATACCGTATTAAACATAAAAGCAGATCACGATAGCACAAAAGATCCAGACTTATAAGTACACAATACGCTATAACATCAGGCAGAAGCAGTAGCCATCTTTTCTATGTATGAACATTAGTAGAATATTACAGATTACTAACAAGTAACAAATCAAAAACTGTGATCAATAATTATATTACATATCACAGTGTAATTTAACTATATTTTCATACACTTACTGGACTTGGGGTAGCAGGAAGAACCCGGTTTTCAACAGGAATTTCAGTAAATTCAGAAAGAATTGCCCGAAACTCGTCACCACTCATCGTTTCTTTCTCAATGAGAACCTCGACTATCTTGTCCATAGCTTCACGGTTGTTTCTGATATGACTCAATGCAATTTCGTATGCACTGTCTGAAAGCTTCTTAATGGCTGTATCAATGTCTTCAGCTAGCTTCTCAGACATCGAGTTTCTTGCCATCATTCTCATGATTACATCTTGGCTTTGACCAGATCCGTCCATAAGTGACCATGGTCCAATTTCCGACATGCCAAATGCTACTACCATCTACATAGAATTAGCCAACCCCCATCACATTTCAGTTTGTTATAAACAAATAATTTAAATCAACAGAAACATAGAATAGAAAACCTATGGACCAACAAAACTTAAATAATGTGCATGTTTAGAAAACCAGTTAAATTGGGTTATACTTGTTGGCTGGTGCCAGTCCCCAGCAGTATTATTCAAAGTCGCATATGGCATACTCTAAGTGTTTAAAAACTCCTAAATTGCTCTGAGAGAAAGAACTCGATCATTATTTTATTACTAAATTTTTGTCATCATAGTTAAGTACTTAGCACACTCAACATTTATACCATTACAAGAAAAATGAAGCAAAACTGATGATTGGTCAACCGGACCAGTCTGTTTTGACCCATTCTACAAATTTACCCATTCGAAATTGTTGCCCACCCACCTGACCTGCCTTAAGCCACCATATGACCATACTAATAGGTAATTTTCTTAAGGCTGCATTACAGTTTATACAAGTTGAATTGCCAAGGGAAGTTCAGATGTGAGATTCCAAAGTGATTATTGTCGCCCGGGGATTCAATATCAAAATAGAAAATTAGATAATGAAGTTAAAGATAGTTAAGCGACTTTACGTTTATCTCAACAACCAGTTTTCTTAAGACTTCAAGATTATCAGAGAATTATTATATAATCAAGAAATCTTTATTAAGGAGTTTTTTCTTGAAAATATTATGTCGTGCAAGGCATGATAAAACTTCTTTTACAAAAGGAAATATACCTGTTTGGCAAGACCCGTGATCTGCTGTAAATCACCAGCTGCACCTGTAGTTACCTCAGTATCACCAAAGATCACTTCTTCAGCAGCCCGTCCACCAAGTCCACCAACAATTCGTGCAAATAGTTGTTGCTTGGAGATCAAAGTAGGGTCGTCTGCTGGAATGAACCAGGTCAATCCTCTTGCTTGACCACGAGGGACTAGGGTCACCTTTTGGACCGCATCATGCCCTGGTGTTAGAGTTCTGCATCACAAGTACCACATACACTACATTACTCAAATTCACAAGATGATGATATACCCATGCCATACTACAGTCTACAGATAAGTTCCCAAACTGATGTGGTAGGATAAACATGATCTATAATAAACTACTGGAACGGGAATTTTTGCCCAATTGTATAATACTGGGTCAGTTTGGGCTTTTTTGTTATCGTTTGGGTTTGGGTAAAGCAATATATACAAATGGGTCAAAACTAGAAGCCCTTTACAGATTTACATGTGGCATCGGGTGGCTTTGACCCAATAACACTTCTCTTATCCTCATTCATTACATTTCACAACTAATTAAAGGATTGAACATGACTAAAACTAAAGATATAAAAACATGATGTAAGTTTCTGGAACAAAAGTTACAAGACGACTTAGAAGACATTAAGCAATTTGTAGTTTCGACCCATCACATCGTCGTGGTAATTAGATTAATACTTTTTAAGCTATATATCATTGATTTTAGTAATTGATTTATTAAAAAACACTATATTGGTTGACATGATATACAAATGAAAACAAAAACACTAGCGGGTCAACCCAACCCAGGCATGTTTTTTTATATATGAACCGCTTTGCCCTGTTACCCAACCCAACTACTTAGGCCCCTATAGAAATGATGAAGACGTAAAAACCAACAGAAACCATTCAAGAGAACTAAAACTGTAGATAAAAAAACTTCATAAAAGAATTAAGAATTAACACTTACCCACAAATGGCATGTCCAACCTCGTGATATGCTACAAGACTTTTGCTTTTCCCATCTGTCATTACTGTTCCTTCCATTCCAGCTACAATTCTGTCGATGGAATCATCAATTTCTTTGGATGCTATTGCGGTTTTGCCACGACGACCAGCCAATATAGCTGCTTCATTCAAAAGATTTGCAAGATCAGCTCCACTAAATCCAGGTGTTCTCATGGCAATAATCTCAAGAGAGACATCCTTGTCAAACTTCTTGTTGCCAGCGTGAACCTTTAGGATCTCTGTTCTTCCTCGAACATCTGGAACGTCAACGGACACCTGTCACCATAATATTTAACTTTAGTAAATGCCACATGCGATCAAAATACAGTTTATAATCTGAGGACTTGGATAAATAGCTATACAGTTTCACTTCTTCTCATTGATTTAATAGGCTTAAAAAGCCGTTAATTTTGTAAATACCTGTCTGTCAAATCTTCCAGGTCTCAATAAAGCAGAGTCAAGAATATCTGCACGGTTAGTAGCTGCAACGACAATAACACCAGTGTTTCCTTCAAACCCATCCATTTCAGTCAAAAGCTGGTTAAGTGTCTGTTCCCTTTCATCATTCCCTCCTCCAATACCTGTCCCTCTTTGTCTCCCAACCGCATCAATTTCATCAACAAATACAATACACGGTGCATTCTCTTTAGCCTTTTTGAAAAGATCCCGAACTCTTGAGGCACCAACACCAACAAACATTTCAACAAATTCTGAACCCGAAATCGAGAAAAATGGAACACCGGCTTCACCAGCAATAGCCTTAGCCAGCAATGTTTTTCCGGTTCCTGGTGGACCCACGAGAAGAACACCCTTTGGAATACGAGCACCAACAGCAGTAAACCTCTCGGGTTTCTTCAAAAACTCCACCACTTCCATAAAGTCCTGCTTAGCTTCGTCAACACCCGCAACATCATCAAATGTCACACCCGTGTTAGGTTCCATTTGGAACTTTGCTTTTGATTGACCGAAAGCAAGAGGATTCCCGGGACCACCAGGACCTCCCATTCCACCCCCGGAACGTCTTGACAATAGAAACAAACCACCGATCAAAACCAAAGGAAATGCAAGATTTCCGATTAAATTGAACAAAAAGGAACCGGAATCTTCTTGAGCATTATGTGCTGCAAAGTCGATATTTTTCTCACGGAACTTTTGAAGAAGTTCTTGGCTGAGACCAGGAAGTTGGACTCGGACTCTCTGAACACGGTTTCCCAATTCGGGAGAAACTGCCTCAACGATTGCTATAGTTCCATTTTCAAATAAATCGACTTTGTTGACTCTGTCTTTATCCAAATACTCCAAGAATCTAGAATAAGACATTCTTGAGTTAGAAACTCCTTGTTCATCATCGGCGGCAAGAGCTTTTCCATTACTTAGCAAAGCAGGAGCTGCAAGTCCCGCATTTCCGAGCAATAATTTGAGGAACCCTCTTCTTCCTTCATGCGGTTTTTGGTCTAGAGATGCTTTTAGAACTGTTTTTCTAGCCTTAAGAAGAGATGGAAAGCTCGGAGAAAGGTTTAACTGCTTGCCATGAATTTCCTTGCGCACATTACTTTTAGTGGATAGACCATTGCTGATAATACATGCTGACGATGCAGCCATTGTGTATAACTGCTGAAGACATTTTATTATTGTTAACAAATTAGATTAATAAAACAATAGACCACGCATATAACAAAGCCTACATAAGAAAATGCATAACAATTTGCAACCATTTAGTACATTCAACGATATTAACAGAAATAGGCCTCACCGTAAAAAAAATTAGTATCACTTTAATATATGCATTCTGACTTTAAATGTCAAAAATGAAATTTTAACCTGGTAACAACAAAATATAACCCATTTTCACATACACGTGTTAAAATTGCCACTTATACAAAACATGAAAAGTGATTTGTCGGAATGATTATCATGATTCATGAATAAAACACAAATGTGATGCTGGTATATTCCACACATTTAGTACGCCTGCAACATTGTATGATATAACTAACCACTTATTGTCCTACGTTTCATGCTAACAAGCTTTGATTAGTAATTTATCAGCTCATTTGAAGAGAGCAGGGCCAAATAACCAGTTATCGCTCACCTTTAACTACTAAAACTAGGGAAATAATTAGTTCAAGTAGTTTGAACTGCGCATAAATTTGTTTAATCAGAGTCTAACCGAGATATAGATTACAACTTTTCAACATTATTTTGTACTTATTTTAAACTTGGAAATTTTGTTGTAGAGTGTTGCGAAGTTATCGATTTCATCATCTAGATAAGTAACTACTAGTACTACTACTACAATAGGCGATACAAGTAATTGCAAGAATGTCCATTTTCAAAAAATAATGAATCTTGGAAATTTTCAAGAAACATAATATCATTATATGACCCAGGGTGGTTACATTTTAGAAAGGGTTTGAAATAATCTAATAAGCCCAGAAAAGAAAAGAAACATAAAGTGAAGAAAACACAGAATGAATCATAGTACCTTTGTTGGTGTTGATGAAGTATGAAAGAGTGGTGATTTGAGAAGTAAGAAGGAAGATATGAAGTGATTATATAAATAATAATAAGGAAAATGAAGGAATGGATGTGGTTTGTTTGTTGAGACGTGTTCTTTTTTGGATGTTTAGTTTTTATCTATCTTCCTTCCTATTTGTTCACTTCCACACCTCTTGTTTTTCTCCTTTTCTATTTTGGAAGAAAAAATATGGTTTTCATATTGGACTTTACTTCTTTTCTTATAATAAGTGATTGTGAATTTTTCTTAAAAGATCTTATGGAAGTGTTTGTAAAAAAGAAACTTTGTTGTCAGCTTGAATGGAAATTCGTTGACCACGTTTCATGGGATGTTCGGTTGGTTTTGCTCCTTAGCATCTTCAAATCAAAACTCACCACTACATCAAATAAATCTTTTGAACTATAAAACAAAAATAAGTTATTTTGCAAAACAATCTTATTGAGAAAAATAATATACCATACTACTCTATTTTGACATTTGAAAAAATCAAGCAACATGATTAACAATAAAACTTAAAATTGAACCTTTCTTTAGTCAAACTATTGAATTTTCGTCTAATTTATATAAGAGATAGCATAGCTACAATTTTTATAGCCAATTGGCTACAATCCTTCATAATAAATACAAAAGCAATGAAGTCACGACCTCACATGTTACTGTGAGATGAAAATAAATAGATAAGAATTCTGCATATAACAACAACACATATTTTTTCAAGTTCATCATGTGGTACTAAACAACATAATGTTTAGAACATGATATAAATAGTTACATTTAAATAAGATCAACCCAAACAACATATCAATTAAACAAAATCAAATCCTTCTGCAAAACAATCTATACAAAATTTAAAAAATACTAACACATAATGACAAATGCAAAACCATGCATGAATTAATATAATGATAATGATGCTAATGATATGTAGACTAAACCTAGTCTATATGAAATGTCCTTGAATGATGGTTCATGAATTCGCAGCTAAACCATTAAGGTTACGCGAATTTGATACTTGTAAACGTAGTTTACAATAAATGATGAAATAGTGAAACTTTTAAAGTTTGTAAAATGACCTGAAATTACGAGTTGTCACATTCGCCCATCCAAAAAGGAATTCAGTTCCTGAATTCAGTCCATGTTGGGTCCTACGGTGTTACCGGTGAAAGGTGAGGATATTTGAGTCGTATTGGGTCGTTCAATGTTTTCTAAATCGTACCACGTCTTTCCAAGACGGAACGTTGAACATATATTTGTTGCCAACTTGAAATTCTAATGGTTTGCGACTTATGGAACATACTTTCAATATTTTGCGTCGTATAACGACGTAGCTTATCTAGCTATATGTTGTTACTTGTAACTGATTTTTGATCTGTTCGATCACTTTGTTGTTTCATGAATGACTTATGGACTTGTGAGTTAAACTTTCCTGGTTTTGACCCTTAAATAAGTGATTGACACCTCGACCATAGAGTGCCTCAATTGGTGTAGTCAATATGTTCCTGTGTTAGCTATTGTTGTAAAGCAACTTGTTCGATGAAGAATGATTTGCCTAATCATTTCTAGAAAAATCACACATGCTTTGAATATATCTTCTAATGTGGGAATTGTTCTCTCGCTCAAACCATTGAGCTGAGGATAATAGGGGGTACTCATGTCCTAATAGATTTCATGAAAAGATTGAAATGATTGCTAGACATCTAAGGAAAATCGGCTTCCTTATATTATGTACAACTGAAATTGATACTACGTGTCTCGTGCCAAATTTCAAAATGTTAAATCTGTCGAAAATGACCTTATAGAAAGGAATAGATTATGGGTAACAGTTGTGATTCCTCGCGTTTCTAGTTCTAGCGAATGTCATTACTTGAGTCTTACTTGCCTAAGGTGCTTAGTCTCCATGACTAAAATGTTTATTGTTTGATTATCGAAGTGTTTCCATGCTATATGTTGTAAAGTCACAAAACCTTAAATATTTAAGTGATGTGGTGTAGTGATTGATTTTCAAGATTTGTTCCGATATTGAGTGCTTCTAAAATATTTCATCACTTAGATTGTTATCATGCTAGCCAGAAAGTAGATATCAGCTTATACTATACCAAGGAATGTTTTTTCTAATTTCACTTGTAGATGGAGAGTCATTGATTGTCCGATATGTAAAAACATGTTGCATCTCTTAATATGAATGTGAGGTTATCTGGAATTTCTAGAGAACACAATGCCTTAGGGGGAGTTTATATCGATAACCTTAATTTAACCACATTTTCCTTTAAGGAAAACTCATTGTAGGGAAGTTCACATATTATTGAAGCCATGTTAAATGGAATGTTCTGTAGTCTCAGTTAGAAGACTTGGTTTATCCCTATGATGTTGCTTAGTGGGTATTTGCTTCGTACTAAATCTCGTAACTCGGTCTAACTAGTACTTTTGAGATGATATAATTTGGCTTCTAAACCAAAAATAGTGGTTCGGATTGTCCCGTGATGGCTTAAGATTTTTGTTGAGTTTTGAAACGTCTTACTATATACTTCTAGTCCTTGTTGGTAGTCCTAGAATGTTTTCATTGTTTTCTTGTATCGAGAAATCCTCCTCATAGATGATATAGGAAGCCTTTCCTAAAAAGGTCACTCGTCAAATTCTAACTTATCGGTTGAGTGAGGAATGAATGGCGTGAGCATCTATAGAGTGTTATCAAAAGAAATATTTATGAACAATTTATATGATTACAAAGCCTTGCTTTTGAGTGAAGATTGTTTTAAGAGATTTGAAATGATGCTTGTTACTTTCATGACATAATTCTTCCTGAATTATACATAGGTGATCAGGCCATGTATAATCGAGGACAATTGATGTGATGCTTGGTTTTGTTGAAATGGTGTTATGTTTCTCCGAAATTTTTAGATGGTATTCAACGTTTTGTTTTGTGAGACAATGGTTCAAACAATTTTTCGGAGTAATATGAAAATCGTTTCGCATGATGGTATTAAATAGTTGATAAAATGACTGAAAGCCAATTGATAAGGTGGTAATGAAACAATTTGTTTTAAAACCTTATGAAACAATGTTTCTAAGATGGTGTAGAATGGCTTGCAATAAAATTAAGTGAGATAATGTTATAAAGTAGTAGCAAAGTAACTTGAAATATAATTTGTTGAATGATTTGTAGGATACATGGGAGAACCTCATAAAATGGTAATAGTCTCCTAATTGGTCAAGAATAAAGTTGGCCTAACCCCTAGTAAGATAGTGATGTATTGTCGCGAAATGATTGAAAATTGGGCACTTGGAATAAGGAATGAAATGAACAAAAGTTGTGATTATTGTGGAGATAATAAATGATAAAGATTACATTAGCTAGAAAGGTACTTATTATCAGTTCCTGTTGATGGTCAAATCATGTTTCAAGTGTAGAAGTAGTAGGCGGTCTAGCAGCAATAGCCCTAGAAATCTCACAGTCCTCAAACCTATGAGACGGTGTAGTGTCTATAGTCTTAGTGATAAATGATAATGGTGTGTCAAATCATGCACGCTTCCCAAGCTGCAAGTCAGGTGTATGAGTAGTGTCTATGAGGCGTGATGGCACGGATGGTACTCTAGATGACAATGATGATGAAAATGATGACAATGATGATAATGAAAATCCTTGTGGTGAGTTAAGAAAATAGGTTCATTAGGACTAAACCTATAAGTTCTACCAAATGGTATAATCTGTCCCAACTGAATGATAAAAATTGTCCTGATCCTACAGTGAATCAATAGTGATCGCGATGGTGTAGGTGCGACTTTGTCCTCCTAAAAGGGTTCAGTCTCATCATCGGATGTTATCGGTGTTGAGTCAACTAATGTTAAAATTGTAATAGGGAATGACAGGGCATTCTCCATGTCAAAGTGATGTGAGTATGATGGGATGGGTATTTGAAGGCATCTATGTGACAATCGATTTTGAAATGAAAGTAAATAACTCGTAAAATGTGCGTATGAAACCGCATGTATAGTGACTATGCACTTATGATGAAATAATGAGATGCTATGATGATGTAGTTATAGTCTAGGGTCAATGATGCAACCTAGTTCTCTATAACTGAAGCTCTGATACCAATCTGTCACACCCCCAAATTACCTGTTTTGAAGCGGAATGGAATTCACGGGATTGACTGTCATTGCATCACAATCACAGTTATATTGAACGACCTAAAGTGTCGTTTGGAAGATACATCGCTTGATTTAATAAAAACATTCAGAGTTACAAAGATAGGTCCCAAATGAAAATCAACATGTGCGGAAAAATAAGTTTGGTACAAGTCAAACGATGTTTTTAAAGTGTATAAATCCCATGTGAGACGCGTCGTCACCGCGACTCTATGATATGTCCACATGCATGCCATGAAGTGAATGCCTTAGTTACCCGAAAATACATTGCTAAAAGTGTCAACACAAAGGTTGAGTGAGTTCATAGAGTTTATATGTATATGTATAATACGACTACCACAAGTATAAGTTTGTAAGACAATGATGTCACAAAAATGATACAATTGCTATAAGTCCATGACACCGAAACTAGACTGATCATGATGTTTGCCCCAACAGAGTGTTTGCCAAACAACTCAAATAATGATATTAAATGAAATGCATCCGTTTAACCAGTTGGAATCCACCAACCCGGATGGAGGAGTCGCCCTCGATAGATCTATCCACTCACCCTCGCTTCTATGAAATTAACGGTTCATGTTATATAATGGGGACATTCAATTGGCATGAGGTAACTTAAGCAATGTAATAAATTTGATATACTGGGTATCGTAATAAAAATGTTGTACAATGTATTCTCCCCCGTGGGTTTGAAATAAAGTAAAAACTTGAATAAATCGGGGCTATGAAAACTCACCTTTTGCAATGATAATGATGATATAATGGCAATACTGAAATGAGGCGCAACCTCTGACTGTGACCTATTATGAATGACATGCTCTATGATAAGTTATGATGTAATGTCGTGCATGCAAACTCATATGAAATCTATACCACTTGTACGCTTTTGAAAATAGAATTTATCATCGAAATATATGTTTATGACATCTCGTCATGTTATAAAATACTTTACAAGTATTTACGTTGAATGATATCTTACGATAATCATTTAATGATTTATTGTGAAATTATAACTTTTCGTCGTAAAATAATGTCGTTGAAATTTTCATGAAAGTGACTAAAATGGCCTCGAAAAGCTAGTCGTAAAATGGTGCACGTCGAGTGTTAGGAAACGAACTCAACTGTTTTGGGAAGTGATCTGCGCAAAACCGTCAAGCTACCTCACACAAACCGGCCACTTGTGAATGGCCGACCGTAAGAAGCTTAAAACCGCTTAAAACACAAATACAATGAAGTCCAGGAGAATATAGTGAATTCCCGGGTCGTTTTAGTCCCAAGGAGACTCAATGGTGTGTTAAACAAACTCAGAAGATAGAATGATCACTAAGGATAGTGATCTGTAAAGGTTATGATTAGAAATATTACACTACAGATTGATTTGGAATAGAATTGGACACAGAATTGGAAAGCACAACAACCAGATCAAAGAAACATAAACGTAAGTTTTAAAAACTACGTATACGTACAAAATAAAAAGTGAAAACTAAGAAATAAAAGACCTAAAAATATGAAAATAACATTTTTGGAATCCTAAAAATAAAAGAAAATTATTAGAAAAAGAAAATTATTTTTAACACTATTTAATTAATTATTATTAATTAAAAACTATTTTAACTATTTAATAAATACTCTAAAATAGAAGAAAATACAAAATAAGGCTAGAAAAATAAACTTATGATTCTGAAAAATCTAAAATACTATAAAACTAATTTTAAAACAGAAAAGATATTTTTTATGCTTTTTAATTATTTATTACTAATTAATTACTATTTTTAACTATTTAAAATTATAATAAATACTGAAAAGATAGAGAAAAATCTGAAACTTTTTCTAAAAATCCTATATGATGACAGAAAACAAAGAAAAATAGAAAAACAAGATTTGCTTATTAAAAAGTTGAAAAGAAAAATCAAAAAGCTAAAAATATTAAATAAACGCTATCACTATTTTTATATTGATGTTTTTCTGAATTTTCTTTTTGAAAACTACTTATATACTAATAATATGAAACTTTAATAAAGACAAAAATTTTACAAGTCACCAATAAGCAGATTTGATGAGCTTATGATCCAACAGTGGCCTTAATAGCTTATTTGGAGGCAATAAGCTCAAACAAGCTTGACAGATGAAACAAAAGCTCAAAGTAGATGTGAACAAGCTATAGGAATAGAAATGAAACTAAAAGATACCAAGTAGCACTCTAAAAAGCTATGAACAAACAAATAAGCACTTGGCTTTGAAACAGAAATGGGACAAGATACAAGCTAGTAGCAGCCCTAGCTAATAAGCTCAAAAGTGAAAAACAAGACTTGATACTTCAATAGGACCAGGTTGGCTTTCCAAAGAACTAGAGAACACAAGAATTGGAGCACTAATAAGCTCTATGAAAGCTTATCAATATGAGCTTAAAACGTACGCAGTTATATGAAACAGGTATCCACAAAAAGCAGTTGAATAAGCACTTAAAAGACTGAGAAACCAAGAACTAGCATTTTTCTATTTTTATACACCAACCAAACTTTAATACCCCAAGAGATTATAAACTGAATCTTATTAATAAACCCTTAGTGAAATTCCAAATTTTATTCAAAAACGACCTTATGAGATTTTGACTTTTTGAGAAAAACCAAAAAGTTGACCAAAGTGGATTTTGATCTGATTCTAAGCACTGAATATGTTGTTATAAGGTATACTAAGACTGATTTGAACAATTTTAACAACTTTCTAACACAAAACAATGATCTTGGATCATGAACTGTCAACAGTAAACCACAGAAATGAGATTATATGGTATCTTGACTTTTGAGCTAACAAGGACTTGATTTCTTGACTGAAATGAGTTATAAGGCACTAAAGAGACACAGAGCAAGCATGAACAACAACTTGAGTACTCTTGAACACAGTTAAACTAGCAAATCCAAACACCCTTATTGAAACTGATTTGATGATTTTTCAAAGCAAATCATTGATTTAAACCATAAGCTTGATATTAAACCTTGTTTCATCATATATTAGGACTAAAGAGACATGAAATAACAACCTTAACCTCCAGAAATTCACTAATGATGATTATGCAATTTTAACTGCTAAAACTAAATTTATATAAACTACAATTTTTAAAAGAACAACACTATGATTTTAATGATTAAATACACTAGACTACCACTAATGAACACTAAGAACTAGAAATTACAACTAATAATCAACCACAACAGTGAAATGCAAAATTACTTAAAAAGGCTTACAATAGCTTCCAAGCTTAAAATTGAAAACTAGGATCTGAAACCAATTCCTATAGCTTCCCAAGAAGCACTATACCAAGGCCATCCAAGATAAACCCTGCTCCAGCTTCTTGATCTTCTTCACCATGGATTTTTGATTTTTCAAGTATTTAATTTGGATTTTTGGTAATTTTTGATTTTTTATGCTAGACTGAATTTTTGGATATCTAAAAGCTTGATTAAGCTTTCTAGGAGCTTAAGTGACCTATTCTAGTCCATACAAACAACTGAAAACATCACTTGAACCAACATGAGATTTTTGAAAATGAGGAAAATTGCATAAGCTTGAGAAATAGTTAAAACTTGAAATTGCTAATTGAAAAGGCTTTACAATACACTAGAATTCTTGAAACAGAATGCTTGAAGGATTTAAATTACACTTTTACTTGAAAATTACTTAAACGACATTAAAACATTAAAAATACACTACATACATTGATACATTGCATTCTATCTCTCCTTTATAGACTTTCTTGCATCTCTGATATCCTCTGAATCTTTCCCACCACTTCTGAACCCTTGGATCACTGAAACTCATCAAAACCGTACACTTTGCATTTTGGCGCCAATTATTTCTTTGAGCAGGTTTAAACCATTAATGGGTTTTGTTTGAGATAATTATGATTATTTGGAGTTTAGAGGAGGTGGAGGGGGAAAAAGCAAGGAGGGGGAAAAAGCAAGGAGGAAACCATGACTGGTTTTGGAGATATCAGGCTTGGGAGAGGGTGCTACAGTGGAGGTGGTTTTTGGGCGGGGTGAGTTGTTTTTGACTTCTGTTGACCGGGTGGTATATCAAAGGGGGCCGGGTCATGGGATTGGGCCAGCTGGTGTTGGGCTTGGATTGGATATATATTAAAACAGGGGTCCGTTTGGTTTAGTGGTAACAACAAGGACCAATTTTGCAAATTTGCCAAACTGCAAGGACTGATCATGCAACTTTTCCCAACTTCTCACAAGGACCAATCATGAAAAATATTGATAAAACAAGGATCCTTTTTGTATAAAACCCATTTTAAAAGGTCCAAGGACTAATTTTGCAAAATTTCAAAGTTTAGGGACCTTTCTTGCCAATTGACCAAAGAATCATTCAAGGATCATTTTTAACAACTTAAAAGATTTCAGGGACCTTGAATGATAAATTTCCACATTTTTGAATTCCAGGGACTAGATTTGACAACTTTTAAAACTTGGGGACTAAAGCGCCAATTTTGCAAACTTGATACATTTTTCATCTGATTTTGATATTTTTGCATTTAAAACACATAAAACACTAATTTGTGATATTTTGATCATTTTGATGTGTTTCTGAGCGTTTTCAGATGATTTTGCAGTTTAGATTACACAAAAATGATGAGTATTTAGACACTCATCAATCCCCCACACTGAGATATTGCTAGTCCCTAGCAATGATTTGAAGCTTTAATGGATTTTAAAGACTCTTTACCAAAAGCCATTACTTCTGGAGTAGCCAAATGTTTTGATTCAAGTAAGAACCTTGGTACACTGATAACCAAATGATTTTGAGCAAATCATAAAATTTGTCAACGGATTTGATTTTGTCTTTACCGAAGCCGTACCCTTACGGACTAGCCAACTCTTAGATAAATTATCGGGATTATCTTTGGTGAGCTGAATACCAATTATGGATTTTCCACCGCCTTTACCACAAGCCATAACCTTGCGGGCTAGCCAACTCTTCACTTTTTAGGATATGGTGAGTTGAGAACCATACAATTTTGGGCAAATTGCAAGCCATATAAACGGATTTGAGAAATCTTTACCAAGAGCCGTTTGCTCTAGGATTAGCCAATCCTTTTGTCTTACTGACATGGCGGATGATAACCAAATGAGTAAGTGTAAAACACTTATTCCAAAAAATTTTGGCCAAAACGGGGAATTGGGTGGATAATATATGAAATAATTCGCGAGAATTCCCCCCCACACTTAGAAATGAATATTGCCCTCAATATTCAAAGTACCGGCGGTTATGCCGAAACAAAGAACGTAAAAGGGAAATACTACGGCCATTATTTAGAAAGATTTTTTTTTTTTTTTTTTAGAGGTTTATATACACAACATGTGGGGCAACCCCCCCACACTAGGGTGGTAGAAAAGAGAAAGAAGACAGAAATATGAGTGAAAACCCATATGGTGCGTGCTAATGTTTTTGATTACCGAGTCACTAGCTTGACTCGATCCCCGCATTCATTGGTTTATGGGGAAAGTTTGTATATCTGGGACAACCACAGGGGGAATGTCCTCTCCAAAGTAATGCTTCACTCGATGACCATTCACTTTAAAATTAGGACCATCGGGTTGAGATAACTCAACGGTACCATAAGGATAAACCTTAGCAATAGTGAATGGACCAGACCAGCGGGACTTAAGTTTTCCCGAGAAAATCTTCAATCTAGAATTGAAAAGAAGGACTCGATCACCAACGTTGAAAACGCGGTTCTTGATCTTGGAGTCATGAATCTTCTTTGTCTTTTGCTTGTAGATCAAAGAGTTCTCGTAAGCTTGATCACGAAGTTCATTTAGTTCGTTCATTTGAACTTTTCTGTGATCACCGGCTGTCTGTATATCGAAGTTTGCATGCTTTAAGGCCCAGTATGCCTTGTGCTCTAACTCGATCGGAAGATGACATGCCTTTCCGTACACTAGCTTGTATGGAGTACACCCAATAGGTGTTTTGTAAGCTGTACGAAAAGCCCAGAGTGCGTCATCCAATTTATCCGACCAGGATGCACGATTTTCACCTACTGTCCTTTCAAGGATTCTTTTAATGCCACGGTTTGAAACTTCCACCTGCCCACTGGTTTGGGGGTGGTATGCGATAGAGAGGCGGTGGGTAACACCATACTTTGCATGACTCTTTCAAATTGGTCATTGCAAAATGTGTACCGCGATCACGATTATCGCTCTCGGAGTTCCAAACACGGCAAACAGAGATTTCAAAAACTTGACAACAACTCGGGCATCATTGGTGGGTAAAGCTTTTGCTTCAACCCATTTTGACGAGATAGTCAACGCCACGAGTATGTACTTGTTACCACGAGAAGATGGAAACGGCCCCATAAAATCAATACCCCATATGTCAAATATCTCACAAACTTGAATGGCATTTTGTGGCATTTCATTCCTTTGAGAAATATTACCAAGACGCTGACAAGCGTCACAGGCTTTGACAAATTCGTGGGCATCCTTATAGATTGTGGGCCAATAGAACCCGGAATCAAACACCTTTTTGGCGGTGTAGTTTGGATTATGATGGCCCCCGGTGGGTCCAGCATGACAAGCCTTGAGAATGTCAAGAGCTTCTTGTCCATAAACACACCGTCGGATGACTTGATCCGCACAGATTTTGAACAAGAAAGGGTCGTCCCAGAAATAATGTTTAACATCTTTGAAGAATTTGTTCTTCTGCTGAGTCGACATCCCTTTCACAATGAAGTTACCCGCATGGTAATTTGCGAAGTCAGCAAACCATGGGGTGGTAGAATTTCCATGAAAAGAAACCGCATTGAGTGTCTCGAGAGGAAATGTTTCATTTATTTCCTTTTTCTCGAAAATATTTTGGTGAGGGTTTTCTAATCTGGACAGATGATCAGCAGCTAGATTCTCAGCTCCTTTTTTATCACGTATAATGATATCAAATTCTTGGAGGAGGAGAATCCAACGAAGCAATCTCGGCTTTGCATCTTGTTTTGCAAAGAGATATTTAAGAGCCGAGTGATCCGTATACACTACGCATTTGGTCAAGATAAGATACGGTCGAAACTTCTCAAAAGCATACACCACGGCTAATAGCTCTTTTTCTGTGGTGGTGTAATGAGTTTGAGCTTCAGTCATAGTTTTGCTTGCGTAGTGAATAGGCTGAAAATGCTTGTTTCTTCGTTGCCCTAGGACTGCACCGATAGCAAAATCACTTGCATCGCACAGGAGCTCAAAAGGCAAGTCGGTCGGGAACAACGAGAATGGGTGCTTGATAAGCTTTTTCTTCAATGTTTCAAAAGCTATGATGCACTCGGTTGAGAAGATAAAAGGAGCATCCTTTTCAAGAAGATGGGTCATAGGCCGGGCGATTTTGGAAAAATCTTGAATGAATCTGCGATAGAAACCGGCATGACCTAAAAAACTCCTAATACCTTTGACGGTAACAGGATGAGGTAATTTAGCAATAACATCAACTTTTGCTCTATCTACCTCAATCCCGTTCTTTGAAATCTTATGGCCAAGGACAATGCCTTCTTTGACCATAAAGTGGCTCTTCTCCCAGTTTAGACAAAGATTGGTGTCTTCACACCTTTGAAGCATTCTATCTAAATGGGAGAGACATGATTGAAAAGAATCCCCAATGACCGAGAAGTCATCCATAAACACTTCCATTGTTTCCCCGATCATGTCGTGGAAAATGGCCATCATACATCTTTGGAACGTGCCAGGAGCATTACATAAGCCAAAAGGCATACGTCTGTAGGCACAAGTTCCGTATGGGCGGTGAATGTGGTTTCTCTTGATCCTTTGGATCAATAGGGATCTGAAAGTAACCCGAGAAACCATCAAGGAAACAATAGTATTCGTTCCCTGCTAATCTCTCAAGCATCCGGTCCATGAAGGGTAGAGGAAAATGGTCTTTACGGGTGGCGTCATTCAACTTACGATAGTCGATGCAAACACGCCATCCCGTAACCAATCGAGTTGGAATTAACTTGTTATCTTCATTTGTGACAACAGTAATGCCACCCTTTTCGAACACAATGAATTGGGCTGACCCAAGGACTGCGAGATCGGGTAAATCAATCCTGCATCAAGAAGTTTGATAACCTCTTGTTTGATAACATCATGGATTTTTGGATTCACTCGTCTCTGATGTTGAACTGCTGGTTTAAAGTCATCCTTCATCAAGATTTTATGGGTACAAAACTCAGGGTTTATACCTTTGATGTCGGAGAGTTTCCAAGCAATTGCTTGCTTGTGTGACTTCAAGATTTTAATGAGAGCAACTTTTTCATCTTTACTCAAATCTCGAGCAATAATGACGGGCAATTTATCATCACCTTCTAGAAATGCATACTCAAGATGAGGAGGTAAGTCCTTAAGCTCAACCTCAGGAAATTCATCAGTTTTCTCAAGCGATTTGACTTCCTTGTTATGAAGTTTGATGGGAGGGAGAGGAAGAGAAGTGTCCAGATTTGACAACTTCTTTAGAAGAATATCTCCCTCCAGATTAATCTCATTTTGATTAATCTCAACTGGAATTGAATCACTAGGATGAGGGGTTGATGATGGATCATCATTGAGCAATTTCTCAATAAGAAGTATATCCCCCTCGATATCAATTGGAGCGTGATCAATTTCCCAAGGCACAGAATCACTAGCCAAGTATGCCTCAATCTCTTCCGAGATGGAGTCATTTCCCTCAAAAGGAGTGATAGAAGGAGTAGAATTGGCTATGATAGGTTGAGAAGATGTGGTGGAATCCCCACTCACAGAATTATGAGAATAACCAAGAACTTCTTGAGAGTACTCTTCAGTGGCAACATCAATGATATCTATTCGGTTAACCGACTCAGAATCATAGTTTGCGGAGTACCTCGAAGTTTGGTCAAGGTTGAAGGTGGCACTTCGTTACCAACACGTAATGTGATTTCTTGCTCAAATACATCTATGAGAGCACGGCCCGTTCTCGGGAATCCTCGACCAACAATGAGAGGAACCCGATGATCGGCATCAAAATCAACAACTACGAAGTCGGTGGGAAATGGAACTTTCCTACTTTCACAAATACGTCCTCAGCAATGCCAAGAGGACGGGATATGGTACGATCTGCAAGCTCGAGAGTCATGCATGTAGGAGTGAGTTCCGGAAGAGAAAGTTTCTTCCACACTGAATATGGCATAAGGTTTATGCTTGCACCAAGATCTGCTAGGGCAAAGCATTCAACCATTCCTGGGAATACACAAGGTAAGAGAAATTTCCCAGGATCTCCTAGCTTTTCTGGAAGCTTCTTCAGAATAACTGCTGAGCAGTTCTCGTTAAGAGGAGTCTTAGCCATTTCAAACAGCTTTTCCTTATTGCTTAACATGTGCTTGAGAGTCGATGCAAACTTGGGCATCAACATAATAGCATCCGCAAAGCTTATGTCAAAATGTAACTCTTGGAAAATTTGGAAAAATTTATCCATTTGATGACTAGCTTTCTCGCGGAGTTTTTGCTCATTCAAGCGTGATGGGTAAGGAATAGAAGATTTGGATTTCTGATTTTCAACAGGAGCTACAGGAGGTTCAAAAACAACTCCTTGATTTGATTTGGGTTTCTGGACCACTTGAGGTTGGACTACCGAAGGTTGGACGTGTGCGGTACTTAGTGGGCTAGAATAATGCACCTTGTCCGTTGTTTCCTTGGTAACTTGACTCATTGCCACAGGAGGAGGGGGCATTGGAGTCGTAGGTCCATTATGTTTTGGAGGTTCACTGTCCACTACCTTTGGAAGAGACGAAGAAGAAGAGGTAGTAGGAACAGCAGGTCCAGTGTATGAAACACCACTTCGGGTTGTGATCGCCTTGGCATCGCCCCTCGGGTTAGCGATCGTGTTGCTCGGTAAAGTACCTGAGCCCGAGGGTCGATCATTTAAAGACTTTTTGAGATCAGCAATTTGGCTGACCAACAACCTGTTCATTTCATCTTGGGACTTCATGAGCTGCTTCAGTAACTCATCGATGATGGTCCGGAGGAACAATAACGGGAGGAGCTGGAGGGACAATTTGAGGCCGTATGTTTTGATTATAGCCAAAATTCCCTTGATTAGGATTCATATTCCCATGAAATTGATTCCCTCGATTGAAATGGTTTTGATGAAGGTTTCCTTGATGTTGGAAACCTTGATTGGGTCCGAGGATAGAAATTACCTTGGTTTTGATAACCTTGGTTCATTCTTGGTTGGTTCGATTCTGTTTTGCATGTTATGATTACGGTTGAAACCGGGTGGTGCCTGATTAGTGTTAGCACGGTAGTGTGTTTCATTTTGAGGACGGTATTGATTACCTCCTTGCTGTGAACTACCGGCTAAAGCATTTGCTTCAAAAGGACAACCATCGGTGGCAGTACAATTGTAGTAGGCATGAGGACCACCACAAGTGACACAACTCTCAACTTTCTTCACTTCAGCATGTGTTGGTGTCTGAGTGAAGGAGACTTTCTTCTGGTTAGCAAGAACCAAAGCCTGAACAATGTCCGTGAGTTTATCAATCTTAGCATCGGTGCTAGATGTACTCACGGGGGATGAAGAAGAAGAAGGTCCAGCATGAGACTGATATGTCTTTGCTCTGAAAGGACGGACTTGAGATTTGTTCTCAATGATCTGCAAGGCCTCTTTGGTGGTCTTGCTCAAGAAATTACCTCTCGCGGAGGCATTTAAAGAGTCTTGATTGGTGCGATTGAGACCATTGTAGAAAGTATCCATTTGCATTAACTCGGTAAAACCGTGATGCGGACACTTGCGAAGCAACTCTTTGTAACGATCCCATGCCTTCCCGAATGATTCATCAAATCTCTGAGAAAATTTCATTATCTCATTCTTAAGACTTGTGGTTCGGGATGGAGGATAGAACTCGTTAACGAACTTGGTGACAAGATCTTCCCATGTCTCTATAGAGCGAGGGGGTTGTTTCTCAAGCCAATTAGGGCTTGTCCTCTAGAGAAAATGGGAACAGAAGAAGCTTGATAGCTTCGTGTGGGACATTCTTATATTTGATGGTAGATGCTATCTTGTTAAACCATCGAATGTGTGCATGAGGATCATCCCGCTCAAAACCATAGAATTGGCTTTGGGTTACTAGATTGAGCAACCTGGTTTTGAGCTCGAAAGTGTCACCACGATGGTTTGGAACAACAATGGCATCTCCGTAACCCTCGATGGGTGCTTGGAGAAGCTCAGTCATAGGTTTGTCTTCGCCATTTCGCGGAGGTGGTGGTGGTAGACGTTCCTCAGATCCGCGGTGAAGGAGCTGAACGTCCTCTACGTCTTCGAGGAATCTTTCCAAGTTCAGAAAGTGGACTTGTAGAACTGGAAGAACGAGTACGCATGCACTAAGTGTAAAATCAATTTTCAAAACAAATGAGGCAAAACACAAGTGAACTTAACCAATAATCACAAATGAAATGGCTTCTTTGAAAAAGGTACACCAAATCACAAGTGACACAAAGGCAAGTTTTAAATCTGATGTTCGGGAACTTATTAATGGTCGCACCCCCAGTTAGGTAGTGCACTGCCTTGATTTGCGGTGGTTGATTTTTATATATATTAAGTACCACTGAAAAGACGTAGGTAAGATTTGTGCAGATGGGTTCAAAAACTTTTGGACAATATTTTTGTTATCGTCCCGTTTAACCAAATCGTATCTCTTCAAGAATCACCTTAAAAGAGAATACAAAATAGAAAACGTTCCGATTGTTTTATTGTTTTATAATTTTTTTGGTGTTTTAACACTTTAGGAAAAGTGCTAATGAACTTTTTGGTTTTCTTATAACTTTACAAAAACTTTTTACAAATGGTGGGTATGTGCAACAATGGATCTGACAATGGCTAAACACACGCTAAAGCCTCCCGGCGTAAAAATTTGATCTGCAAAACCGTCAAGCTACCTCACACAAACCGGCCACTTGTGAATGGCCGACCGTAAGAAGCTTAAAACCGCTTAAAACACAAATACAATGAAGTCCAGGAGAATATAGTGAATTCCCGGGTCGTTTTAGTCCCAAGGAGACTCAATGGTGTGTTAAACAAACTCAGAAGATAGAATGATCACTAAGGATAGTGATCTGTAAAGGTTATGATTAGAAATATTACACTACTGATTGATTTGGAATAGAATTGGACACAGAATTTGGAAAGCACAACAACGGATCAAAGAAACATAAACGTAAGTTTAAAAACTACGTATACGCACAAAATAAAAAGTGAAAACTAAGAAATAAAAGACCTAAAAATATGAAAATAACATTTTTGGAATCCTAAAAATAAAAGAAAATTATTAGAAAAAGAAAATTATTTTTAACACTATTTAATTAATTATTATTAATTAAAAACTATTTTAACTATTTAATAAATACTCTAAAATAGAAGAAAATACAAAATAAGGCTAGAAAAATAAACTTATGATTCTGAAAAATCTAAAATACTATAAAACTAATTTTAAAACAGAAAAGATATTTTTTATGCTTTTTAATTATTTATTACTAATTAATTACTATTTTTAACTATTTAAAATTATAATAAATACTGAAAAGATAGAGAAAAATCTGAAACTTTTTCTAAAAATCCTATATGATGACAGAAAACAAAGAAAAATAGAAAAACAAGATTTGCTTATTAAAAAGTTGAAAAGAAAAATCAAAAAGCTAAAAAATATTAAATAAACGCTATCACTATTTTTATATTGATGTTTTTCTGAATTTTCTTTTTGAAAACTACTTATATACTAATAATATGAAACTTTAATAAAGACAAAAATTTTACAAGTCACCAATAAGCAGATTTGATGAGCTTATGATCCAACAGTGGCCTTAATAGCTTATTTGGAGGCAATAAGCTCAAACAAGCTTGACAGATGAAACAAAAGCTCAAAGTAGATGTGAACAAGCTATAGGAACAGAAATGAAACTAAAAGATACCAAGTAGCACTCTAAAAAGCTATGAACAAACAAATAAGCACTTGGCTTTGAAGCGAGAAATGGGACAAGATACAAGCTAGTAGCGACCCTAGCTAATAAGCTCAAAAGTGAAAAACAAGACTTGATACTTCAAGAGGACCAGGTTGGCTTTCCAAAGAACTAGAGAACACAAGAATTGGAGCACTAATAAGCTCTATGAAAGCTTATCAATATGAGCTTAAAAGCGTACTGGCGGTTATATGAAACAGTATCCACAAAAAGCAGTTGAATAAGCACTTAAAAGACTGAGAAACCAAGAACTAGCATTTTTCTATTTTTATACACCAACCAAACTTTAATACCCCAAGAGATTATAAACTGAATCTTATTAATAAACCCTTAGTGAAATTCCAAATTTTATTCAAAAACGACCTTATGAGATTTTGACTTTTTGAGAAAAACCAAAAAGTTGACCAAAGTGGATTTTGATCTGATTCTAAGCACTGAATATGTTGTTATAAGGTATACTAAGACTGATTTGAACAATTTTAACAACTTTCTAACACAAAACAATGATCTTGGATCATGAACTGTCAACAGTAAACCACAGAAATGAGATTATATGGTATCTTGACTTTTGAGCTAACAAGGACTTGATTTCTTGACTGAAATGAGTTATAAGGCACTAAAGAGACACAGATCAAGCATGAAAAACAACTTGAGTACTCTTGAACACAGTTAAACTAGCAAATCCAAACACCCTTATTGAAACTGATTTGATGATTTTTCAAAGCAAATCATTGATTTAAACCATAAGCTTGATATTAAACCTTGTTTCATCATATATTAGGACTAAAGAGACATGAAATAACAACCTTAACCTCCAGAAATTCACTAATGATGATTATGCAATTTTAACTGCTAAAACTAAATTTATATAAACTACAATTTTTAAAAGAACAACACTATGATTTTAATGATTAAATACACTAGACTACCACTAATGAACACTAAGAACTAGAAATTACAACTAATAATCAACCACAACAGTGAAATGCAAAATTACTTAAAAAGGCTTACAATAGCTTCCAAGCTTAAAATTGAAAACTAGGATCTGAAACCAATTCCTATAGCTTCCCAAGAAGCACTATACCAAGGCCATCCAAGATAAACCCTGCTCCAGCTTCTTGATCTTCTTCACCATGGATTTTTGATTTTTCAAGTATTTAATTTGGATTTTTGGTAATTTTTGATTTTTTATGCTAGACTGAATTTTTGGATATCTAAAAGCTTGATTAAGCTTTCTAGGAGCTTAATTGACCTATTCTAGTCCATACAAACAACTGAAAACATCACTTGAACCAACATGAGATTTTTGAAAATAAGGAAAATTGCATAAGCTTGAGAAATAGTTAAAACTTGAAATTGCTAATTGAAAAGGCTTTACAATACACTAGAATTCTTGAAACAGAATGCTTGAAGGATTTAAATTACACTTTTACTTGAAAATTACTTAAACGACATTAAAACATTAAAAATACACTACATACATTGATACATTGCATTCTATCTCTCCTTTATAGACTTTCTTGCATCTCTGATATCCTCTGAATCTTTCCCACCACTTCTGGACCCTTGGATCACTGAAACTCATCAAAACCGTACACTTTGCATTTTGGCGAATTATTTCTTTGGCAGGTTTAAACCATTAATGGGTTTTGTTTGAGATAATTATGATTATTTGGAGTTTAGAGGAGGTGGAGGGGGAAAAAGCAAGGAGGGGAAAAAAGCAAGGAGGAAACCATGCTGGTTTTGGAGATATCGGGCTTGGGAGAGGGTGCTGATGGAGGTGGTTTTTGGGCGGGGTGAGTTGTTTTTGACTTCTGTTGACCGGGTGGTATATCAAAGGGGGCCGGGTCATGGGATTGGGCCAGCTGGTGTTGGGCTTGGATTGGATATATATTAAAACAAGGGTCCGTTTGGTTTAGTGGTAACAACAAGGACCAATTTTGCAAATTTGCCAAACTGCAAGGACTGATCATGCAACTTTTCCCAACTTCTCACAAGGACCAATCATGAAAAATATTGATAAAACAAGGATCCTTTTTGTATAAAACCCATTTTAAAAGGTCCAAGGACTAATTTTGCAAAATTTCAAAGTTTAGGGACCTTTCTTGCCAATTGACCAAAGAATCATTCAAGGATCATTTTTAACAACTTAAAAGATTTCAGGGACCTTGAATGATAAATTTCCACATTTTTGAATTCCAGGGACTAGATTTGACAACTTTCAAAACTTGGGGGACTAAAACTGCCAATTTTGCAAACTTGATACATTTTTCATCTGATTTTGATATTTTTGCATTTAAAACACATAAAACACTAATTTGTGATATTTTGATCATTTTGATGTGTTTCTGAGCGTTTTCAGATGATTTTGCAGTTTAGATTACACAAAAATGATGAGTATTTAGACACTCATCAGGAAGCTTGTATCATTATCTCAAAGTTTTAGCATTTAAGTTTTCATCCTAGAGGTCTCGATCACGGAGAAAAGTATAGGTAAAGTATGGTACTTTTGTCCAAAATTATTGTTTAAGAATGGTTTTCAGCAAATTTTAAGTGACCGTATTTTATTTGTTACAACTCCGCTTGACAAATGGTTTGACATTTTGGAAAATATGCTTGGCGAACTTACTTTTACTAGAAGACATCATGTTATAAAAAGTACTCCGTCATTGTTAAAAACGACCCTCAACATGGTCCTTTGTGGCCGTAAGACTTGTCTAATAGAAATATATTAGTTTTTCTTATATAATATAGTTACGGCAACTTGTTTAAAATGTGAATAACTTAGTCGTTATAAGTCCGTTTTCTACGTTCTTTATATCCACGGAATCGTGATAACATATACTAATATATTTTTGATAAGTCGACATATTTAACAACGCTTAAGACTCATTTTTGACTCGTAACAAGTCGAGACAGCATGCTGAATTTTCTGAAATAATTAGTTTTCGTTGTCAAACTTCAAAAATTCATAACTTCTTCGTTATAGCTCCGTTTTAACCCGTTCAAGCGGCCACGTTTTCGTTTTAAAGTATATTTTCCAAATATCTAGCCCAAAATATTTTGCTTACTGTCGAAAATTCCAGATTTTCAAAATATGATCAGACCTCTATATAAAGTTGTCGAAATGAGTTTTTCTCGCGCAAAACCTATTCTAACCAATTCAAAACAACTCCGAAGCTATTCTAATCCTACCATACACCTTCTTAGGGTGTCATGGGTTCCTAGACATCACCAAGAGTGATTTATAACAAGGAGTAATTATAGGATAACATAAATATATATATAACTTTTAAAATCAAAGAAAAAGTGGTATAAACATCCATGAGACTTGCATGTTTTCTCAAATATGATGAAATGAATATAACAATGAATATGAAATACAAACATGAATATGGATGCTTACTAGTTACTTGATGAGGTTATGAGAACAAAGGATTTTTCCTAATCACCCAAGGTTTTTATTGCAAAACCTTAATCAAGAGTGATACTAGTGTGTAAAAATCTTGTCTAGAAAATTTTATGATGATTCCTTCTTAGTCCCTTGTGGTTGCCGGTTCTAGAGAGAAGAGAGAAAGAGGAAAATGATTTCACCTTTGATCTTATGATGTGTATGTGTTAAATGTGAAGTGACGACGTATATGGTCCTTCGGTCAGCGACCGAAAGACCTGGAACACAACCGAAAGGCTCCCCGATAGACACTCCGGCAGGCTACCGCCGAAGGGCGGGTTGACCTGACAGTACCTTTGACACCTTGCACGGACACAATTTGTCTCATTCTCCGAATGTCGAAAGTACACGAGAGGCGATGTCGGGGGACGTGTCACCACGGCGATACCGGTGGTCCCATAAAGTACAACGGTCTCGAGGGACCGATAGTGACACCAAGTAGTATAAATACGCATACGTAGTTGGAGCAGAGGTATCATTCTTTCTCACACACATTTATACTATACCTTTCGGTAAAACACATACTTACTGTTACGCCGGAGTCGGGTCACGGGATAACACCCGGCGAGACTAACGCATTGTTCATCTTAGCAGGTATCTAGAAGGCTTATTCCTAAGGCTGAAAGATAGCTGTGATAACCCACAAAAAAATACTTCGACATTGGCGCCATCCGTGGGACTCGCATTCAATCTGCTAGAGCTATAGAATGACGGGTTCGACACCACCTGAAGCTTCCGGAAGGGTAGAAGGAAGTTCCACACC
Source organism: Chrysanthemum makinoi (assembly GCA_910596185.1). Taxonomy (NCBI): domain Eukaryota; kingdom Viridiplantae; phylum Streptophyta; class Magnoliopsida; order Asterales; family Asteraceae; genus Chrysanthemum; species Chrysanthemum makinoi. The sequence goes on along the minus strand of OU343224.1, from coordinate 112,111,674 downwards.
ATTGACGAGAGAACAGTTAGAAGGGTATGTAACAACTCTCAAGTCAATGATAAAAGAGCACAACAACCGGAGGGACACCGTTGAGCCAATACGATTGGATTTTGAAGACGAAGCGACTCTTGATAAGGGTGAGTCGGCGGACAAGAAGAAAGAAATAGTCACGGGGAGTAAAGTGAAAGCGAAGACACTGCAAAGCCCTTCAAAGAAGTCTCGAAATCTCCATTCAGTAGGCGAATCATCGAGTTCTCCGCTCCGGAACATAGGATGCCCACCCACATCAAGCTGCACGGACGGGTCAACGGATCCTCAAGATCATCTCAGCGAGTTCACGGGGCTGCGGGGCATGGAGAATGGCCAATGCCGTGTGGTGCCGCATGTTTCAGCAAACTTTAGGACGGAAAGGCCGGGATGGTTTGATGGACTCTCACCGGGGAGCATAGCGAATGGGCAGCTTTCAGGGGACGGTTTGAGACTCGTTTCTCCTTGCACAAAGCTTGTGTCAAGGACCCTACCGAGATCACCAAAATAGCGAGGAAGGCTAACGAGTCCTGGAATTCAAAGAAAGATGGACCACAGAGACAAGATTCATACAAGGAGCCCCGGAGATCATGAGGATCTCTTCGTTCATGAACGGGTGTAAATGTCCCGAGTTAGCCAAGCGGTTCGCCGATACGATCCCTAAAACCATAGAAGAGATGATGACCAGGTCGGCGACTTTGTGAGATCGAAGCGGCCTTCGCCAGACCGAAGCGCCCAGGAGAACATTATGATACGACAAGAAGAGCATCAAGCTGGACCATTCGGAAGGATGAAAGAGCCGCCAGGAACCATTATGGAGGGGACAGGAGGAATGAAGGACGTCACACCTATTCAGGGAAGGATAGGGGTAGCACACACCGCCACGGTGATCGGCCAGCGCCCTATTTACCCCATCGCGGCGATCACTCGAATCGAAGCACTCCCCGCCTAACCTTGGACTCGCTCACTGATCTGTGCAAAACCGTCAAGCTACTTCACACAAGCTAGCCACTTGTGAATGGCTAACCGTAAGAAGCTTAAAACTGCTTAAAACACAAATACAATGAAGTCCTGGAGAATATAATGAATTCCCGGGTCGTTAAGTCCCACGGAGACTCAATGGTGTGTCAAAACTAACTCAGATGATAGAGTGATCACTAAGGATAGTGATCAGTAAAGGTTTTGGATTGAATATTACACTATTGATTGATTGGAATGAGATTGGAAACAGAATTGGAAAACACAACTATCAGATAAAAGAAACGTAAAACGCACGTTTAAAAACTACGTATCATTACAAAATAAAAAGTGAGATCTAAAAAATAAAAGACCTAAAAATATGAAAATGACATTTTGGAATCCTAAAAATAAAATAAAATTATTAGAAAAAGAAAATTATTTTTACAACTATTTAATTAATTATTATTAATTAAAAACTATTTTAACTATTTAAATATGACCTAAAATAGAAGAAAATACAAAATAAGGCTAGAAAAATAAAATTATAATTGAGAAAAATCTAAAATATTATAAAACTAATTTTAAAACTAAAAATATATTTTTCACACTTTTATCTAATTATTACTAATTAATTACTATTTAAAATACACTTAAATTCTAGAAAATATAAAATAAACCTGGAAAAATAAAATTTCAACTTGGGAAAATCTAAAATATGATAAAACTAATTTTAAAACTGAAAAGATATTTTTATGCTTTTTAATTATTTATTACTAATTATTTAATACTTTTAACTATTTAAAATTCTAATAAATACTAAAAAGATAGAGAAAAATATGAAACTTTTTCTAAAAATAAATTAAGGTGACAGAAAACTAAGAAAAATATAAAAACAAGATTTGCTTATTAATAAGATGAAAAGAAAAATCAAAAAGCTAAAACCTATTAAATAAACACTATCACTGTTTTAAAAATGAAGTTTTTCTGGATTTTCTTTTTGAAAACTGTTTAACTACTTAAAATATGAAACTTTAATGAACACAAAGATTTTATAAATAAAAAATAAGCTATTTGAGAAGCTTATAAGCCAACAGTGAGCTTAAGAGCTTATTATGATGAATTAAGCTCAAACAAGATCACAAACTTAAACAAAAGCTCAAATAAGATGCAAGAGGCTACAAGCTACTCAAATGAAGTTAAAAGACAAAGATAAGCACACTGATAAGCTAATAACAAACAAATAAGCACTTATATCAAACTGATGAACTAAACAGAAATGGGACAAAGTTAGAGCTTATTGCAGCCCTAGCAAACAAGTTCCAAAATAAAAAATTAAGCTTGGGTTCTCAAGATGGATAGGTCAGCTACCCAAAGAACCAAAAATCACAAGATTTGAGCAACTAATAAGCTCTATGTGAGCTTATCAAGTTGGACCACCCAACTGTGCACAGGGCACCATTTTCAAACAGGTACTCAAAATAAGCTAGTTAAAAGCTATTAAAAGCTGATTCAAAGAGAACTAGTAATTTTCTAATTTAGATTAGCAACTGAACTATAGTTTCCCAAGAGCTTTTAAGCTAAATATTACTATTGAACACACAATAAAATTATCTTTTTAATTCAAAAACGACCCAAGTGAAAATTTTGACTTTTATAAAAACTAGATGAGTTGACTTTTATGAACTTTGATATGATCCTGAGCAATGATTATGTTATGTTAAGGTGAAATAAGACTGTCTTGAGCAAGTTTAACAACTTATAAACACCAAATCATGATCATAGATCATAAAAATCCAACAGTGGACACACAAGTTTTGATCAAAAGAGATTTTGACTTTTTCTTAATCAAGGTCTGTGTTTCTTGGTTTCTTTGAGTTAATTAGACCAAGTGTGATACAAAGCAATAACAAACAACCACTCAAACAACCTTTAAGACAGTTTAACTCACAAATCCAAACAAGACTTTACTTAACTGTTTGGAAGATTTTCAAAGCTAAACACAAATTACAACCATGAAACTGATTACAGACATCATATTATCACTTATTAGGACTAATTAAGCATTAAACAACAACCATTACAACATTAAACTAAGAACTGATGATGATGCAATTTTAACTGTTAAAACTAAATTTTTATAAACTACAACTTTAAAAGAACAACCAACTGATTTTAATGGTTAGATACACTTAACTATATCTAATGAACATAAAGAAACAGAAATTCAAGCTAATGAATAACTACAACAGTAAAATTCCAAAATGATCAAAAGTGCTTACAAATGGCTATCCAACTGAAAACCAAGAACTAGGAACCAAGAACACTCCTATAGGCTTACCACTAAGCCACTAACCCAAGGCCATCCAAAATTCACCCTGCTCCAGCTGTGAACACCATTTCCATGGGATTTTTGATTTTTCACTAATTATTTGGTATTTTTGTGATTTTCTTGTTTTTGATTCTAAACTGGTTTTTAATGTTTCTAAAAGCTTGAAGAAGCTTTCTAGGAGCTTATGTGATCTATTTCAGTCCATACAAACAACTAAAAACAATATTTGAAGCCTATGAGATTTTTTAAGGAAAAGTTGCATAAACTGAATTGGACTTTAAAACTTGAAATTGCTTATTAAGAGAGATTCACAATACACTGAAAAACTTAAACACAATGCTTGAAAGATTTAAAATACACTGAAAATTGAAAAGTACTTAAAACGACATAAGAAAACTAATTTTACACTAGATAGATTGATACAATGCATCTCTCCACTCCTTTATAGACTTTTTGAACTCCGATGACATCTCTGATTGTTTCCCACCAATTTCCAGCCATTGGATCTCTCTAATTCATCATATCCGTCCAAGTGGATTTTTGGCGCCAATTTTTCTTGGCGAGGTTTTAGTCAATTAAAGCTTTTGGGTGCTAGTGGGGTGAAGGGACAAGGTATACAAGTTGGAAGACATGTGGAAGGGGTGGATAGAGCAAATCAAGGAAAACTATGGTGGTAACGGTTTTGGCGGAAAAGCGAGGTAAGGGATGCACAGTAGCCGGTTTTGACTTCTTTGACCGTTGGGTATTAATATGAGAGGGGGTTCACAATTGGTTTTGATTGGGGTCAAGTGGATATTGGCCTGGGGCTCAAGGGTCAAGATGGATTGGGCTTGGATATAACATGTTGGGTCAGCTGGTATATGGATTGGATTTGGGCTTTGATATTAAAAAGGTGTCCGTTTGGTATATGTTAACACAAGGACCAATTTTGCAAATTCTCCAAACTTGAGGGACTGAACATGACACTTTTCCAAACTTATCACAAGGACCAAACTTGACAAACTTTGATAGTACAAGGACCCTTTTTGCATAAAATCCCATTTTAAAATATCCAAGGACCAATTTTGACATTTTTCAAAGCTTAGGGACCTTTTCTGCCATTTGACCAAATAATCATTCAAGGACCATTTTTAACAACTTAGAATATTTCAGGGACCTTGAATGATAAAATTCCACATTTTTGAATTTCAGGGACTAGATTTGACAACTTTTAAAACTTGGGGGACTAAAACTGCCAATTTTGCAAACTTGATACATTTTTCATCTGATTTTGATCTTTTGCATTTAAAACACATAAAACACTGATTTGTGATATTTTCATCATTTTGATGCATTTTTGAGTGTTTTCAGATGATTTTGCAGTTTAGATTGTACAAAAATGATGAGTATTTAGACACTCATCACTCACTAAACCTCCAAAGGAAATTTTAGCCACAGAACACCAGCTACGCCTGCCTCCTCCGAAACCGATGCGCGACCCACCCCGTAGGGAAAATCAAGACAAGTACTGCGATTATCATGGGGAAAAAGGGCATTACACGAATGACTGCTATCATTTCGAGACAATTAGAGCGGCATTAGAATCGGAAAAGCTGAATCATCGGTCAGGATCTAAGACGAAGGGAAGGAGAGAAACCCCAAAGAATGACGCAGGAGTCAAAGACAAGGTCATCAACATGATCCGAACCCGGCCCGAGCGAAGGAAGAGGAAGTCGTCGGAACAAGGGGAAAGATGGATGAATGTCCCCATAACGTTCCCTCTCTCCCGATGGAGCGTATCGGACGATCCTCTCATAGTTGAAGCCACAATGGAAGGGTACCTAGTCCGGAGAGTCTTTGTAGACGAAGGAGCCTCGGTGGAGGTAATGTTCGAACACTGCTTCAATAACTTGCCTCCGGAAGTAAGGGCTCGAATGAAGCAAACGCAGACAGATCTGCTGGGGTTCGCCGGACAGGTGACTCGTCCACTGGGGAAGATCGAATTAGATGTGTCATTCGGAGATGAGGTTTGTACAGGAAGGTCGGGATGAAGTTCACGTCATTCGGGCACCGTCACCATATAATGTTATCTTGGGAAGGACCGGATTGAAGATCCTGCGAGCCATACCTTCTACGGTCCATTCCATGATGAAATTCCCAACCCCTCAAGGGATTGCCACGTTGGTCACTCGCTCCGTCATCATTTCAGAATGTAGGAGATTGGAAAGATTGCAGACTCTTGTTCGAAGCGGGATAAGGAAGAAACAGGCACAGGAGAGGTGGGTCTAACGGAGGAAGTGGCGATCAACCCAGCCTTCCCGGAACAAGCGGTAACAATAGGAGGTGCGCTATCCGTTGAGGGCAAAAGCGCTCAAAGAACTATTCTGAGGAACCTCGGCGTATTCGCATGGGAGCGGCGGATATGACAGAGTCCCCAGAGGGATCATTGAGCACACTCTGAATGCCAACCCTTCAATAGATCCGGTATGTCAAAAACGCCAAATGTTGGCGGCGGATCGGCGCAGTCATAAAGGAAGTAGAAGAATGGGTCAAGGTGGCATTGTCGGGCGGTGAAATACCCCACTTGGATATCCAACCCTGTTCTTGTGAAGAAGTGTGATGGAAGCTGGCGTATGTGTATTGACTTCAAGAACATCAATTCCGCCTGTCCAAAAGACTATTACCCCTTACCAGAGATCGACCGGAAGATCGAGTCAGTTATGGGGTATAAATACAAATGTTTCTTGGATGCTTATAAAGGGTATCACCAAAGTGCGGATGGCAAGGGAAGACGAAGAAAAAGCAGCGTTCTACAGAGCAAGGAACCTCTTGTTACACCAAGATGCCATTCGGTTTGAAGAATGCCTGAGCCACCTATCAACGGATGATAGACTCCGCTTTTCAATCACAGATGGGAAGGAACCTCGAGGCATATGTGGATGACATGGTCATCAAGAGCAGGGAAGAGCAGGGAATGCTAGCGGATATAGCGGAAATATTTGATAACCTTCGGAAGATCAACATGAAACTAAATCCTAAGAAATGCTCCTTCGGAATGGAGGAAGGAAAATTCCTAGGGTATATGGTAACTTCAGAAGGAATTCGGGCAAACCCAAAAAAGACGAAGGCAATAATGGACATGCAATCGCCGAAGACACTCAAAGAAATGCAGAGCCTCAGCGGCAAATTGGCGGCGCTCAATCGTTTCTTGGCTCGTTTGAAAGATCCTTACCGTTCTTGAAACACTCAAGAACATCACCAAGGAGAATAAGGAGTACCGATGGGACGGAAGAAGCGAGTCGGCATTCCAAGAAATGAAAAAGTTGATAACGGACCTTCCCTCACTAACAACACCGACGGTAAAGGAAACACTGTACGTGTATCTAGCGGCCGCGGAGGAAGCGGTCAGCGCGGTCCTCCTCACCGAAAGAAAAGGAAAACAATTACCCGTCCGTTATGTGAGTCGAACGCTCAACGAAGCCGAGAGGAACTACGCCCCGATCGAGAAACTAGCACTGTGTCTATTGCACATGTCAAGAAGGCTCCGGAGATACTTCGAAGCACACCCTATTAAGGTAATCACGGACCAACCAATAAAGCAGATCCTCAATAAGCCGGAAGCGTCCGGGAAGTTGGCTAAGTACTCAGTAGAGCTGGGTGCATACAGCATAACCTACGAGCCCCGGAACGCAATCAAAGGTCAAGTGTTAGCAGATTTCCTGTCGGAAGCTCCCATCGGAGAAAGAAACGACAAGTACTTCAATCAGCCGGCGGTGAAGAAGAAGGAGGAGGAGAAATGGCTTTTGTATACGGACGGAGCATCCAATAATAAAGGCTCGGGCGGGTCTTGTATTAATCAATCCAGAGGGAATGGAGTTCACTTACGCCATCCGACTTGAGTTCGATAGCACTAATAACGAGGCCGAGTCACGAAGCCCTCTTGGCGGGGCTAAGGATGGCGGAGAGTATGCAGGTCCAGTAGCCTTGAAGTCGGGTGGACTCTAAGTTGGTGGCTAATCAGATAAATGGGGATTATGTGGCTAGTCACGAAAGTATGATCAGATACCTAGCAAAAGCAAAGGAATACATAACCAGTTTTGAAAACTTCACATTGAAACATCCCTAGGGGTCGAGAATCAAAAGGCGGATGTCCTTAGTAAGCTAGCCACGGTCGCTTTCGACCACTTGGCGAAGGAAGTGCTAGTGGAGGTGCTAAGGGAAAGGTCGACGGAAAGCAAGGAAGTTAATAATGTCGTTGAAGAAGAAGGAGACAACTGGATGACCCCTATCATCCGGTGTCTGGAGGAAGGAATTTGGTAGGAAGATCCTAAGGAAGCCCGCAACCTAAGGATGAAAATCAGCGGTATGTCATGGAAGATGGCATACTCTACAAAAAGCTTACCGGTACCCATGATGAGGTGCGTGGGTCCCCTACAAGCAAACTACGTCATAAGGGAGATACACATGGGAGCTTGTGGAATGCATTCGGTCCCGCTCGGTCGTGGCGAAGGCCATGCGGCAAGGGTACTCTTGGCCTACAATGCATCGGGATGCCAGAAACGAAATAATCAAGTGTAACTCATGCCAGATCCATTCGCCAGTGCCGCAGCTTCCAAAAACCAAGCTAACACCCATCATGGCTCCATGGCCCTTTTACCAATGGGGTATGGACATAGTGGGACCTCTACCATCGGCAGCCGGAAAGGTCAAGTTCCTCTTAGTTGCCATCGATTATTTCACCAAATGGACAGAAGCCAAACCGTTGGCAAAGATTACGGGGAAAGATGTCACGAAGTTCGTGTGGGATAACATAGTGTGCCGCTTCGGTCTCCCTGCCATCATCGTCACAGACAACGCTAAGCAGTTAAGTAGACAACCCCTTCAAAAGCTGGTGCGAAAAACTCAACATCAAGCAGATTAAAACAGCCGTGGCCCATCCCGAGCCAAGCGGGTTGGTAGAAAGGGCCAACAAGAGCTTGATGGAGGGAATCAAAACAAGATTGGGGCGCGCAAAAGCTGGATGGGTGGACGAGTTACGAAGCGTCCTTTGGGCGCACCGGACATCCATCAAGACTAGCAACGGAGAAACACCCTTCAGCCTCACCTATGGAAGCGAAGCGGTCATACCGGCGAGATAGGTATGCCAACGTCTGAGTAAGGAGGATAAGGGAAGGGCTCGAAGAGGACGATCCCCGTCGTACTGTAGAACAAAATGAAGAAGATATCCGCCTCAACCTCGACCTGCTACAGGAACGGAGGGAAGAAGCCGCTGTGATGGAAGCCAGATACAAAACAAAATTGGAAAAGTACTACAACCGGAAAGCACGGCTGGTCACCTTCAAACCAGGTGAGTTTGTGTATAGAAAAACGAGGCCAGCAGAGCCGAAGACCAAGGCAAATTGGGACCCAAGTGGGAAGGCCCCTATCGGATCAAAGAGGCGAACCTCAACGGCTCGTACAAGTTGGAGACTTTGGATGAAGAGGAAGTGCCCCGGAAGTGGCACGCCATGAATTTGAAGAAATGTTTTCTTTAAAAAAATGCATGCATTGTAAGCCTACGGGCATGAACTACTTTATTTTCACTTTCAGTAAGAAATGATATATATTCCCTACCTATGGCGGAGGAGGAAAATTTTCCGTGATCATCTCTTGCTTAAGGGAGGGACCGGCGGAGATTAGCTACCTCCGACCGCGCATCCGAAACCCCTCAATCAAACTTAATTTACCCTCGTAAGTGCAATGACACTAGGGAAGGCCACATACCATTCGGTGGCGACGCATACCCGAATAATGCTAAGACATTAAGGGACGAGTGAGGCATATATGCCGAACAGCACGAGATACCGTGGCGTAGGCGGACGACGCCGAGGATGAGCCACCAGGTAGATTTACCAACAGGCGAAACATTACCCCCAAAAGTGCTAAGTCACTAGGGAAGGCCGGGGTATATTTACTTACGGGCATAATTTACCCCCGGAAAGTGCCAAGTCACTAAGGAAGACCGGGGTACATTCACTCACGGACTCAATTCAATGCCGAAAGTGCCAAGTCACTAGCAAAAATATAAAATACACACACAAACATACACGGATAGATAACCAAAATTGGTCGTCCGAATAATATTACGAAAGTGCATGGATAAATTGTTTAATTACATGTCACGAAGGACTTTGTTCGAAATCTGAATGGCCAAAATTACATTGCAAAGGCGCAAGAATAAATGATCCAAATTACAACCTACAGGCACGGAGGCCCACCAAAGTCTACAAATAAAACATTATCAACATCGAAAAGTCTACAAAACAAGGTAGCAGCTAAGATCCTCCAGAAGTCCCAGCTCCAGGGGTGGCCCCGGTACCCTCGGGAAGAATATTCATCAGATCAGCCAAAGGAAGATGATAGGATCTCTTGATTTTTTCAATATATGGGTAGCTTCGGGTGAACATCGCATCATAAACCTTAGTAAATTCCCCACGACCTCCATATCGAAATCATTACGGCGAGCAACGATCCTTTCGACCTCTTCGTCGATCGTTCCTCCCGACACCGTCCAACCAGCCAGAATCGATAGCGGTATTAAAAGCGCCCCGGGCTTGCGATACTCCTTGCTACCACGAAACCTACGAATCACGTAGGGATCAACTCTTTAACATAGTTAAAGCGCGGCATCTCCTCCCGGCCGGATGGCAACTTCTTGCATATTCTTTCTCATGCGAGGCCTCTCTCGATTCCTCCACTCGAACTTTTCTTCTCCAACGACTCCTCCAACGACTGATCCTCTCGGCTTGCCCGTGCTCTCGGCCAGACCGCCACCTCGGCCTCCAAACCCTCGGCTTCGCCTTCAAATCCCCTTCCTTTTGCTCGCAACCCTGGTGAATCTCGAAGGGCCGATGATCGGCGGTTAATTTCTCATTGATAGCGGTTTGGGAGTGAAGGCTAGCTCGGTCTCGGAAAGCAAGGGCTCAAGTCCGGAAGCGGCGAGAATGGGCCGGTGCAGTTCCGCATAATGATGGTTCAATCGTTCAAACCGCTTGAAGACCTCGGCAACTGCGAGGGAGCCGTGGCACAATTCAAACCACCCCCTGTACAAAGCCCTTTCGTCAGTTTGATCATCTTGCTCGGCGGATAAAGGGGAGCAAGATTAGCCATCATATCTCTACAGAGGGCTGCGTCATTCAGGCTCGTGTTGGCCGTTAAACCCCAGCCGGGGATGAAAAGTTCCCCAGAACCTCTTCGTCCAGACAAACCTACGCAAACAAAAAATAATAAAAAATAGAGTAAATTACACCGTTCATCCTTGTGGTTTGCGTTGACTGCAGGGTTTAGTCCTTTGACCAAAAAAATTGCACCGTACGTCCTTAAGTGTGAAACGTTATGCACCGTTCGTCCCTCCGTCCATCTGGGCCCACCAATTCAAGATAACGTCAGTTAACGAAGGTTTTTAAAGGGGTATTTCGGTCATTTCCCAAGTACATACAATTTATTAAATCCAAGTACATACAATTTAAAGGGGTATTTCACTCTCTCTCTTAAAAATTTACTTCTCTCTCTCTCTTAATATCCGGACACCGGAATCTTTCTCCGGTCACCATCTCTGGCGACTATTCCGGCCACGCGCCACCACCAAATCTCACCACCCTTCTAAAGTGGTAGATCGGGTCCTTGTGACTCCATTTTTGCAACACGCGCTACAAATCATGACGAATTTGTGTGTGGTAGATCGGAAACTGGTACTTCCTGTTTTAATATCAAAACTGGTACTACCTGTTTTCAAATAAATACAACATTTAACTCGTACATAGTGTAAGCAAAAACAACTTGGATAACTAGTCAAAATACTACCAACATTTGTAATAGATAAACAAAGACTATATTAGAGGCTTTTTATAAAGTAATCATATTAGAAGGCTAATAAAAATGTCAAACAAAAGAGCCTCTGCTTTGCTTCCTGCATAACAAGTTTACCCTCCGCAAACTCACAAGATTGAATCGGAACACCAAGTTGCCTCTGAAGCTTCGACAACAAAACTTCGACTCCTCACAAATCGTTACGACCGAACCCTTTCGGCCTAACCGACCCGTTCTTCCATTTCGATGTGCATAGTGAACCGAGTCAGTAGGTAAGTCCACATTAACAACAAGATCACAGTTTGATACATCTAAACCTCTAGCAGATAACTCGTTTGTCACTAGTACTCGTATTTCACCCTTTTTTAACTTTTTCAAGATTGTTGATCTTGAAAGCTTACCAAGATCACCATGTAATTCTTCTGCTACTAACCCGCGTGCTTGCAGGGTTTCTTCTGCTACACTCCCCACTCTCCCCTCTTTCCGACAATAAGCAACGTCAACAACACTAGGCCAAAAACATCATTTTAATCTTTCTTATACATTCGACTAAAAGGAAAAATTAAAATAACAAAATCAATTATTATTTATGTTTAAAACACAATAAATAATTATCCTTGTGGATGAACCGAACAAGAAAAACTCCAATTAGCACACGAATCCTTTGAATTTGATACAGTTGGAACTCAAATTACGCCTCTAACACCTCAATTAACAAAACCCCTCTCTTAATTTTGAAAACCATTAATCTTTGAAAACCCTAATTTTTGGTGATTGTGTGTGAGATGTGAATGAACCTGGGTCAAAACTCGATTCCATTTATAGATGTACATTAAGGAAGTCTTGTGTTCTTTTTATCTTCTTGGTTGTAGTGTGACACCCTTCTTGGCTCACGTCCCTTTTATCACAACTACGTCTCATGCCACCTCGTGACGGCTATGGTGGTAGGTTTCCTTAGGGAGATGGTGAAAATGATGGAAGATTGGTTGACCTTCAAAAAGGAGGAAGAAACATCTACTTTGATGTTTCTGTGTGTGATTCAAAGAGAGAGAGATGGAAAGACTGATAGAAGAAAACGATGGAACATATGGGTTAGGATGTGTTTATGATTTTGTTTTTATTAGAGTAAATTACGCCGTTCGTCCTTGTTCATAGAATTGCATAACTGTGTTGCTAGGGAAATGACGGATATACCATTTTAAAAATCTTAGTTAACTGACGTTAGTGGGATTTGGTGGGCCCAGTTGGATGGAGGGACGAACGGTGCATAACGTTTCACACTTAAGGACGAACGGTGCAACTTTTTTGGTCAAAGGACGAAACCCTGCGGTCAACGCAAACCACAAGGACGAACGGTGTAATTCAATAAGAAAAAGGGCAAGGAACAGATCAAGGACGATAGATACCTCCTGCGTAGTCTTCGGTGTAAGGACCCGCCGGTTGCTGGAGAGTTCCTCCCGCGTTCACTCCTGACACCCCAGCCTCACCCCCTGCAGAAAATGATGTCAGAAATAAAGAACGTATAACATGCCACGAAAAAAGGGGACATACCTTGAACGGCAGGGTTGGGAGTAGATTTCGAGAGAATCGGAGGATCCTCGACGAGCGGACCCCCTCCCGTATAGATCCTCCCTCTTGATCACCCTCGGTATCTAGCCCAGTCTCATCCACAATATCATCCGGCCTCAAAATATTAATGGGAGAAGCGGTGGCGTCCCGAGAATCTTCGGACTAGACGACACCTCGATAGAAGGAGACACCTTCCTTCTCCTCTTCAACGATGGACGAGGGTCCACCGGCGGCCTCTTCTCCGCCGCTTCCTTTTCTTCTCCTTGGCTTTGAGCACGCCGGAGTCGGCCTCTCCACAATCCGGCTGGATTCGACTCACCTCGAGAACAGGTTGATCGCCCTCAATGGCGAGTCACGTGTTGAGAATCTCTTCTCCTTCATCAAGCGCGCCCCCTACCCAATCGGGACCCTGCTCCGACCTCAAACGAAGATATCTTGAGACATGCTTATGCACACAGGAAAGAAAAAGGGTCACCAAAAAAAACCGTCGAATTACCATTCTTGTCAATATCCTTGAACTCCACGCGAAACCCGGAGTGCTTCCAAGTTCTAGTCAACCCAACCTCAAACAAAAGTCCGGAATGAACCGGTCGGAGCTCAACTACCCCTTCACACAACCTCCGAATATCACCCTCCGAAAAACCTCCAGCTGGAGCCTTTATGCAAACGTTTGAATCCGGATGCCTCCACGGCATGGCATCAGGGATAGCCCTCCGGTCAATCAAGAAAAAGTTATCCTTCCAGTTCTTTAGACTTGAACATGTTTCCTTAAAAAGACGCGGACGAGACTCTCCTCCAGTCCTCCTCTAGAAGGAAAACCAATGCCCCTGCTTATTCAAAGTATAGAAAACCCGGAACAAATTCACGCTGGGCTCAATTTCTAAGCTTCGGCAATAGATCTCAAACATAACCAATCTGTTCAATCCGATGGGCACCAATTGAGAAATGTGCACCTTAAAGTATCGGATCACGCTCAAAAGAAATGTAGAAAAAGGAACTCGGACCCCGGAAAACGCAAAATACTGCTCATAAAGTCCGATGGCGCCATGGGGAAGATTGTTCATGGTAAACTCCGCCGGAGGTAAACGGGGATGTAAATCGGTCAGAATACCATACTCGCTAATAATATGTTCAAGTTCCCCTTCGGATAGCAGGGAAGAATACACATGCATATCAGTTTTGGGGGCTGTATCGCCGGAGGGTGCTATGGAACCAGAAGCCATTGGATATTGACAAGAAGGCGTAACGAAAAACAACGAAGGAGTAAGGAGATGAAACTCACCTGAAATCGCTGAAAGGTTTGCCAAACAGAGGACGAAAGGATTGAAAAGTAAATGTGGAAATTACCAATGAGGTGAAAACGCTTTATATAGGCCAAAAAGGTGGGGACACGAAACGTCCTATCGTGTCAGATGTCGACGCGGATGAATCTGAACCGTCCACCACGACGCGTCCGCCAGGTGGCAAAATCCCACGATTTTCGGTAAAATATTTTAACCCGCTCACTGAATGGGCCCGGGCTCATTGCCCTAAGAGTGGCCCGCGAAGCCAAAGTCAGCCCGGCTGACCCTAATGGTTCCGAAGAACGACTAGATTAAGTATCACATCACTTGTCAAAAACAAATAACATGATACTGGGGGGACATGACGACGTATATGGTCCTTCGGTCAGCGACCGAAAGACCTGGAACACAACCGAAAGGCTCCCCGATAGACACTCCGGCAGGCTACCGCCGAAGGGCGGGTTGACCTGACAGTACCTTTGACACCTTGCCTGGACACAATTTGTCTCATTCTCCTGAATGTCAGAAAGTACACCAGAGACAGTGTCAGGGACAGTGTCAGCCCTGACGATACCAGTGGTCCCATAAAGTACAACGGTCTCAGGGACCAGATAGTGACACCAAGTAGTATAAATACGCATACAGTAGTTGGAGACAGAGGTATCATTCTTTCTCACACACATTTATACTATACCTTTCGGTAAAACACATACTTACTCTTACGCCGGAGTCGGGTCCTGGGATAACACCCGGGGCGAGACTAACGCGTTGTTCATCTTAGCAGGTATCTAGAAGGCTTATTCCTAAGGCTGAAAGATAGCTGTAATAACCCACAAAAAAATACTTCGACATGAAGTGAAATACATTTACATTGTAGATATTTTACAATACACACATGACTCACCCCCCTTGTCGACAAGGGGGTGTTAGTCACCTTATGAATACTTTTTTTTTTTTTTTTAAATATGTTCAAGTGTAGTTTAGTGTAAGTTACTTGAAGACTTGTGGTAAGTTGTGTACACATTTGAGTATTTAGGGTAGCGTTAGATAAAAATAAATTTTAACGGGTCAAGAGAAAATATATTGAGGTCATAAAATTTATAAAATTACATTTCTTACATGAGTTGAATGAAATAATAATTATCGAGTTGTATATACGAAAACCATCGTAAATATTTATACATAACAATTTATATACAAAATAAATTGAAAGCATCGGGTAAACCAATAATATAATTTTTATATTCTTAAAAGGAGTATAAAAATATATTAGAATAATTTTTGGAAGTGTTGGATCAATATTCAAAATAGAAGTTTACGCGATAGCGTTTATTTAATAGGAAAATAAACGTGTAATGAAAAATGCAAAACCATGCATGAATTAATATAATGATAATGATGCTAATGATATGTAGACTAAACCTAGTCTATATGAAATGTCCTTGAATGATGGTTCATGAATTCGCAGCTAAACCATTAAGGTTACGCGAATTTGATACTTGTAAACGTAGTTTACAATAAATGATGAAATAGTGAAACTTTTAAAGTTTGTAAAATGACCTGAAATTACGAGTTGTCACATGTACTAACTTGCCGTTCAAAAAAATAAAATAAAAAATAGTTAAATTTAAATAAGATCAATCCAAACAACATATCAGTTAAACAAAACCAAATCCTTCGTGCAAAAAAACCTATACAAAATATTAAAAATGCTAACACATAATGACAAAGTTATGTAAAAACTCGTGCGTGCACGAATATAACTATATAAGTATTATTTAATATAATTTTATAGAAAAATCTTAAACATTACAATATCATGAATTTATGAATCACAATATTTAACTTCAAAACAAAGTTATTGAAATATTATTACATGTTATACTATCTATCCAAACTCCGTGCGAGCACGAATTCTAAAACTAGTTTAATGTAAACTCTTAGAGCATGAGGAAAAAGAAATAAAATTAGAAAAGTCAAAAGAAGACTTTGACCCTGTAAGCTAAATCGGGGATCTCATACGAAACTGAAAATGTGATCAAGACAACACATCGAAAGAAAGCGGCTCATGGCTTTCACATCTTGGTAAAGAAAGCATGCTTTACTAATATGTTTGTAGTTAGTTATACGCACTGTTCTAAAAGGCTCGTAAAGGCTTCGCAAAGGCCTCGCAAAGACTCGAGGCTTGGTCATGCCGCCACGCCATGCCGCCATGCTGCTTTATGTCACATCTTCTTGTAAACTCGATATATATTAAATATGATATGAATATATAAATATTTTCATATTTTGTGCCGCCGTATGACACGCCTTATAAACGCAAAAGCTTCGCCCTGGCCGCAAAGGCATGAGGCTTGGTCATGCCGTCACGTCACGCGCTATTTATAACCTTGGTTATACGTGATATTGCTTTGGACAATGAAACATAAGGTTGCCCATGAGAGAATATATACTTATGCAAATAGTCACACATGTTTAGAATTGTTTGAGCTTTATTGATGGTTATCGCAAAGCTAAATCGCACGTTCAACTGGTTTCTTTTAAGTTCGAACGTAACATTTCTTCGTCGGGCTTATGACCTCAACTAAGTTATAAGGTAAACTTGACAAAGTCATAAGCCACAAAAAATAAGGTTATTAGCTTCTCAATATTTTCAATAAGCTCGTATGCCCATCAAATAAGCTTAGACAAACACCCTTCTTTAATTTATAATAGCAAATGACAATTTTACGAAATAGTATAGTGCCTGCGCAAATCAGCGACAAATAAATAATTTTATGCAATTTTTTTTTTTTTTTTTTTGGTCTTTGACAGTTGCTAAGATTGGCTTGTTGATTTATATCGTGACCCTTAATGCAACACTTGAGGGTGCAATTGTAACCATCACAAAAAAGTATATGGGTTGAATCGAAAAATGTTTAAAGTTTGAAAATTAAATAATATTTAAATAATTAATTTGATGGTAGTGCTATTACCTTTTTTTAATTAACGGTATGTAAGTTTTTAAGCATAAGTGGTTTTTGCATAAGCAGTAGAGATAAAACCGGTCTTTGTTTTTACTTACGGGTGATTGGTAATTTTCTCAACTTACATAAGTAAATGGATGCAAAAAAATGGAAAGGGAGGAGGGAAACACAGGGCCGCGTACCACTAGGCTAGGCAACCATTTGTTATTGCGGCAGCACAAACACTAGAAAACGGTGATGAGTCTAAATAAAACGACTGTAACCACAAACTTTGTTGTTCAAACTAAAACAAAACATGTTTATATAAACAGAAGCAATGAAAACCTTGTATAATGATCTGAAACTTTGCCATAGTTTATGAAACACACCTACACAAGTAACAACAGCATAATATGGAGCCTGAGCCAAACACTTATGTCCCAAAAACTGAAAATAACAGTATAAATCCAATGACCTATCTATTTTGTTGTGTTTGGTTTCCTAGAAACAACATTATTTCCTGATATCGCTGAACCAATACTTACCATAAGGGGATAAACAGGACTAAATTCCTTATCCCCTCTTGCTCTTACCTGAACTGCGTAATCATCAAGAGTTGCTTTAATCCCTCTCCAAATTTGGTCCTCCCCATGTTCATCAAGCCATAACGAATACTGTTTTGGGGTAAGTTTATTCCTCTGCATTGGCGACTGTAGCTCATCTGGGCCTCGAGAATAAAGATGGTGAAGTATGACACTTGGTGGCAAGTCCTGGAGAAGAGGCGATGCACCAAGTTGTGAAGTTTCAAGGAATATAATGGGTCGTAGGGCTCTTAGGGCTCGATATGGTGCACCAAGCTGTTCAACTGGAAACAAATTTTGACCCACTGCTAGTTCTAATTCAGCCATATCTCGAGCCATTCTGAGCTTGCCTGATTCGGATAGTGGCCTGACTAAAGAAGCGTGTCTAATGAATAACATTAAAACCCGTGAAGCCATGCTTCTAACTAGCCTTGTGCAAATGGTTTCGGTCCCGATAGATATCACTTTAGCTGATGAAGGTAATAGTTTTGACAGAAACTCCTTACGAAAATGTGAAATGTATCTTTGTAATTCTTCCATGTAAGGTGATGAGTTGTTGTCCATTGCGGAATCTGAACCGATTGGTGAGAAATTTTGATTGTGGATTTGGAGGATGCATGACTCGAGACATTCAAGCATGGACTGGAATAAAGATGTGACAGAATCACAGGCAACTTGATATATGGTCTTGAGTGAGGACAGGAACTTGTCAGTTGTGGGTAATCCTTGTGTCATAGCGGATACGCTTCCATGGATGTCTTGTAAATGCTGGCAGAGTGTGAAATTTTTTACTTGAGCCGGAGTGGCGGGGCCAGATATTTGACGTGCCTCGGGTCCTGTTGATATCTACAAGCAAAGGTTCAATTACTAGTTAGGTATAACAAAAATCAACTAGAAAGAAATCATAAGTAGTTGATATATATCATAATGGCATTGAAGTTCTAACTATTTAACTTCTGTTAATTCTTTTGTGTTAAAAGTTAACTGCTCATAAATTCAAATTCCAGACTCAAAATTCAATGGTATGCCTTTGGTTTTTTGTGTACAGCTTTTTTCTCTCCTAATACTTGTTATATGATTTATTAACCGTAGAGGTGGCATAATGGGCGGGTTGGATGAATTGGATAATCCGTAATGGGTAACTATTCAGTGTTGGACTAAACAGGTTAGGTAGGGTCATAATCAAGAAAGAGCTAGACATAACGTGTTTTAAGCCAAATCAGAACACCTTGTTATCTTCTTTTTATTCTTTAAAAAATGATTATGTGGTAAATGTAATTACACACACTATTTTAAAGTAATGTAAAACTTTACTTAGAGGGAGGCTTTTATAGATTCGAATCCACTTCAGATGACTTTCAACACATTTAGCTTGATACATTTGACTAATTAAGAATGAAGCATAACCCAAATCAATCCGCTTATAGATACTAAATGGCTCAGGATTGCAACTTCTGAATGTGATAATTAAGGAAATTATATCATAAACAATAACAGCACCATGTCAATTTTGAAGTTAAAGAGGTATACATTTAACAATAACAACTCAAACATGGACTCTTTTTGGGATACGGGAGTCGGTTATTTCATACTAAACAGAGAATGGCTAACATACAACAGCCTATGCATCCACGATTAACAATGAACATCGAACAGAAGTATCAGAACCCCAATAAAACAAAAATCATTAGTAGTCCACACTTTGTATCTGATTTCTTATTTCAATGATGATGCAAACTGCATATATGACACATGAGAGGATGACTATCTACCCACAATTCATTATATGTTTTTATCATCATGATCTTTATCCCATGCAACTTTGTAGGTGGACAATATCAAACAACAAATGTGATGTGTTTTCCACCAGAAAAAAATGTACTTCATTTAATGGATGATTATAAATTCATATTTCCCTCGAATATCGGATGTTTCTTGTTCCAAAACAAATCTATCAAAATTCTCTGAAGTCATGGTTAGTTAAATTGACTGACAAGAGTAAGTAACCATTTCTGCTCTACTATTGCAAATATGGCACTATATAGTATATATACAAGCTTATAAATTGTTAGTAATTTTCCATACGTATCAGCACCTATGACAAGTATACAAAGCCCGTCCCAGAATGATATTTCGAAAGCTTAATTAAACCCATAACTTTACCCCATAGCATGTAATTAAACTAACATGTAGCTACCCAAATCATCAAGATTTCCAACTTGAGATGACAGCAGCTCAGGACATGTGAAACATCCTCTTTAGGGTGTGGATGTTATGAAAAGCACATTCTTTGAGCAATTTGAATTAAAAGCCAAATCAAAAAGGAAAAAATAATAATCATAGAAGTTGTCCCCTTCATGTTTAGATTGTATGATTTGGAAGAAGATAAATGACTATTAATGATACACATTTACTTTTGCCAGTTCCTTTCTCTCCCTCCGTTCCTTTTGTTTAACATATGTATGTACTAGAATGTATTGATAGTAAAGGTTCTAAAACAGATCCTACTGTTTGTTCCTCTTCATCATAACATGGATAACCGTTTTAACAACTTACTGATCCATAGACAAGTATAATCAAAAACCTAAATCATTGGATCCACATATAAAATTCTTCAGTGCAAATCTAAGGAGTGGAAAATAGATAAGCATGACATCAACATCATACCCCTCTACATTTACATACCCCCTATACTGCGTCATAACAGAGTCAAAACAATACGATAGCATCTAAAAAAAATCAAAAAGCCAGATACCTTTAATAAAAACATGCTAGACTGAAATCAACACAATATCAAAAACTTGCAAAGCAGCATTTAGACGTTCTGTCTCACCTATTTATAAATTCTGGTTCAATTTGTATAACGATATATATAGCGCAGACTGCATACAGACCATGTATATATATTTGAAGAACTAAAAAAAGACTATGTGAGGTATTCTGTTTAATCCATCCAGGACTACTATATTAACTTATATTATCTCGTTTGAATCATGATAAATAGGAGTGGAAAGCACAGGGCTTCAAATAGATACTTATACTAAGAGTGTCAACATGAATGTACCTGGTACTCAGCTCGTTCCGCAAGCAAAATCAGAACTTTGCTGATCTCTTGTAGAACAAGAAGTGTCAACCGTGCATCTAACTGAACAGCTTCGATCTCTTCCTGGATACGTGATATAATTCTTGAGATATGTTCTTTGGAGGGAACACTACCACGGTTTGACATAGAGAATACACTGTTAACAAGATCTGATAGGCGACTCAAGCATAGAGCCAAGAAAGCTGTCTGAAACACTTCAATGGCAGCAATCATTTGATGTCTACCTTCTACAGTTATAGCAGGTAAAACCCCTTTAACATCTGTGTCACGTGAAATCCTTTCAAGAAGATTTTCAATCACAGAGAAGAGTTTTGGATAACCAACAGTAAAAACTTCCTTAACAAAGCTTGATGCTGTAAAAGTAGATTTCATATGGCTTGCAAACGATTTAACAATTGCATCCCAAACACGAGCAGTTAAAATAGGGTCACCATCCTACAAACAATAAGCAGACCTGAGCACAGAACTTTCCAGGAGATGCATTGCTAAATTATTTAGAGCTATTATATGGCAAAGGAATACACTAGCAAGTCAATGCCTAAATATAAGGGATAAAGGCATTTCAGTCAGTGTTCTACAAAAAAGCCTAGGTGGTTGACTAAACACCTAGCAATTAAAACTAGAACATGAGATTATATCTGATTATTTTCGTTTCTTTCCAAATCTTTCCCCCTCTCCATTTTTTTTTTCCTTCTGAACACTGTAAAGACAAAGAACCAAAAGGTGCTGGGCTGAGCTAAGAGTGGAACTGGACTAAAAAAAACAAATCAAATGTGATGAACATACACCTCCACGTCTAGCAAGTTGCTTCGCCTTTCCACTCATTTGCTAGAAATTAACAAACTTTTACTTTCTTGTTAAGCTTTAAAACAATGTACTTCCAAACAACTTCATTTTACATTAGAGACTTTGCGGTGCGGGTTGAAATTTAATCACGATCCATAACAGATACATGTTAACAAAGGATATGACTGCAGGAAATATTTTTCTCCATGATACCAGTAATAAAAAGGATGTCATTATAAACGATTACTATATCAAACCTACTGTAAAACATCAGTCCTGGATGGGATAGAAGAACAATGTTGGAGGTGTATGTAAGTTATTTACAAAAGTGACAGGTAACCTCTTTCTGCTCATGATCACATGGTTATTTCGGGATGAAACAATAAGCTTCCTTTAATCAGGATTGACACTAGCAGTAACATAACAGATCATCATGAACATATCTCTTACGTACAATTATTAACTATTGTACCAACATGTTTCAACATGATCTATGTCAGCGCTACGAGTATATACAATCTAGGGGCATTCAAACAAATGATACTAAATCAACATACAAATACATTAACAAAAACAAAAGAAAACAACAGATTGTATACCTGCATAACCTCATCAAGCAACAAAACATGAGTAAAGGGATCCCTTTTCTTGGACAACACCCTCTGCAAATGCCAAACACCAACAACAACCGAATGCAACTGATCCATACAAACACCCAACCTCGCCCACAACGCCTCCTTCGCCTTCCCCCCACTCCCAATCTGCGGCGTCCCACTTCTCTGTATCCCACCTGGACCTCCAAACCCCCCTCCACCGGACGAAACCGCCTTCATATCCAACGCAACACCAACACTTTTCACACCTACACTCTTATACTTACTAACCAACCCGTCAACCGTACTCCTCAACTCACCCAAATTATAAAACACCTGCAAACCTTTACCAACTTCCGCTTGATTAAACCCTTCCAAACCCCTCTCCAAAACCTTCATCCCTTCAAACCTTAACCGCTCACCAACCTCAACCACCATCTTCATTTCCTCATCAACGCAAACAACCCCACTCAAATCATTCTCATTAACTAAACTAATAATCTCGGTATACAATTGCGCACATTTAGTAACATCAAGTGTTGCCTCATTAGCCATAGAGAAAAGCTTTTTAGTAAGACGTAATAGTCTCACCGTTGATTGAATTAAATCAACGGTGAGATGTAAATTAGACAACTGGGTTGTCTTTAATTTAATCTGACGGGTGGGGTCAGATATCTCTGATCTCACCCGTCTGATTAAATTCTGTAAAGTAGCTACATTTGTACGGATGGATGAGAGTGATGACTCAGCATCCGTAACGGATGAGAGAGAATGTAGTAAATGAGTGTGACGTGTCATGACTTCGGATCGGAGCTGTTTTTCGAGAATTTGGATGCCGTCTTGGATTTTCTCAGCGCGTGCGGCTGCGGTGCCCGAAGCGAGTGCTTCGGACGAGAAGGAAGTTGAGTTGAAATCTGGTGACAGGAATTTTGAAAAGATGGGATCTGATGCCATGGTTTCGAGGAGTGTGGTGGTGGAGAGTGGTTGTTGTGTGGTGGTGGTTGGTGGGTGTTTGAAGGTGGTGGAACGGTGGATCGTCGGAGATGCCATTGTTGGTTTGTATTGTTTTCCGGTGAGGGTTTGGGAGATTAACCAGTGATCTGTGAAAATGAATGAATCTAAACAGGGATTGGAAATAAGAACTAACAAGAATAGTACTTGTAATTTGTAAATAAATACTACTACTGACTTGGCAAGAGGCGGTAAGATGTTAGAAATTTTTTTATTATTTTTTTTTCCCATCAGTTCAGTAACAACGTCCAGAATGATAAACGGCCAAACATTAGAACCCACACCAACATAAAAAGCTTCATATTCACTCGTCGACCCAAACCCGTATGACCTCTCGGTCCATTTTCTCAATGATATTTGTTTACGTAAGGTATGTAAATCGGTTTAGAGATGGGATGAGAATGGTTTAGTTGTTTAGTTTTCCGTGTTGAATGGTAAGGACTTGATGAGATTGATGAAGATCAAGAAGCTCATGTAACACTTAAACAAGAACCATACTTCACTGTTGTGAGGCACTATTTGCTCAAGTGTGTGAAAACCTGTGTGATATTGTGTGTTGCTCTCCTTTTATAGAGAGGCTTGTAGGGTTTAGAGATAAACCCTTTGGGAGTGATCGATGGCCGCCAGGGTGCCAAGTGTTGATCATCCGAGAGCAGACAAGGAGGACAAATGTTATTCATCCTTTAGCTTGTAGTGGTGCTTGTCGTGCATCCCCATTGTGCAGTGTCAGATGGCACATCTTAACCGCTAGTGACAGTTGGGGAGCAGTAGCTTTGTCCTTACTCAGTCAGGCCTAAGAGGTCTTTCTAGACTCTACGTGGCCTGGGATTTAAGTCGGGCCTTTTATCAAATGTTGATTGGGCCTTGGTGATGGGCTTGATACGAGCACGTGGATAATGGGCTTGGGACATTAATATTGATACGCTATCAAGTCCCCCCAGTCTAGTATTAGATCATGCACTATGATGTGATGCTAGACTTTATTGTACCTGAGTCCCCCCAGTCTGCGCATGTGCTACCAGGGTTTACCCCAGGCCCTTTATTGCCAGGATGATGGTCACATTTGTCTTTTGTGATGATGACTAGATGCAAGCTTTTTACCTCGATCAGGGTTGTAATCTGAATTGGGAAGTATGTGTACTTAATGTTTTCATGGGGAAGTGTAGGAATATTTAGCCTCGGATTTATTCGCTATCTTTGGGGCTTGATGCGTCTTTATTGCCTTTGAGAATGTAGACGGCGCTACCCTGACATGTCTTGAGCGATGTGTATAATGCGTCCCCTTGGTTGTACCTGACGTATGTGTATACGTTAGCGGTACTCCCGTCTTGCAGGGTGTTTACCACGCGTTTCATTAAATGTGTGGTAACCCAATGGGCGCTTACCAAGTGTCACTCGCCGATTCATTTTCTTTGCCTATAAGTAGGGCTAGAAATATGGGGAGGCTACAACTTGCAACAATTAAAGACTCTTTTCCTCTCATTTTTCACATCATTCCCAAACCCTAAAAACTTCTTTTAAGAAGGTTTTTTTTATAGGCTTTTATTTACAAAGGGCATTTTGTCTTCCTTCGGTTTTTGTGGTGTGAGATGAAGAGTAGTCATTTCGATGGCGAAGAAGTTTATGGCCTGGGATCCTTTACCCATGTCTGGGGGTTAAATATGGAGTTACTTGCTCCTCTTCTACCCTTGTCCAATGTTGATATCTCCTGAATGTATGTTGATCCCCGTGGAGTTTCGCAAATGACTTTTAGGATATAAGGCATGGAGGGTCCTGCATCAGACTTACTCTTTCGCTTTAAGTCCTATTAGGGTGATTTGGTCGTCCTGATGAGAAACTTAAATGTTACACCGTATTGTCCAGGCGGTCTTGTATAAGCCTGTGGAAGACTTAAATGTCACACCGTATTTCCATGTGTCATCCTAGGGCGTTTCGTAGCCCGTGATGTCTGTACGGTGTCGATTAATGTGACATTTAAAGGTCTCCCCTGGGTATAAAGGCAAGGCAAGGCTACGAGAGTCGTGGCCTTCCTTAGGGACCCCCTCTTCTCGACCTATCAGGTGTGCTTTGTTGCCCTGATGCGCGGTCGTGACGCTACACCGCATGTTCAGAGGCGGGTAACGTAGCCATCTAAGGCTGTGATTGGTGAGAGTGGGATGACGAGAGCCATCTGGATGAATTTGACGCCTTATATCGAGTCTTCGTTCTCCCTTTCAGTGTGTTTGTGGCTTGAGTGGACGTTACCCTGGAACTTCGGGCACCCCAACTTCAAAAAGGTTTAATTTGAAGCCTTATGGGGTGACCTACTTGTGAGTATTGCACTCTTTGGCTTAGTTTCGGGCCTTGTTTCCCTTGAATCAGCCAAAGAGTGTAGTTTTAAATAGGTTGGAGCCTGACTTGTCATGTCGCTTATTAGCAATTGTAAAACTTGTAGCCATTTGTTAGTAACCTGTTATGTATCAGGATTGTTTGTAGAATGTACCAGGCATGTAAAGTCTTGGGTTTTGTAATAGGGTGGTTTACCCCAATAATGAAATTAACTGTTCGTTATTATTATTTTGTATTTACCAGGAACGTGTAGGCATGGGTTTTTAGTTAGGATGTTGTAATCCTGAACTATTAGTGAAATAAGCTTATCCGGCCTATTTACTGTATGTATGTACCAGGCTCGTGTAGGCCTAGGTTTTTAGTTAGGATATTGTAACCTTGGACTCTTAATGAAATTAGTTTTCTAGCCAACTTATTGTATGTGTATATGTTACTAGGCGCGTGCTGGCCTGGGTCATTTAGTTAGGATGTTGTAACCCTGAACTCTTAGTGAAATCAGCCTACCTGGTTGTACTGTACGTGTGTTATTCCTATGTTTAGTGATCAGTTAAACATGAAGAATATTTGTCGTCTAAAGTTTTTTTAACTTTGACACGATAAAAAGTACTTGTTTTTTGCCGTGCACATATAAGTAATACTTAGACTAGCTATCTTCCAACAACTCGCTCGTGGAAAATTGTGGGTATGTGTGTACCTTGGAATAGGCGTGCGCGATAAAGTCATATCCAAGGCGTCATCGAGTGTACTTCCTGCTTTTTGACCCGTACCTTTTTTGTTCATCAGCATGTTCATAAAAGCTAATTTACGTTCGAGTAAATGTTTGCTTCTATGAATAGTTAGTTAATGTGAGACACTTTGTAATAAAAGTTTTTGATTTGTCATTGTATATTTATATAAATAGTACACATGAGCTATCTTGGATTTTAGAAGCCTTGATAAGATAAAAAGAAATCCACCTAAGTCTAGCATGTCAATCAGGCTGTATGCTTGCCATTAGAGGGGAGTATGATCCCAGGTAGGGCTTGTTTGTTGAGCGATCCACCCTTAGATGTAACATCGTTTGATGTTGGATGCGTGCCATGCTAGGGGGATGTCGTCCCCTTTAGGTGTTTTTAACAAGTAGGAACCATTGTCATTTTCCTGATGAATGATGTATGACCCTTCCCAATTGGGAGCGAGCTTGCCCTGACCTGCGTCCTTGATGACCTCATTTTTATGCATTACGTGGTCGCCATGTTTGAAAGACTCTTGGCGTACGCATTTGTTGTAGTACTTTTCCATTTTGTTTTTGGAGTGTGCTAGGTGGATGGCGGCAATGTCGTACTTCTCTTCCACTAACGCTAGGTCCAGCCTGAGGGAATCTTCGTTTTCGTCCTCATTGACCATAGCAACTCTTTCTGTTTGGATGAGCAATTCTGTCACACCCCCAAATTACCTGTTTTGCAGCGGAATGGAATTCCTGAGGGTTGACTGTCATAGCATCACAATCACAGTTATATTGAACGACCTAAAGTGTCGTTTGGAAAACACATCGTTTGATTTAATAAAACAATCAGAGTTTACAAAGTATAGGTCCCAAATGAAAATCATCATGTGCGGAAATAAGTTTGATACAAGCCAAACGATGTTTTTAAAGTGCATAAATCCCTGTGAGACTCGTCGTCACCGCGACTCTATGATAAGTCCACATGCATGCCATGAAGTGTATGCCTTAGTTACCTGAAAATACATTGCTAAAAGTGTCAACACAAAGGTTGAGTGAGTTCATAGAGTTTATGTAAATGTTTTATACGACCAACGCAAGTATAAGTTATGTATGACAAATATGTCACAAAAATGGTACAATTGCTTAAGCACATGACATCGAAGCTAGACTGTTCTCGATGTTCGCCCCAACAGAGTGTTTTGCCAAACAACTCAATGATGATAAAATGAAATGCATCCGTTGACCAGTTGGGACCACCAACACGGATGGAGGAGTCACCCTCAATAGATCTATCCACTCACCCTCGCTTCTTCCGAAATTAACGGTTCATGATTATGAAATGGGGACATTCAATTGGCAATGAGGTAACTTAAGCAATGTAAATGAATTTGAACATACTTGGTCTCGTATAAAAATGATGTGCAATGTATTCTCCCCCGTAGGTTTGAAATAATGTATAAACTTGAATAAATCAGGGCTATGAAAACTCACCTGTTGCAATGATTATGATGATATAATGGCATTACTGAAATGAGGCGCAACCTCTAACCGCGACCTATTATGAATGATATGATCTAATGTAAATCATGAAACAATGTCGTGCATGCAAACTCATATGATATCCATACCACTTGTACATTTGAAAATAATGTTTATCGTCGAAATATATGTTTATGACATCTCGTCATATTATAGAATACTTTACAAGTATTTACGTTGAAACAACCTCCTACGATAGTCGTTTAGTGATTTATCAAGAATTTGTAGCTTTTCGTCGCAAAACAATGTCATTTGACAATTCATGAAAGTGACTAAATGGCCTCGAAAAGCTAGTCGTAAAATAGTGAATATCGAGTGTTAGGAAACAAACTCAATGGTTTTGGAAATCTTGTAGCATTATCTAAAAGTCTTAGCTTTTAAATTTTCATCATAGAGATCTCGATCATGGAGAAAAACATAGGCGAAGTAGGGTACTTGTACCAAAAATATTGTTTAAGGGTTGTTTTCGGCAAAGTTTGAGTGACCGTATTTTACTCGTTACAACTCCGTTTGACGAACGGTTGGACATTTTGAAAAATTGGTTCGATGAACTTACTTTTATTAGAAGACATCGTTTTCTAAAAAGTACTCTATCGATGTTAAAAACGACCCTCAACATGATCATTCACGGCCGTAATTTTGGCTATTAGAAAATATATATGTTATGCTTATATGAAATAGTTACGGCAACCTTGTTTAAACACGTGTAATTTAGTCGTTACAAGTCCGTTTTTTACGTTTTATATGTCCGTAGCTTCGTGTCAAAGTATACTAATATATTTTTGATAAGTCGGCTCATTTAGATAACGCTTAAGACTCATTTTTTACTCGTAAAAATTCTGGACAGCATGCTATTTTCCGGAAAATATAGTTTTTGTCGTTAAACTTGAAAATAGCATAACTTCTTCGTTATAACTCCGTTTTAACCCGTTCAAGCGGCCACGTTTTCGTTTTAAAGTATATTTTCTGAATATCTAGCCCAAAATATTTTATAAACTGTCGAAATTTCCAGATTTCACAAATAAGATCAGACCACTATTTATTGTTGTCGAAAATGATTTTTCTCGCGTAATACTTATTCTAACCACTTCAAATCAACGCCAAAGCTATTCTAAACCTACCATACACCTTCTTAGGGTGTCATGGGTTCCTAGACATCATCAAAAATGATATGTTTCATAGGAATATTATTTGGATAATTAAAACTCATTATATGTACTAAAAACCAATAAAAGTGGTATGGATCATGGAATTCATGCATGTTTTTCTAAAAGAATCATAAAAATACATCAAGTAAGAGTATGAAATATTATGAAAAATTATTAGAACACTTACTTGAAGGATTGAAGAGTTTTGTTGCAAATATACCTAAATAAATCTTGAGGTTTTTATTTCAAAACCTATACTAGATTACCACATGAGCTTGAATATCACTTGGATCATGAAAAATATTTGATTTCTCCTTGTTCTTGACCTTGGCCGATTTATGGAGAGAAAATGGAGAGTGTTTCATTCACTTTACACCTTGAATGTGTGAAAACTATGTGTTTTATGAAGTAATATCTTGTAAGTTAGTAAATATCTTGCAAATGCATAGGTGTACATTAAGAAGTGAAAACCAATTTGATTACCCCTTGTGATAAGGGTGGCCGGCCATGGGTAGGAGGGGGGGGGGGGTGTTTTTGATGTATTAATGTAGTATTTGTTAAGTGTAGAGTATAATTTGTAGATATAAATAGGTAGTAATTGTAGCGTTAGCTAAAAATAAATTTTAACGGAACAAAATAAAATATATCCAAGTCGTAAAAATTATAAAAATACATTTCTTACAAGAATTGAGTGAAATAATAATTATCGAGTTGAATTTACGAAAACCGTCGTAAATATTTATATATAACAATTTATATACAAAATAAATTGAAAACATCGGGTAAACTAATAATATAATTTTTATAGTCTTAAAATGAGTATAAAAATATATTAGGATAATTTTTGGAAGTGTCGGATCAATGTTTCAAAATAATGTTTACGCGATAGCGTTTATTTAATAGGAAAATAACCGTTAAATGAAAAATGCAAATCCATGCATGAACCGATATGAAATGATGTTATTGATGATATGTAGACTAAATCTAGTCTATATGAAATGTCCTTGATGATATTCCATGAATACGCAGCTTAACCCTCCAGGTTACGCGTATTTGATACTCGTAAACCTAGTTTACGAAAAATGATTAATAGTGACTCATGAATAGTGATTTTCTCCGGGAATGAATAGTGTTTCGTGAATAGTAAAATTTTGAAATACCCTTTCAAAATATCAAATCGACTTCAAAAACGATGAATAGTAAAATGATGAATAGTAACCAGTGAATAGTAAATTCCTGAGATGAATAGTGAAATTTTCAAAGTTTGTAAAATGACATGAAATTACGAGTTGTCACAAATTCAACTTGTATCATAGGTTGGGTTCCGTAGACCAGGATGAGGGTGTTTCACTTGTGCTTTCCTTTGGTGTAGTTCTATATGCCCACAATACAGTTGAGAGCTCGTCCACCCAACAAGTCTTGTATTGTGTCATCCTTTTCTCGATACCTTTCACAATCTCTTTTTTGGCTACCTCTGCCTGCCCATTAGCCTGAGAATGGTAGGGAGAAGTGGTAGCTCTACGGATACCCTGGTTTTCGCACCATGATTTAAATGGCTCGCCGACAAATTATGTTCCATTATCAGTTATGAGTATTTGCGGCATGCCGAATCGAGTGATGATCTGATCATAAACAAAGGTTAAGACTTTACTTGAAATGATGGTGGCTATCGGTTTTGCTTCGACCCATTTGGTGAAGTAATCTACGGCTACAACCATATGTTTGACATTTCCAAGGGCAGCCAGGAATGGTCCGCATATGTCTATGCCCCATTGATGGAATGACCAGGGTGCAGTGATAGAGATGAGGTTATGCTTTGGCACGCGTTAAACATTGGCGTAAGCGTGACATTCTTGACAAGTTTTGAGCTCAGCCTCTGCATCTTGATTTACTGTTGGCCAGTAGTACCCCATCCTGATTGCTTTGGCTGTTATTCGCTAATAGTTGTACTAATTGATTCTGGATCTGGGGTGAGAGGTCAACTACGATTGTGATTGGCTGGTCTGGGTATTCAGGATATATGACAACTATTACCTGCTTGGGATTGTTTCCCGAAATGGGTGCCCTTGCTTGGGTATTCACTTTTAACCGTAGCAATTCCTCCTTGTGTTGGGAACTCTACTACCGACCTAATAGTGGAGACTTACATGCTAAGCTTTTGCAATGTTTTCCTTCCGAGTATGACATTGTACTTGGATGTGGATCCGACAATGTGAAATTGTAACAAGATTTTTTTCGACAGCGGGTATGTTCCTACTATGAGCTCTAAAGTAACTAGCCCTTCAGGGTACAATCTTTCCCCTGAGAAACCAATTAGAGGTGTGGTTGGGGGTCTAGGGATTGACCTAATTTATTCTTGGAGTTTGTTGAAACAATGCTCGTACATTATGTCTACTGAACTTCCTCCGTCCATATATATTCTGCTCACCCTGTATGAGGCTATCATTTCTGTTATGATCGTTGGTTCGGATGATGGTATGAAGGCGTCCCTCGGAATACTTCTCAGTGGCATGCGTTGCCAGGTCTCCATGACCTCATTGTTTCTTTTTGTGCCTGAATGCCATGACTGGATCATGTTGACACTCTCTATCTTTCTTCTGAAGGGTTTTGGTTGCATGTGGTCATTGTTTTCTACACGAGGTTGTGTGTTGGGGTAGGTATGTCTGGGAGAACAAGATAAATGTCCTAGGTGTAGGGTGGATTATCTGTTATGGCCTGGGAGTGAGCTAGGAGGGGATGTCAGGTTGTCCTGTCGTGTGCCATACCTGGGGCCGGTGGTTCCGAGGTCCTGGTCTGGCATGAGTGTTGCGTCCGAAGTAATATGGATAAAGACAAGTGAGTTCGAATGTGTTTACTTGAGTTTTTCCCGATAAGTGTGTGTATCGTGACCTGAGTTATACGACTGTCAAACCCTTTCCTAACATACTTCAACACTCTTTACTACCCCTTGGACCCCGTATGTTTATGGTTTACGAGCTCGTTTGAGCGACTTGAGAGAGTAGAATCGCCCGTATAACCGTGCTGGCTTCTTGGAGAAGGTTGGCGTGTGCAGGATTGGAAGGTCCTTTGACGCATGCGTCTTCTTCATAGGATTCTTTGTTTTGTTTCCAGGTGGCTGGTGAGTCTTCCTTTCGGGTTTTTGTTGGTCTTTCTTGATGCAAGAAAGGTTTTCCACTCGTATAGCTCCGAGGTGGTTTCTGGTTGTTTTCGAAATTTTAGGTGTTGGCCATCAGCCATGTTTAACCAAGAAACTAGTGATTTTGAGGAAAAAAAGATTTTGTTGGTTTTTGAGTGAGAAATTAGTGAAAATAGGTGAAAATTTTCGTAAAACTTGCGGCTATTTTGTATCATGTCCCCACGGATGGCGCCATGTTTACGTAAGGTATGTAAATCGGTTTAGAGATAGGATGAGAATGGTTTTGTTGTTTGGTTTCCCGTGCTGAATCGTAAGGACCCGATGAGATTGATGTAGATCAAGAAGCTCGGGTAACACTTAAACAAGAACCATACTTCATTGCTATGAGGCAGTA
The DNA here is from genome assembly GCA_910596185.1 of Chrysanthemum makinoi. NCBI lineage: Eukaryota > Viridiplantae > Streptophyta > Magnoliopsida > Asterales > Asteraceae > Chrysanthemum > Chrysanthemum makinoi. The sequence continues at coordinate 112,079,418 of OU343224.1, read as the reverse complement.
TTTTCCCAAGTGTGTGAAAACTTGTGTGATGTTGTGTGTTGCTCTCCTTTTATAGAGAGGCTTGTAGGGTTTAGAGATAAACCCTTGGGGAGTAATTGGTGGCCGCGAGGGTGCCAAGTGTCGATCATCAGAAAGTAAATAAGGAGGACATATGTCATTCGTCCTTTAGCTCGTAGTGGTGCTTGACGTGCGTCCTCACTGTGCAATGTCAAATGGTACATCTTAACCGCTAGTGACAATTGGGGAGATGTAGCTTTGTCCTTACTCAGTCAGGCCTGAGAGGTCTTTCCAGGCTCTAAGTGGCCTGGGATTTAAGTCAAGCCTTTTATCAAATGTTGATCTGGCCTTGATGATGAGCTTGATCTGAGTGTGTGAATAATGGGTTTGGGCCATTAATATTGATATGCTATCAATATTATCATTTCTTTGACCTTCTGCAAATATAGTCAAAGGACCTTAACTAAATTTACTGGAAGACTCTAATAGCAGTGTCATATTTACCCTTAACAAAACCAATAATTACTACTGATCCCTTAACAAAACCGGTCGGAACCTGTACCAATAATTACTAGTCTAATTGTTTAAGTTTGTTATTTCTTTATTTATGTGTTCCTTTCATTGATTTAAGAGAAATCAACATTCTTAAGTGCTTGTAAGTCATAAGCATAAGATACAAATATATATTCCTTCACCTAAGTCTTAAATTGAGAGTTACTAATAACTTGTAACATGGTTTTATATAAATTTGTGACAATTTGCTATTATAAATTGAATAATTGTTAGGTATCTGGTAAAATATAAAACTAATTGTGGTATTTTTTGCTAACCGAACTATTATTGCTTTATTTTTCGGTGTCTAGTAGTTTCACCAATGATAAATTTATGTGAAAATATTTAGTAGTAAAAATTCCATAAAAGCTAGATTACACTAGCCTAATGGGAAAACTAAATTTACCCAACTAAATTTACCTTCAAGATAGTCAATTGCCACGTCAATGTATGCGCTTACGTGTTTTTGTGTCATTGGTGGTATCGAAGACCTTTTACGTCGAAATGTGAATCTATTTATTTTTTATATAAAACCAACATTCATTGTGCACTATATAAGTGGAGCTATGCTAAACTATTAAAGTTTTATCTGAATTTTGTTTGAGAATTCCGATTGGGATCAACTGAATGAACCAAGCAACATAAAGAGGACTACACTAAGTAAGTTGCATTTCTTAGCTTCTTTTATTTGATAAATTGAAAGAACGTTTACGAATTTGCTATTTCGGGTTTGATATGAGATGTAAATTATGAACTTTCTATTTCATGCCGATTATTGTTCCTAATCCCTAAATTCTCAAAAGTAATAAGTTCTCAAAATGGATGAATGATTGTTTTCTCAAGTCTTTGTGCAATTGATATTTTTTAAGAACTACCAAAAAGTCGATACAAGTGACATGGACATCTAATTAAACAAAGGTAATTGTCAGATTTAGTTCTAACCTTGATGACAACCATATATATTTACTCAATGACATTTTTATAAAGTTGAATTATTGAACTTATACTAACATTACAAGCCTAACAAATAGATAAAAAGGTTAAGTGTTTATTTACAATGATAATGGGCATATTTAGTAGTTGTTTACATTTGTTGACCCTATGTGTATCTATAGTGTAATATTCAGTGGACACTTGTGTTTTTATGGTGACCGATTTTAAGCCAATTTCTTCACAGCATAGTACAAAGTTCGAGTTCTGATAGTATTGATCTAAAGGACTACTTGTCATTTTCTAGGACTAGCAGAGTACCCGCGCAATGCAGATGCGGGTACTATGTGACTAAATTTTATGGCGAACAAATGTTTTTTATTTATATGTTTTTTTAACAATAACTTTATTTATTTTAATTTTCAATGAGCTATGTGTTTTAAATTATTACACTCGGCCTTATTGATGATGTTTTATATGTGTGTGAGAGAGATATGAAATTGTTTGTGTGTATTTATATAGTAGACGCGGTTATATGTTTTTATAATCATTATTGATAATAATGATTTTTAGCGGTTACACGTTTTTAATAATGAGCTTTGAAAACTGTATTTAATTTAATGAGATGCATTCAATTATAAGTCTTCCTTTTATAGTAAGTGTGTAGGCTTATTTTTTTTAAGACTTCCTTTTTAAGATGGCCTAAATGTATTATAATGTAGTTAAGATTACTGTTTAAGAAAAAATCTCTGATTTCATTTCAAACTTTATGCAGTTGCAAGGAGTTTAAGAAGCTCGCTAAACAAGCAAGTGTGTTGAAGCTAGTAAATTTTCTATGTTCTACTTGTACCCTTGATTACACGTATCATCGTCATTCAAAAGACTTTCTTTTTGTGGGTGCCAGATACAGAAATCGGGTTCCCGAGTCCAGTTTTGGAAAGGTAACCGTGTTTGCATATAACAATAAAAAAAGATTTATTTTACATACCAAACTTTTCTCTTATATCAAGGAACAAATCTCAACGATTCTTTTTTCTCTTTAGAAAAAATGGGATATTAATTAAAGATTCAATTACACCTATTTTTTATAATTTAAATATCCCATGAACATTTATCGTTAGACATAACAAATTATACCGTTACAACGAGCATTTTGTTATCTCTCTATAGACTGACACTTTTATATACTTTCGACAAACTTTTTTTTTTTTTTTGTTTAAGTGGTTTAAAGATATTAATTTTTGAAAAAAAAAAAAAAGTACGTGAAAGTAGGTTTGTTATGTAATCTAACGATAAGTTTGGGTTTGTTGTAATTATAATCTTTTTGGGTCAACCTTGCTGTGACCGATTTTGACTGTATTAAAAGTCGACCCACTTCAAACCGAGTCAGGCTGAAAAAACATGAGCACAAGTTTTGAAACTTAAATATCGTTCGACTCCTTTGAGCTATTTTCTTTTTAGATAGTTTTTGTGTGTTTTACAAGTTTGACTTTTTACTAGAGAGTACTAAATTATACAGCAAACTAACACATACGGAGTAGTAACATGAAAGGAATGAATTTTCCCATGCAGCATTATGCATCACTTAAACTTTGCTTAACCGGTTGACTAATAATAATCTTATTGTGTTTGGTGACTTTTTAACAGGGTCTTTTGGATGGCGATACCTGTTGTTGGAGATTGATTTTCTTGAACAGTAATCCTGCATGTCCGTGATGAAAATGGATGCACAAATATTAACCACCACATGAACATGCATAATGCTTCGAGAAGATGTTAAACGAGAGGTATGTTGGTTAATTGGAGTAGTTTAATTTGTTCCTAGACTGAACCATATGAGAGGTAGCAATTTCTACAACCATAATAAAAAATATGTGTGACTCCTGTCAATTGTCACGAGCTGAACCGATGTGGTTGTTCGAAACTTAACCATTTCTCTAGAAAAGTGAACCAGAAATTCCCCATTTATAAGAACCAACCCAAAATTGACTAAGATTAATCTCTTTTGAAGCTATCTTTAAAATATATACATTTATCTATAAGATTACTACCGGTAAAATATCAGGAGGAGCCAACAGTGATATGAAATGCACTAATGTACATCAAACAATACTCTAGGGACAATATCATGTATGTTCCAAAATCTTTATTCAACACCACCGTGGGACGTGTGAAAATTTCTCATTTATTAACTAACCAGTACAAAATCTCTCTATATTAGTGGTGTATTGAACTATAGATTGGTTATTAAGTTTCGACTGCGGTACATGTTATTACTGGCTAAAGCAGAAAATATAGGAGCTAATATTATGTTTAGATAACAATAGAGATATTGTTACTTTAATAGTAATTAACATAACAATAGAAGATAATATTTTCTTTATAAAAGTGAGTTACTTTAATAGTCTAAAAAGTAACACTTCAAAATTAGATTAAAAGCAACTAAATGGTAAAGAAAGAAATGCTAGTTATGAATATGATCCACTTCCAACTAGCTTATTTGAAGACGACACATCTAGTTAATCCACTTCTAGTTAGATGTGTTGGTTGAACATTGCTGCAAGCTGTCACAAATAGAAATTGATTGTTTAATAGCAGGTAGATAGCAAAACTCCTTGTACAAGTAAATACCAAAAACTAACCTCGTTAGGCATTGCCTGACAATAGTCAGAAACTTGTTCCGATCTGTAGACTCCAATGTCTGAATAAGTTTCTTCTCCTACCATTCCATTTGGAATATGGAAGAGATCATCATATGCAGGGGCGAAATCAAATGAAGTGATTGTTTCTTCAGGATTAATATCATACACTGCATCATGGGGCATACGACCAAACATTTGTAAATCAACTAGATTCTGAGAGTGATTACTTGAGAGTGTCTTGCTGTTTGATGAACTTGCTATTCCTCGCTTTCGGAGAGACTGCCAACCACGACGAAATTTATATCACGATAATTAACTAAAAAATATAACTATCTGAACAACAAGAAATAATAAATGTGTTGGAAAACTAAATACTTATATCTTCTACAAATTACATGCCCCCTCCCCTCCATTTCGTCAATGGTCCCTAATAAATGTTACTACTCCGTATTATTAAAGAGCAAAGCCGAAGTAAGGTTTGTCAGTAGTTATTTTTTAATGTCAAAGAATGTTCAAATATCTATATCTAGTTTCTGGGAGATGATAGTACTACGTTGCTCTGCCTCGGGTACCATGAAATTATTTTGTTCATTTGTTTTAATAAGCTGCTGGTGGATTGAGATCCCTCATATAGCAAACAAGTAGTCACATTGTGACAGTGTTAAGAGTGGTGTGCCCTTTGCTTTTGAATCCCTTTATATAATATCTAATTTTAGTTCTTCTTAAAACTAATTTAACATGACTATTCATGTTAGGTTCAACTTTATATGATGTCAATACCAGATCCATATACGAGGTGTGCGAGGTGATTAACACACTTGCCTCAACGTATTTACGGAATCATATATGTGAAAGTTAATATATATTTTGGCCTTAAGGTCTTAAAATATAAGCCATATAATTAACCCTATAAAATTTTAGATATACTCAAGTTTTTAATCTAGGTATACACATAATGAAAACTAAAAAGCCAAGTAACATGAGTTAATTAATGAACAAGTCTATAGAACCGATCCCGGTAGTCTGTGGCGAAAAGTGATAGATGCTATTCATGGGTCGAATAGGAACTGGTTGTCGTTACCGATTAAGAAGACGGTGACAGGGGTGTGGTCCAACATTGTGAGAGCCATCTCCAAAGTTTCAATCTCGGGTACCAATTTTTGTCAGCTCTTGAAAGGAGAAGTGGGAAATGGCAAAGATATAAAATTTTGGGTGGATCCTTGGTTGTGCGACACTCCTCTGAAGGACGTTTTCCCTCTTATGTTCAAAAAGGAAAAGAGAAAAAGGTGCCTTGTTCGGGACAGATTCAACAGGGACAGAAGGAAGTTTGAGGGGTGCTGGGATGAGGTGGGGGAAAACGACAGAGACGAGGAGAAGGATGAAAGGAACAGTCTAGTTTGTCGTCTTACTGGTCTTACGTTGAGTGATCAGGTGGACAAATGGGTTTGGTTAGGAAAGAACAAGAACGGCTTTAGCGTAAAAGCGGTTAAAGAATTTCTTAGAAGCGGGAAGGATTATAGTATTCGCTTCGTTTTCAAATGGGCGAAATGGATTCCGCTAAAGAGCAACATCCTCATGTGGCGTTTGGGTATGAACCGGTTACCCACCATGGACACGCTTAGAGCTCGTAATTGTGCTTTCGATTTGTTGGATTGCAGTTTGTGTGGAGTGGAAAAGGAATCCGCGGAACATTTATTTTGCCAACGTGGAGTCGCGATGGAGGTGTGGAATAAGGTGGGTAATTGGTGCAATCTGCCCCCCGTTTTTTTATTTTCTAGCAGGGACATTTTCGAGCTCCATCAGGCAACCGGTTTGGACAGGAAGAAGAAGAAGGTTTTAAAGGGGGTCTTTTTTACTACTTGCTGGTGTTTATGGAAAGCCCGTAACGAGAAAAGATTCGAGAACACTAGAGTCGATCCTCTAAGGATTTTACAAGATATTAAATCCCTTAGCTACCTTTGGTATAGAAATAGAACCAGTCATAAGTCGGTAGAGTGGAAAGATTGGTACGTTTTTGACATTATGTAAGTAGGGTGTTTGTTTTCCTCGGCTTCCCTTCTCTTTCAAGGGAGCCGTTGTTTTTGTGTGAATAATAGTCAACTCTTCAAAAAAAAAAAATTAATGAACAAGTCAAATTATACTTCCAATACTAAGATGATTAGAACTCTATTTAATCTTCACTACTAGCCTCATTCAATTTGCACAGGTCTCCCCAAAACTTAGAGACGCCGCCATATATGATAAAAAAAAGATAATGGTCATACAAAAACAACTTAATCACCAAGGATCTTTTTCATAAAAAAAACCATAGCTTTCTAGAAAAAGGCTTGACTTATTAGAACTGATTATATAGTTATCAACAGGAAGAAATACAGGATAAAAACTTAACCTGGAGATGACTCGCAACTTGCATTCTTGTAAGGCCGGGTACTCCCAGAGCATTAAGTATAGTTTTGGGGAAACAATCTGATAACATAAATAAAAACGCATTCAGTGCTCAACTAGAACCCTAGCTTGTTTTAGAGATTAAATAAATTGAAGTTAAAGATAAAAAAGAAAATGGAGTCATACTTCCATCTCCAAGCTCTCGGAGAACACTGAGGAATTTGGAATGAAGCTCTTTTGTCCATTCAACACAAGGCCTTTTCCCGGCAGAAACACTTTTCATGGCTGAAACACTTTCCTTTGCAGAAATATTTTCATTTTCAGGCAAATGAACATCTGGATTTTCTTTAGCATCACATGTTCTCATTCTCTTCCTTGCTGCACCAATATCCATTTCTTTGGGACTTGCACTTTCCACCTCGTTTGTTTCACTTTCAGAAGATACTCTAAACTGTCTAGACATATGAATCCGCCCTCTATATACATGTTGTCTTAATTGGATTACGGTGTCATTTGTGAGTTTCTTTTTTACTACAAGAAATGCTCCGTTGTCTAAACAATCTAATAGAAAAGCATCATCTGCCTCCTCCTTCATTACTTCAGTTAGTAAAAAAAACATTTTAATGTATAATTAACCGAAGCAAAGAGTATATATATATATAAGACGTATCTAAACATTACCAATTTTGAGTATGTTCATGTCCTTTGTTAATCGTAGGACTGTGATCATCTCTACATCTCTCAAGTCACTATCGAGTAATAGGATATCGAAATCGGCCTTCTTGTCAGTTAGCATCGTTATAGCAGTAATAGCTTTATCAACACATGTAACTAATTCAATCATAAACATAAGAGCAAGTTAAATAAAGAAAATTTAAAGACTTTGTGAACCTGAAAATCTAGGATATGTAGCAGTGATTTACCATGTATATATGGAATCATTAGTACTTTATCATGTCACAATAAATAGTTAAACTAGTTTTATATGAATATTACAATACACCAAGGGGATTAATTATCCACAGAATCATGAGAAAGGAAAGCAAGCTTTTTAGGAAAATAAAAGGACATCAATGAAATTAATATATAATTTAAGCTACAAAGTTGTATTATCACTGTTCCAGACAAAGATTTATTATTTTTATACGCTTTCCTAAATTATACAACATTCATAAGCAAATATTAGACCACATATGGCACAAATATATGGATTTAATAAGACAATAATCCAACACACACGACAATTTTTTTTCCAAGCTTCACTGTACTTATAGCTTCTTTGGATACGAAGTGATCTCATCAAAAATGTTAACATCATGTAAGCAAATCCACTCTTTCCTACTTGTAGGTTATGAAAGCCGGTTCTCATAGTGTAAAACTATCTTCCATTATGATAGCCGAACAATTTTAAGGCGACATTCATATGTTATGTTTAGAATGACTATCTCTGGTTCATGCATTTAGATTCTATATAGTGCTTCACATTTGCAGAATACTCATTTAAGATATTTTCTTATAATTAAATAGATATCTAATGCATAATATTATGATCTTGATTCTTTAGTAGGGTGTGGTCTGGAGTATGTGATGAATAAACTGGTAGATGGCTATTATCATCTTTGAAACATCTGCAGCATAATATTACATGGATTTCTTATAATTTTTTGCATATTTTTTTGGTACATAAAATCTTTTTTGTGATATTAGAGTGTTTAAGCCATGGGAAAATTACTATTTTATCATTATTTGGTAAAATGATGTTAGTTATTATTTTATCATCTTCTTATGTAGATAAAAGATTTGAAAATTGAGATATTATAAGTTCTTTGGGTCAGTGTTTTAGTATGCCACAGATTTCACTTGAAGATGCCAAGAAAATTGAGATATTATAAGTTTTTATAATACTCCGTAATATTTTTGGTCTTGAAAATTGAGATATTGTAAGTTTTTTTTATGGTTTTTTTGAGTAAGTTGTTTGATGTGTTATATTTGTAGATGATGGTTAAAAAACGATTAATTTTTTAGATGTTATAAATTAAAAAAACGATTAAGTTGTTTCCTTTTATAATAATGTTTTTTGTCTTAAAATTTTTAAGACTTTCTTATTTTGAAGGTAATAAACGCTTTATATAGTAACTAGTAGGGTACCTACGCGATGCGGCGGCGGGTATTCTGTGATTAAATTTTCTGGCAAATAAATGTTATTTTGTTTTGAGCTGCTGAATTTCAGATTTATGTTTTTGAAGCTTAATTAAATTGTACATTGTGGTTAAAGAGTTGTATATTTTGATTAATGGGTGAATTAAATTGTGTATTAATTGTATGTGTTGAATAGTGTGTTTTTAGTCTTATCTGAATTTGTATATTGTGCTTATGTAGTTGTATGTATTGGTGATGAGGTGTATTAATTGTATGTATGTAAGAAATAGTATTTGCTTAAAATCAATTGTGCTTTATATAGTTGTACATTATGTTCTATAAGTAGTATTTACCTAAATTCTAATTTATGAAATCTTAAACTCATAAATAGGAGAGAGGGTCATCCCTCCATTATAAGTAGTATAGATATAGATATGACATGTGTAACTTATTTATTCTTTTTCTTCGTGCAATTCAATTATTTTTCCAAGTATTTCAATCACATGTCTAGAAGGATAAGTAGAAGAACTTTGTAAAGAGACATATGAATGTTCAATCCAATGTAGATGAAAAAATTTATTACTGTTTTTAAAGTCATTTGACTTTATGTTTATTTTGAGATAATTATATAAATATAACCGAAAAATTCAACTCAATATTAAAAAGTCAACAATAAATAGTTGAAACTTAAATCATTAAATACCCATTAATTATTTTGCTGTCTTTCTTAAATTAAGGTTCTCATTTCTCTAAAAGTTCTCTCGCATAATTTCGACACAAGTCATCAGTTTCATTGATGCAACTTTAGATAGTAGTTATTATCAAAATGTCTATGACACCACATATATTTATGAACTCGCTTATACTATTCTATTCTTACGAGCAACTAAAAATGTTTTTTGATATTATTTGATATTTGTTTTAAATAGAACTTGTAATAATTCTGATGTTTAAATAAATTAAATGATGAACAAATTTTCAAAAAACAACTAGATAATAACCTTACACACTCCTTTTAGCATTTATGTTTTTTTTCTTTCTGAACATGTTTTATATGTTTAGGGAAAAATAACTTGTTGTATAATTTAATATATAATTTAAGTATCATATAAAAATAACTTTATTTATCGTAAAAACATATTACTATATTAAACATGTAACTAGGAGTTTATTTAATTTTAAAATCTAAAGTAAAAATATTATATTACATTAAATTTTTATTGTTATGACAACAAATGAGAAAACAAATACAAAATCACTTGTTCTTTTATTTGGATAAAATTAAAGTGTAAACTTGATGTGTGAAATAAAAACAAAAAGAAAAGAATGTTCAAATTATTAAAGTTATGATTATTTATATACACTATAAAACATCAAGGATTTCTTTTAGTGATATCGCCAGAACAATAAAATTTTGCTTCATTATATAAAAAGTTAAAGATAAAAATAAAATTACATTGATAACCAAATCATAAACTTTTCCAATAAATAAATAGATGTGACAATAAATAAATACTTATAAATTATTATAAGAAATTTAGTATTATGTGGTAATGATTGAAGGTTTAAGTCGCTTTTGCACAAGAAAAATATTTAATTTTAGTTTGTAATACATAATTTGTGAGTCATAAATTATATAATTGATACAACTACATATTTATAAAAATAAAATAAAAAATATGTGAACTTGAAATTTGATTTTGAAACTATTCACTTGCTTATAACGAAAATCATATCAAATCTACATCAATAAAATTGAATAATAGTTACCTTCAAATAAACGTGAAGAAAGAAATTCACCAACATGAGCAAGAGATTCCTTATTATTATCAACAACCATTACTTTAAGCGAACTGCTCAAAACTGATTGTTGATCTAAATCCCTAGAGCCAGTTTTCGACATTGTAACTCGATATAGATAGAAAAAAGAAAAAACTTAAAAGGTGAGGAGGTAATGGTGTGGTCTATGTTGCTACTCAATACACCTAAAAGTAAAATAACTACTTAGCAATGTTTTGTATATGATGCATGATTTTATATAGAAGTGAAATTTGTTGTTATGTAATTTAATTTTTATTGATAGGAGATAGTAATGTTGTTTTTGTCATTGCATAAAAACATGTATTTGAAATGGGGGTTGATACTCACAAAAAAATGATTCTCACATCACAATAATGCATATATCATGTTGTAACTTGTGCAATAATCATGTGATATTATGGTGTGCGAATCATTTTTTTTGGTGTGAGTATCTGTAACTGATTGGTTATCATAAACACACATACAAACTATTCTATGGATCGAATGTTAGAAGAACTAGAGAGAGAAAGTAGAGGTTGGGAACTTTGTAGAGAGAGAAAGTAATGTCATAAGATTAGACAGCTCCAACCCTCTACCTTGGAGGGTGGAGGGTATTTATAGTGTCTTACATAATACGCCTTCTATCGAGCTGTGGATCAGGTATACAATGGGTAAAGATCCGTCCGTCCGTCCTGCACGATGCTACTTAACTAACTACTTACTAATAACTAAACGTCTAAGACTACGAACTTTATAATGATAGCAAATACTCGGGGTGACCGAGTCTTTTACTTCTAGATTTACTAAATCCTAACAGTCTTCCCCTAAGGGAGGTCACCCCATAAAATACATTCTGAATTTTAGCATTCTATTACATGTCTTTGTCTTTTAGCTGTTAGTCTTTGATTCATCAAAGTTCGCAATCTTTGTACTTCTAGTGGTGATCTTTGAATGTTCCTTGACTTGGTGATCTTTGGATTTCTTCGAGATCATTAGCTACAGTAAATCTCTTAATCATCCTTAGTTATATCGCCTTCATGTGATATTGTGACTTTTGGATCGACAAGCTCACACTTATCTGGATCATGATTGTTGCATCAGAGTTGCGAAAGCATTGTTGTATGTCTTTCAATGATCATGATATCTTTGATTGTGAGCTTGAAGTGTGAGCATATGGTTATGGACTGACTTCTCAATTTCCATCAGCTGCAACCGTCAGATGTTCCTGCAAACAACAATTAGCAATAAAACTCATGAAAGTGTCTTTGTTCACTTTCGTTGAATAGGGTTGCAAGAACCATTGTTCCCCGTTGATCAGTATAAATACTGCCTGTGATCAGGTAGAATTCTGAAGAATCTCCTTGATAGTGTTTCGTAGCTTGTACTAGCCGTTCTCAAACCGGAGCGTCTCAAAGTAGACAACACGGAGTGAGTGAACCAGTGAATTGAGATTCACTGATTGATGAGAAGTTGATTTGAAAAACAATTGCGTATTGCTGAAGAGAGAGACTTTTTGCAATACGACGAAAGTTTTATGAGAAAAATCAAGTTTCAATAATAAATACTCTATGTTTGAAAAAATTATGCGCAGTCGATGTGCTAGAAAAGTAATTGTTGAATCGAAAGGTTTTCCAAAAGTATACGTTAATCCATTTCCTAGAACAAGGTTGATTCAAGAGTGAATCGGCCCATCGTTTCTTTCCAGTCGTCAAAGGTTTGATCCATGGCAGATCTCACATGTCACCTACCAAGAGCTTGTTTGATGTTGGCTCTAGAAGGATTTCCATCTTCATTGTGAATACTTTACATATCACTCGGATGTTCTGGCAATACCACAAGGATATTGCGTAGGACTCTTAGTGTATATTTTCTTACTTTTCACAGTGTATGAAACAGTAAGCACATTGTAAGTGTGTCATAATGAGATTTTTTTATAATCTATTGGCTCTAGACTTAATAGTGCACTTTGGTTTTTCTATGCGGAGACTAGGGAGAGGGTATCTTTTTTCAAAATCAACTATCTCTAAGAGAAAGTTGATAGATAACATCGGTTCCCCGTGAGAATGAAACAAGTTCTTTTAAGAGAACTTGAGTAGCTGGGAAGTTTAGTGCAGTGCGTCACTGGGTCCATGACATCTTGTCTTCAATACCAGCGTTACCTTGGTAACCACCAGTAGCATATGTATTGAACCCGGTTTCTGCCCTAAGGTTGAATTATTGGAGGGCTATTTCTTTCACCCTTTCACATTATATTTCTTTTTCATTCTTCAACCCCTTCAGTGCTTACCAATACTTCATCACTAGAACCTTGTTGGGTTTGTTCCAGTCCTAGTTCCATCTCAGTCGGTACTCTTCCCTTATTCTCATTTTTCCCTTTTTTTTAATCATCCCTAAGGACTTCTACAATATATAGTGGATTGTTCCTGGGTAGATTCCTCCGGCTCTGGCGGGATCATGGGAACTAATACCTAACCTTACCATCCTTATAACTTCAATAAATTAAATGCAAGGTCGGTCTTTCGTGTCATTTCACAATTGCCATTGAAAACCATTTGAAAAACCAATCAAGGTACTTGTGACCCCGTCTGGTTGTAATTTCCTCTGAGCCGTCAGGTTAAACTTCTGTTCTGACGGCGTCTGGGGGAAGCTGACCCCGTCAGGTTATAAAACCCCTGAGCCGTCAGGGTTTAAATTTTAGTCATAATCTGATATCCCTTTTAAAGGGTGACGGCGTCGCGTAGTATGGGCGACGGCGTCCACCCGTCAGCAAAGAACTTTCAAGTGTCTTTTAATTAAATTTAAGAAAACTTTCGGGTTTCTTTCATTTAGTGAGTTAAGTTCTTGTTTAATGATAAAATGTCAATATAAATCAGTTCAAATTGTCCTTTTCAAAAGTTTAAAATTTTTTATTTTGGGGGCGTAACAACTTGGTATAAGAGCCTTGATCTAAGAGAATTAGGATTTCACCTCAGAATTTCCTAGACTTAGGCCGTGTGAAAATGCGTTAGTGATAGTTTTGCTACGTGTGCATTTCCTTGGTAATTTTAAGAACACATATCTTACATGTTTTTATAAGTACGCTTGGCCACCGTAGTTATGAGAAGATGGCACATATGTGTCACTTAAAATCATCGAGGCTATGCACGAGTGGCATGTTAGGATGTTATATGTAAATCTAATATTCTTATTGTGTAGACTATAGGTAATTGTACTTGATAAAATGCCTTGTTTAATTTCAGTAAAGAAGAAACGGATACTTTTCACTCAAAAGAAGCCGCAAAGGCTACGACTTCTAAGCATGCCGAATCTTCGGCAAGTGATCCGGGTAAGAATGATAAAAGCCGTGAGAGTTCTTCTTCCTCCAGTTCCGGGGTCCTTGTTCAATAAGGGTTTATAGAAGAACAAATGAAAGCTTTGGATGTTTTAATGAGGAAAAGAATAGGTAAGGCACTTGAGAGATCTATGCCATATTATATTAAAGAAACTACCCTCAATATTCAACAAGTGATGCAAAGAGAGTTCGCGGAACTCAAAAGAGATGAGGGTCCAAGTAGGAACACTAAAAATGATAGATCGTCTTATCGCGACTTTACAGCTTGTGATGTATTCACAGGAACTCTTGACTCGATTGCTTGTAATAAGTGGCTTATTGCCGTTGAAGGTGCTTTTCGCACAAGTGGGTATGAGGAAACAAAGAAAGTTATTTATGCTATAAATTACCTTCGTGATAGCGCTAGAACTTCGTGGGAAGGGAAGGTTCACGAAAAATGGGAAGCTTGGTCGGAATTATGTTCGTGGAAAGAGTTTAAGGAGTTATTCATCTCGGAATATGAACCAGCGGAAGAGATTGATAAGATCCGTGAAGAATTTCAAACCCTTGTGCAAACTAACGAGACGGTGAATAAATTATGGAAGAAGTTTAACGACATGGTTCCATATTGTTCCGAATACCACAATAATGGAAAGCTCAAGGTCGATAGATTTCAAAGGATACTCAAGGACGAGATCCGTGAAGTAACCTCACCATTAAAATGTAATACTTTGGAAGATCTTCTAAGTCGAGCTCGTATGGGGGAAGCGGATTTAATGGGGAAGAAGAGTAAGGAGGACAAGGACTTTAAGAGAAAGCAAGTGTTTGGGGATAGAGAGGGTAAGAAGCCGAAGTTTGATCAAGGTAAGAGATTCGGGGGAAGTCAAAAGAAGTCGCAATGCAAAAAGTGCCATAAGCTTCATTATGGTAAATGTAGGCTTAACATGCTAGGATTTTTTAAGTCTGCCTCTCTAAACCACATGAGTAAAGAATGTCCGAAGCCGATGGTCATATGTTATGGATGCAATCAAGTTGGACATAAGTTGAATGAATGTCCAAGTCGAAAAACAAATGAAGCCAAGATTTTGAAGACCGTTAAGGAAGAGAAAGTTGAGGTTCAAAAATATAAGGCACGAGTTTACCAAATAGGAGTGGAGGAAGCAAAGTCGATACCCGATGTCATTACAGGTATACTTCTTGTTAATTCGGTTCCTACTCGAGTTTTATATGACTCAGGAGCTAGTGTGTCCTTTGTGTCTTTCGAGTTTAGCAAGCAATTGACCTCTCCATTTTCTAAACTTTCTAAACCCCTCGAAGTTGAAATAGCTGATAGTAAGGTTGTGGTTGTAGTTAATGTGTATCGTGAAGTAGATTTGGAATAGATAGTAGTATTTTCAAGATCAGCTTAATTCCTATATTGCTTGGAGAGTTTGATGTCATTATAAGTATGGATTGGCTTAGAAAATACAATGCCGCCATTATGTGTAACCAAAAGATGGTTCGAGTCCTTAATCCTAGTGGTCATGAAATAGTTGTCTATGGAGATAAGAGGAAGGGTGAAGTTAGGTTGTGCTCCGTAATGAAGGCTAGGAGATATTTATCAAGGGGTTGTTGTGCCTTTTTTGCTCAAGTGATAGATACAAGTATGGAAAAGACGAGTATTAACGACGTTCCAATTGTCAATGAATTCCAAGACGTCTTTCCGGAGGACTTACCGGGTATTCCACCCGAGAGGCAAGTTGAATTTTGAATTGATCTCGTTCCGGGTGCTAAGCCTATAGCAAAAACTCCTTACCGTTTGGCCCCATCTGAAATGAAAGAATTGATGAGTCAACTTCAAGAATTGTTAGATAAAGTTTTTATCCGTCCTAGTAGTTCGCCATGGGGAGCTTCGATTCTATTGTTAAAAAGAAAGATGGTAGCATGCGAATGTGCATCGATTATCGTGAATTGAATAAAGTAACGGTGAAGAATGTATATCCATTACCGAGGATTGATGATATCTTTGATCAACTTCAAGGTGCTAAATGGTTCTCTAAGATCGATATACGATCGGGTTATAATCAATTAAAGGTTCGAGAAGAAGACACTCCCAAGATGGCTTTTAGAACTCGTTACGGACATTACGAATTCACGGTTATGCCTTTTGGTCTTACGAACACGCCTGCGGTTTTTATGGATCTCATGAATCGGGTGTGTATGTTGATGTTGGACAAATATGTCATCGTATTTATTGATGATATTCTCATCTACTCGAAGAACGAGGAAGAACATGCGGTCCATTTACGAGAAATTCTAGAGACCTTGAGAAAGGAAAAATTATATGCCAAATTTACGAAATGTGAATTTTGGTTACAAGAAGTCCAATTTCTTGGACATGTTGTTAATCGGGAGGGTATTAAGGTCAACCCGTCAAAGATAGAAGCAATAATGAATTGGCAAGCACCAAGAAATGTAGGAGAGATACGAAGTTTTCTCGGTTTGGTGGGATATTACTATGGGTTCATACAAGACTTCTCCAAAATCGCATCTTCGCTAACTACACTTACAAGGAAAAATGTCCCTTTTGAGTGGGGAAAGAAGCAAGACGACGTTTTTTCTACCTTACGAAGGAAACTACGTGAGGCACCGATTTTAGTTTTACCAGAAGGAATGGAAGATATGGTGGTATATAGCGATGCATCTTATTCTGGTCTTGGTTGCGTTCTTATGAAAAGAGGCAAAGTAATTGCCTATGCATCGTGGCAATTGAAGAAGCACAAAAAATATTAACCGACTCATGATCTTGAATTTGCAGCCATAGTTTTCGCATTAAAAATATGGAGGAATTATCTCTACGGCGTGGAATTTATAATTTATACCAATCACCGAAGTCTTCAATATTTCTTAAATAAAAAGTATCCGAATATGAGGCAACGGAGGTGGTTAGACTTGTTGAAAGATTATAATTGTGAGATTCGTTATCATCCGGGAAAGGCGAACGTTGTAGCGGACACGTTAAGTCGTAAGGACCAAGGTGAAGTTACTTGAATCCATTCATTACAAATGATCATCACGTTCGATTTCTTTGACAAGATTAAGTTAGCTCAAAGGGAAGCATTGAAGGAAGAGAATTGGGAAAGAGAGCGTATTACTTCTCATATTCCTCATTTTGAAGAAGATAGCTGTGGAATTAAGACGCGATACAGAAGAATTTACATTCCCTTTCATAGTGAAATCAAGATGTTACTTTTGGATGAAGCTCATAAGTCAAAGTATTCTATTCACCCGGGAGCTAACAAGATGTATCATGATTTAAGAAGAGATTATTGGTGGCCGGGCATAAAAAGGGATTGCGGGAAATATGTTGAGAAATGTCTAACTTGTTTGAAAGTTAAGGTCGAACAACAAAAACCATATGGAAAGGTGCAACCTTTAGAAGTACCAGTTTGGAAATGGGAAAATATTGCGATGGACTTTGTTACAAAGTTGCCACGAACGACCAAAAAACATGATGCAATTTGGGTAATAGTAGATCGTTTGATGAAAAGCGCACACTTTATACCAATTAGAGAAAATATGCCCGTTCATAAGCTACAAAGATTTATGTCAGTGAAATTGTTGCGCGACATGTAGTACTCATTTCTATAATCTCCGATAGAGATGGAAGATTTAATTCTTCCTTTTGGCAAAATTTCCAAGAAGAATTAGGTACACGGTTACATATGAGCACGGATTTTCATCCACAAACCGATGGGCAAAGTGAAAGAACGATTCAAACTCTTGAAAATATGTTACGAGCTTGTGTAATTGACTTTGGAGGAAATTGGGATGATCACTTACTTTAGTCGAATTTGCTTATAACAATAGTTACCACTCTAGTATAGAGATGTCGCCTTATGAGATGCTCTATGGTAGGAAATGTAGAACTCCGGTGTGTTGGGATGAAGTGGGACAAAGGGAATTGGCTAGTACAGATGTAGTACTAGCAACAACCGAGAAAATAGAGATGATTCCTGAAAGACTCAAAGCGGCTCAAGATAGATGGAAAAGTTATGTCGATAATTGAAGAAAACCAATTGAATTTAAAGTGGGAGATCTTGTAATGCTTAAGGTTTCTCCGTGGAAAGGTGTTTTTAGGTTCAAACACAAGGGAAAGCTAAGTCCAAGATTCATTGGACCCTTCAAAATCTTAGAATGTGTTGGGGAAGTGGCTTATGTATTGGAACTTCCTAAAGAGATGAGAGGAATTCATAATATCTTCCATGTGTCTTATTTAAGGAAATGTTTAGCGGATGAAACTGGTGTGGTTACGTTAGACGATATAGAGATAGATCTGAATTTAACATCACAAGAAGAATCAGAGGCAATACTAGGAATAAAAATAAGACAACTTAGAAATAAAGAAATTCCTTTGGTAAAAGTGCAATGGAAACATCGAAAAGGTATGAGTATTAGATGGGAAACATAAGAAAGAATGAAGGACAAGCATCCTCAAAATTTTCAAGCATAGATTTTGAGGACGAAATCAAATTTTAGGAGGAGTGAATTGTTACACCCGTATCTTAACAAGGTATTATTATGTATATAGGCGTTAGGACTTTATTTTATATTGAAGTTGCGAAGACTAACTATAAGTTATAGTTATATGGATATGTATTATGGTAGAAACATAAGTGGCCAATAGGTGAAATTAGAAAATAGAGGGACTAGAATTGCCAATCAGGCAAAGTAAATTTAATAAAAATGATAATTAAGGTGCTGGAAGAATTATCCAGAAAATTTGGGAGAAATTGTGTGAGAAGAGCGTGAAAAGAAGAGGGAGAAGAAAAAAATCATAAACCATCAATTGAGCTTAATTTGACCTTGAATTGGTGATTAATAAGGATAATAAGGTCTTAATTTCACTTTCCCTAATCAAGTAAGTGTATTCCCTAATTTTTATGATAAGGGTTTTGGTTATTAGAATTGAAGGTAGTAATAGAAGGTTACCAATTCATGAAATTATTAGTTGTAGTCTCTAATTAAGACTAATTTTTGTATATGAAGCTTAAGGGAACTTGTGGCTCAATCTTTATAGAAAACCTATTGTGAGATTGAGGGTAAGTATAGTGGTTTTTTGGGTTGCTATGCTTAATTATGATGAATTGATTGTATGTTATAGTTTTTGTTGGAGCTTGTTATAGTAGCTTTTGGATCCATAGCTTTTAATTGTTAAAGTAGCTTAATTATGTAATTAAGGTATGTTTTATGTTATAGATGCTTCAAGAATTTATTGTTTAGTTAAAGTTTTATTAAACATATAACCCACCTACTTACTAAGCATTTCGCTTACATTATAGTTGATGATGTTTTGTAAGTTCCGGCAAGGAAGATAAGGGTAAGAATCAGGTGTAAGACGAATTACACTTTAGCATATAGATATTGAAGTCTTTTGGACCAAAGGTGTTGAAAGTTGAAAGCCCCGAAGAGTCAAGTCTCGTTTTGGTATATTTTCGGGTCATATGGTCATTTTTACTTTTGGTCTTATGGTTATGTTCTTGGTATGTAGCTAAAATGGATTTCAAATGCCAATGTCAAATTCTTGTTGGTAGCGGGTCAATTTGTAGTAGGACGATGTTTGGCGTGATGCCATTTGTCACATTTCTCAAATTCCGGTCATTTCTTAAATTAAATATGCATCATATTAATTCATTCATGGCATTTTATTTCACATTTAACGCATAATTTTTTTATATTAAATAAACGTTATCGCGTGAGTTATTATTTTAAATATTTAATCCGTTACTTCTAAAAATGATCCCGACATATTTTTATACTTACATTTAGTTGTAAAAACTATATTTTGAGTTTACCTAGTGTTCTAAATTTATTTTGTATATAAATCGTTAAATTTATAGTATTACGACGTTTTTCTTAAAAACGACAAGATAATTATTATATCACTCAAATCTTTCAAGGAATGTATTTTTACAATTTTTATAAAATCATTATACTCTATTTGGATCTATTAAAAATTTACTTGTATCAAAAGTTACCAATTACCTTACAAGTTACATTTAATCACCTATTTACTTACAGTTTCTTAAAAATTGATACAAGTATATATACATAATACATTTAGAAAAAAAAAAAAAATATATCTTGAGAACAAGATCCACAATATCCGGTTCTAGGAAAGGGGGGAGAAGTCAAGTGGGTAAAAATTCTTTATTACATATACATATACACTTTATCTTCATTTCATACATCAATCTCAATAATTCAAGTTCTAGCAAAATATTTTCTCTTCTTTGGGTTCTCCTCTCTTCAACCGGCCTTCACATAGTGTTGCAAAGGGATCATCAAAAATTTTGTTAGCTCAAGTTATCACAATCTAGTTACACTCTTTATTTAGGTTTTGAAATAAAAACCAAGAGTGTTTAGGATTAACCTTGGTTCTTATCACCTCATCATATTTACTTGTAAGCATATTTCTTCCATTTTCAAGTTTCATTATCATTTCATATGTTTCTTTTCATTTTTGGAGCAAGTATGCATGATATGTGATTTATACCATTTTATTTCATGATTTTAGAGTATATATACATATTTAGTCATCCTATAAATATTCCCTTGGTATCCTTTGGTCTTGATGGTGATTAGGAACCCATGACACCCTAAGAAGGTGTATGGTAGGATTAGATTAGCTTTGGAGTTGATTTGAAGGGATTAGAATAGGTTTTGTCCGAGAAAAACTATTTTCAATACGTATAAATAAGGTTCTGTCTTTGTTTCGAATTTCTGGAAAAACCTACTGTTGGTACGAAACTTTGGCCTTGATATTTAGAAAATATACTTTAAAACGAATCCGTGGCCGCTTGAACGGATAAAAACGGACTTATAACGAAGAAGTTATGGATTTTTAAAGTTTGACGACGAAACGTATATTTTTCAGAAAATTCAGCTTTGCTGTTTTTACTTGTTCGGGTCAAAAACGAGCCTTAAGCTTCACAAATTATT
This sequence comes from Chrysanthemum makinoi, assembly GCA_910596185.1. Classification (NCBI taxonomy): domain Eukaryota; kingdom Viridiplantae; phylum Streptophyta; class Magnoliopsida; order Asterales; family Asteraceae; genus Chrysanthemum; species Chrysanthemum makinoi. The sequence continues at coordinate 112,058,682 of OU343224.1, read as the reverse complement.
TCGACTTCTCAAAAATATATTAGTTTACTTCGATACGAAGCTAAGGACGTATAAAACGTAGAAAACGGATTTGAAACGACAAAGATATGCACGTTTTCATAAACTTGCCGTAACTATTATTTTTCTGAAAAACTATATTATTTTTACGTTACAAGTGTTATATTAGTCAGAATCGACCATGTTTGCGCAGGTTTTTAACGAGGTTGTGAAACTTTTTGGAACGAAATGTCTTCTAGTAAAATCAAGTTCACCGGTCATATTTTTCAAAACAACAAGCTGTTTGTAAAGCGGAGTTATAGTAAATTAATTACGGATGTTCAAACTTAGCCGAAACTCATTTTTCTGCACAACAATTAGCCGAAACCACCATCTTTAACCCTTATTATCTTTATGTTCGAGACCTTTTAGACGAACACTCTGAACTGAAACTTTTAGATATCGATACAAACTTTCCAAAACAGTCGAGTTCGTTCTCTAACGATCGACGTACACCATTTTACGACTAGTTTTCTAAAGCCATTTTGTTAATTTCATGATATTTCCGACGACATTGTTTTGCTTAAAAGTGGAAATTTCACCAAAAATCATTATAAAACCATCGTAGGATGACATTTTGACGTAAAAACATGTAAAGTGATTTTTGATTGGTCGAGACGTCAAAAGAGTATTTTTCGACGACAAGTATTATTTTCAAAACTCGCAAATGGTATAAATAACATACGAAGTGCATGCATAATATTACATTGCAACTCATTGCATATCATATCATTCGTAATAGGTCCCGGTTATCACATCACATTATACCTCGGTGTACTCACTCTTGTCATCATTCCAGTTTACCGAGTGAGTATTCACATCCCCTTTTTACCGTTTTACTATATTTTGGGGCTGAATGCATGAATCATACTTGAATTAAATTGAATCTTACTTTTGTGAACTTGAATTAAATCCTTGAACTTAATTATGAAATAATGCCATACTTGAACTTATTGAACCGTACGTGTTATGACCTTGTCCCAAAGTCTCCCATGTTCGGAGCATCACTATAAAGTCTCGCCTTATTGGTGGAGCGGTCTCAATAAATCTCGTCTAGGTGGTCGAGTGACAAAGGAGTCTCCCTTGTTGGAGCAGTGCAAAGTCTCCCATGTTCGGAGCATCACTATAAAGTCTCGCCTTATTGGTGGAGCGGTCTCAATAAATCTCGTCTAGGTGGTCGAGTGACAAAGGAGTCTCCCTTGTTGGAGCAGTGTAAAGTCTCCCATGTTCGAGCATCCCTAATTATTACATTCGTGGTACTATATTGTGAGCCATTATGACCGCTTATACTTGACTACTTGACGCACTATATTTTTGTGCAATGGGTTGTGTACACACAAGTTGCAAGTTTTGTATGGGCGGAACTTGAACCGAGTGGATACACAATGCCTTTGCTTTGCGGACCATTTTCGTTGACCGAAAGCTTTGATTATTTCTTGCGAGTTTTCTTATTTTTGCTAAACGTGTTTACTCACCAACTATTTTCATAGTTGACCCGTTTTTCTCTCATGCATTTCAGGTGATCGTTAGTAAGCTCTTTCTACCAAGTCTTGCATAATGAAGTTTTCACTTGTTACTACAAATCATTATGTAAAAGAACTCAATATTTTGGGAACTAAACTTTGTAATATATTTTCCGATGCCGGCTAAACTGGTATTGTAATGGTGTAATATTTCTTTTTAATATTAATGTTGGCATGGTCTATTAATTTGTGCTTATGTTCCTTTCCGTTACACCTCGTGTTTCCCTCGGCGGTGTGACAGATTGGTACCAGAGCCAAAGGTTATAGAGAATGCCGATTTTTTCAAAAATAAAAATCACAGCTATAACCGGAAAAATTTTTATTTTATTTTATTAAACATTGAACATCATCCGAGTCATCTAGTCCTATCGTTGCATCGTTACTCATAAATTATACATAGCCTGATCAACTATGTCTAATTTATGAAGAACCATGCAATGATAAGAATGGTAATTTTAAATCATGTTTAGTCGAGTCTTTAGAGTCCGGTCACCGAAGTTGCATTGGTCGGGTGGGTATGCATGGCATGTTTTTACGTTCACGTCTACACTACCGTACCTTGTTTATATCTTCTCTTCTCCATCTTTCGACTTGTTAGACATAGCATGTCCCTGATCCTGTCATATTTCGATTCACTATAACACACATTACCACCGTTCGCACCTCATCCGACTTCGTTCAATGTCGTTTACTCAACCCGATGTTTTGGTCCACTGTAGGATCATGGTCGCAAGAAACACACGCCAGAAGCAACAGAACGGCAACCCAAACAACAATGACCATCCAAACAACAACGCTATCGGAATAGCGGAACTACTCACTCAAATTATAACACATCTCGATGCTAGACGAACCAACAACGGAGAAGGTACTTCAAACGCCGGTCAAGGATGCGACTACAAAACTTTCATGACATGTAAGCCGATGGAATTTCATGGTACTGAGGGTGCCATTGACCGCTAACCCGGTTCGAGAATGTTGAGTCGAAACTTAGTATCACGAAATGTACTGAAGGAAACTAGGTTGAGTTCTCTGGCGGTCTACTACAGGGACGAGCATTGACTCGGTGGAACAACCAACTACGCACTAGAGGAAGAGGGGTTGCAAATGCATTATCTTGGGAAGCATTTAAGAAACTACTAACTGATGAGTACCGCAGAAAAGATGAAGTGCAGAAACTGGAAGAAGAATTTTGGAACCACTTGATGGTAGGAAGTAGAGATCGATAAGTACACGATCCGGTTCCACGAGTTAACTAGGATGGTTCCTCACATGGTTTCCACTGTGGAGAAATTGATTGACCGATATATATGGGGATTGATACCGAAAATTAGGAGGGATGTCACTCGTCGAAACCAACCACTCGCAAGCCATTTGTGAGTATGGCGACGCTTGACAAATGATGTGATCAGTGTCCGAGAACTAACAAAGGCAAACGACAATGGACGAAAGCGCGAGGAGGATCACCAGGGTAACCGAGACCGAGAATCAGCAAAACAAGAGGCAGCGAATAACCCGTAACTATGGGCGATCACCCAGAGCGCAAAGGATATGCAGTCCACATCCTTTGTGTACTCGATGCAATTATCATCACTCGAGACGCCCAAGGTGCGGCAAATGTGGATGACGGGTCACTTCAGCGAAATTGTTCAAACAGAACTGGGAATCAAGGACAGAGAAAAGCATGTTACGAGTGTGGAAGTCTAGATCACCTTCGCAATACCTGTCCAAAGCTGAAAAGAACTCTCAATCAAGGAGGTAATCGTCCAAACCTGGCGTTGGCAATAGAAGGCCCACAAGATCCGAACATTGAAATTCCTCCCGCACGTGGTCGAGCATTCTATCTGGGCACCGAGGAAGCCCGCAACGCGTAACGGGTACATTCCTTTGAACAACTACTTTATTTCTGTGCAACATGATTTTGAGTGCATAACTTCCTTCCGATCTTTACCACGTTCACGTCATTGATTTATTTGAGACCTATTGAGATCGACCTTAGTTGTTATATATTTTGTTGATTTGATTTGATTTGGGTAAGCAAATCGAATATCGAGCGAATCTTTCAAAAGACTTCATTCAAGGATGTTGATTCCTATCTTTCTAACAACTTGTTTCCTAGCTTGATCTAGTGACAGTTCTTGTTTGATGAGTTGCGAAAATCAAGCTAAGAGACAAGTTTACTCAAGTCGGTTTAGTTTAATCTCATGACAGTTCTTGTTTGATGAGTTGTGGGATTAAATTAGAATCGACTACCTAAAGGTCTTTTGAGAGCTACGTTCGATATTGGGCAAGTTTACCCTATCCAATCTAATCACGGGAATGTACTTAGTTGAACGGGAACCTGACGCATGGGCATTGATATGATCATTTAGACTGTTCGTACGATCATGAACTTTTAGAACTCTTGTCGAGGTTCAGACCATAGTATCGTTAATCGAATCACGGGGACGTGATTCCGCTGACATGGGAAGAATGTCACAATTCTCAAATTCGGTCATTTCTTAAATTAAATATGCATCATATTAATTCATTCATGGCATTTTATTTCACATTTAACGCATAATTTTTTATATTAAATAAACGTTATCGCGTGAGTTATTATTTTAAATATTTAATCCGTTACTTCTAAAAATGATCCCGACATATTTTTATACTTACATTTAGTTGTAAAAACTATATTTTGAGTTTACCTAGTGTTCTAAATTTATTTTGTATATAAATCGTTAAATTTATAGTATTACGACGTTTTTCTTAAAAACGACAAGATAATTATTATATCACTCAAATCTTTCAAGGAATGTATTTTTACAATTTTTATAAAATCATTATACTCTATTTGGATCTATTAAAAATTTACTTGTATCAAAAGTTACCAATTACCTTACAAGTTACATTTAATCACCTATTTACTTACATTTTCTTAAAAATTGATACAAGTATATATACATAATACATTTAGAAAAAAAAAAAATATCTTGAGAACAAGATCCACAATATCCGGTTCTAGGAAAGGGGGGAGAAGTCAAGTGGGTAAAAATTCTTTATTACATATACATATACACTTTATCTTCATTTCATACATCAATCTCAATAATTCAAGTTCTAGCAAAATATTTTCTCTTCTTTGGGTTCTCCTCTCTTCAACCGGCCTTCACATAGTGTTGCAAAGGGATCATCAAAAATTTTGTTAGCTCAAGTTATCACAATCTAGTTACACTCTTTATTTAGGTTTTGAAATAAAAACCAAGAGTGTTTAGGATTAACCTTGGTTCTTATCACCTCATCATATTTACTTGTAAGCATATTTCTTCCATTTTCAAGTTTCATTATCATTTCATATGTTTCTTTTCATTTTTGGAGCAAGTATGCATGATATGTGATTTATACCATTTTATTTCATGATTTTAGAGTATATATACATATTTAGTCATCCTATAAATATTCCCTTGGTATCCTTTGGTCTTGATGGTGATTAGGAACCCATGACACCCTAAGAAGGTGTATGGTAGGATTAGATTAGCTTTGGAGTTGATTTGAAGGGATTAGAATAGGTTTTGTCCGAGAAAAACTATTTTCAATACGTATATAAAAAGGTTCTGTCCTTGTTTCGAATTTCTGGAAAAACCTACTGTTGGTACGAAACTTTGGCCTTGATATTTAGAAAATATACTTTAAAACGAATCCGTGGCCGCTTGAACGGATAAAACGGACTTATAACGAAGAAGTTATGGATTTTTAAAGTTTGACGACGAAACGTATATTTTTCAGAAAATTCAGCTTTGCTGTTTTACTTGTTCGGTCAAAAACGAGCCTTAAGCTTCACAAATTATTTCGACTTATCAAAAATATATTAGTTTACTTCGATACGAAGCTAAGGACGTATAAAACGTAGAAAACGGATTTGAAACGACAAAGATATGCACGTTTTCATAAAATTGCCGTAACTATTATTTTTCAAAACTATATTATTTTTACGTTACAAGTGTTATATTAGCAGTAACGCACCATGTTTGCGCGCTTTTTTAACGAGGTTGTGAAACTTTTGGAACGAAATGTCTTCTAGTAAAATCAAGTTCACCGGCCATATTTTTCAAAACAACAAGCTGTTTGTAAAGCGGAGTTATAGTAAATTAATTACGGATGTTCAAACTTGGCCGAAACTCATTTTTCTGCACAACAATTAGCCAAAACCACCATCTTTAACCCTTAATATCTTTATGATCGAGACCTTTTGGACGAACACTCCTGAACTGAAACTTTTAGATATCGATACAAACTTTCCAAAACAGTCGAGTTCGTTCTCTAACGATCGACGTACACCATTTTACGACTAGTTTTCTAAAGCCTTTTTTTGTTAATTTCATGATATTTCCGCCGACATTGTTTTGCGACGAAAAGTGGAAATTTCACCAAAAATCATTATAAAACCATCGTAGGATGACATTTTGACGTAAAAACATGTAAAGTGATTTTTGATTGGTCGAGACGTCAAAAGAGTATTTTTCGACGACAAGTATTATTTTCAAAACTCGCAAATGGTATAAATAACATACGAAGTGCATGCATAATATTACATTGCAACTCATTGCATATCATATCATTCGTAATAGGTCCCGGTTATCACATCACATTATACCTCGGTGTACTCACTCTTGTCATCATTCCAGTTTACCGAGTGAGTATTCACATCCCCTTTTTACCGTTTTACTATATTTTGGGGCTGAATGCATGAATCATACTTGAATTAAATTGAATCTTACTTTTGTGAACTTGAATTAAATCCTTGAACTTAATTATGAAATAATGCCATACTTGAACTTATTGAACCGTACGTGTTATGACCTTGTCCTAAAGTCTCCCATGTTCGAGCATCACTATAAAGTCTCGCCTTATTGGTGGAGCGGTCTCAATAAATCTCGTCTAGGTGGTCGAGTGACAAAGGAGTCTCCCTTGTTGGAGCAGTGCAAAGTCTCCCATGTTCCGAGCATCACTATAAAGTCTCGCCTTATTGGTGGAGCGGTCTCAATAAATCTCGTCTAGGTGGTCGAGTGACAAAGGAGTCTCCCTTGTTGGAGCAAAGGCAAAGTCTCCCATGTTCTGAGCATCCCCGAATTATTACATTCGTGGTACTATATTGTGAGCCATTATGACCGCTTATACTTGACTACTTGACGCACTATATTTTTGTGCAATGGGTTGTGTACACACAGGTTGCAAGTTTTGTATGGGCGGAACTTGGAACTGAGTGGATACACAATGCCTTTGCTTTGCGGACCATTTTCGTTGACCGAAAGCTTTGATTATTTCTTGCGAGTTTTCTTATTTTTGCTAAACGTGTTTACTCACCAACTATTTTCATAGTTGACCCGTTTTTCTCTCATGCATTTCAGGTGATCGTTAGTAAGCTCTTTCTACCAAGTCTTGCATAATGAAGTTTTCACTTGTTACTACAAATCATTATGTAAAAGAACTCAATATTTTGGGAACTAAACTTTGTAATATATTTTCCGATGCCGGCTAAACTGGTATTGTAATGGTGTAATATTTCTTTTTAATATTAATGTTGGCATGGTCTATTAATTTGTGCTTATGTTCCTTTCCGTTACACCTCGTGTTTCCGCCTCCGGCGAGGGTGTGACACCATTTGATTTGTTTTGGATAGTTATGAGTCAAAAGGGTTGATGGTAAAGACATTGTATGTTATGTTGGGTCATTGGAATCCTTAGTTCTTTGAATGAAAGTTTTTAAGAGTAAAGTTATGAATGTTGTGCAGAATTTCTGCACAAAAAGTGCAGGTCTGGTCCCCAGACGGCGTCACAAACCTTGTGACCCCGTCTGGTTGTAATTTCCTCTTAGCCGTCAGGTTAAAATTATGTTTTAACGGCGTCCCAGTCATAAGGTGACGACTTCTACAGGAGAACTGACCCCGTTGGGTTATAAAACCCCTGAGCCGTCGGGCTTTAAATTTTAGTCATAATCTGATATCCATTTTAAAGGGTGATGGCATCGCGTAGTATGGGCGACGGCGTCCACCCGTCAGCAAAGAACTTTCAAGTGTTTTAATTCAATTTAAGAAAACTTTTGGGTTTCTTTCATTTAGTGAGTTAAGTCCTTGTTTAATGATAAAATGTCAATATAAATCAGTTCAAATTGAGCCCTTTTCAAAAGCTTAAAATTTTTGGTTTTGGGGGCGTAACAGCATCTGCATAGGCTGTTAGTGCCATGGCGGTGTCATTCGGATACCAAAGACCCATGTTAATGGTTCCTTGGAGATACCGAAAGACCTGTTTAACCACTTCAAGGTGCTTCTTGGTAGGCTTTGCCTGATACCGAGCACACATGCATACAACGAACAAAATATCTGGTCTATTGGCAGTGAGATACATCAAGGATCCAATCATACTACGGTACTTAGTATGATCAACAGGGATCCCTTAGAGGTCCTCATCCAGTTTTGTTCTCTCCACCATGGGAGTGTCAACAAGGTCACTAGAATCAAATCCAAATTTCTTTAATATTTCATTAGCATATTTAGATTGATTTATGAAAATGCCCCCCGGGACTTTGAGAAATTTGTAATCCTAAGAAAAATGACATTTATCCCATCATTGATATTTGAAATTTAGACCTCATCTCTTTATAAAAACGGTCACATTAATTTAGGTCGGTCGAGGTAAAGATAATGTCATCAACATATATTTGAACATGAATTAAATGTTTGCCTGATTTCCGAGTGAACAGTGTAGGATCAACAACACCTTTGTAGAATCCGTTTGCCAAAAGAAACTTTGACAAAGTATCGTACCATACCCTTGGAGCCTGCTTCAAACCGTAGAGGGTCTTTTTCAGATGGTAGACATATTTAGGATGCTCGGGATTCACAAATCCTTCCGGTTGACTGACGTTGACCACTTCTTTGAGATCGCCATTAAGAAAAGCAGTCTTTACATCCATTTGGTAGACTATCATATTCTTGCTAGTAGCATTAGCAAGGAAGATTCTGATAGCCTCTATTCGTGCAATTGGAGCGAATGATTCCTCAAAGTCAATACCCTCCTCTTTTCGATATCTCTTAGCAACAAGTCCTGCCTTATTCTTCAGAACGTCACCGTGCTCATCAAGTTTCACCTTGAAGATCCACTTAAGAGCGATAATCATAGCATAATCTGGAGGTGGTACTAATTCACATACATCAAGTCGATCAAACTCGTGAATTTCATCTTACATAGCATTAAACCAACTATCCTCAAACATTGCAGTCTTGACATCATTCAGTTCGACTTTGGATAGTACATAGTTGAAAAAGCACCATAAGGCATCAGTGGCAAGTTGCTTTCTTGTAGATACTGGATGAGAAGGATTCCCAATGACGTTATCCAACGAATGATCATGTGTCCATTTTCTGAGATGTTCATGTGGTTGAGGATAAGGTACTGATGTGGCAGAGTTAGGATCCCCTAATGAAGATGCCTTTGGAGTGGGTTCAGGGGCAAAGAAGTTCTCGAATGGAGCATCTTCAGGAGTAGCAAAGGGGTTAACTTCAAAAGAAATATCTACCACAGTGCCTTGATGTACTGAAGAAGATTGGGGATTCGATGATGATGGTGAATGGTCGGAAGATGGAGCTTTTTGACTTATGGAAATAGAAACCGATGAACCATTTGAGTTGATTGGAGCAGGAGCAGTGGTAGCGGCAGCTGGTTATGCAGGAGTATCATCAGTTGTCGGCTCAAAGTATTCATCATACATCGGATCAAACAAAATTTTCAAGTCTTCTTCTGAAGGAGGTACATAAGGAGCTACAGGCGTGGGATTCTTTACAAGACCCGAACTAATTGGTCCAGGTGTCAAAAGTTGAGGTGTGGGTCCAGAACTGGTGTGTCCAGGAGCCATTTGCTCAGTCAGCTCATCAAACGTAACATGAATAGTTTCCATGATATCTCGGGCTCTTTTGTTGTAGATTCGGTAACCCTTCCGATCTGGTGCATAGCCAACGAAAAATCCAATATCAACTTTAGCTTTCAACTTTCCCAGATCTTGACCGTCATTGGTTGGATAGCATAAAGCCCCAAACACACGTAGAAATGAGAGATCCGGTTTTCTGTTGTGCACTAATTAGTATGGATTTTTTCCATGAAGAGTATGTGTTAGGATCGATTTTGAGTGTAACAAGCAATAGCAATGGCTTCCGCTAGAGAAACTTTGGAGCCTTTGAGAAAAATTAGCATGGTCCGAGCAGCTTCCACAAGAGTACGATTACGCCTTTCAACAATACCGTTCTGCTGAGGAGAGCGTGGAACAATTTTCTGGTGACTAATCCCAATGCTTTCATAAAACTAAATGAGCTATTTGTTAACAAATTCAGTTCCTTTGTCTGTTCGGATGATTCTGACGGTTTTGTTAAGCCTAACCTGCAGTTGTTTGATAAGCTTAATGATAACTTCAGGAGTTTCATCCTTGGTTCTCAAAAACTTTACCCAAGTGAACCGAGAGTAGTCGTCAACTACAACTAACAAATACTTCTTCCCATTGATACTTTGCACTCTCATGGGTCCACATAGATCCATATGAAGGGTATGAAGAACTTCCATGATGGTGTTGGCAGGTTTGGGTTTATGGGCATAATTTTTGCTTTTGCCCAGTTGGCACGCAGAACAAAGATGATCTTTTTCATATTTTAACTAGGGTAAACCTCTCACAAGGTCCTTTCTAGTAAGATCATTTATGGTACCGAAGTTCAAGGGATTGAGTCGACGGTGCCATAACCATGATTTGTTCTTTGACGCATTTGATAAAAAGCAAATAGGAGAAGACCTCATCATGTCTTCAATAGAGATGGTGTACAAATTGGTGCTACAAGATCCCTTAAGAAGATCAACACCATCTAATTCTCTAACGAAACATGTGTGTTTTCTGAAGGCTATTTCGAGATCAGAATCACAAAATTGACCAACAGAGAACAGATTGTGGCCAAGTCCTTCCACATAGTATACCCGGGAGATAACACTGTCACCAAAAACACAATCTCCATAACACATAATTTCCCCAAAATGATCATTCCTAAAGTTCTTGAGCCGTGAGCGATCCCCAGTCATATGTTTTGAGCAACCTGGATCCAAATACTAGAGGACGATTTGTACTTCCTGCATTTGAAAACAGACGAGAATGGATAAGTGGAAGCAGTGGATCCCCACATGAATATGGGGTCCGATTGGTTAGCAAACACAATCTGTAGACCTAAAGCATCCCTAGATGCCATGACATTATTAGTGGGGGCAACACTAGTAGAGGCACTGGACTCAGTCATAGTGCACTGTGTTCCTAAAGGAATAGTTCTACTTGTGGGTCTCCATGTCTTAGCAGACACTGTTCTAGGTAAGGCAGTTCTAGTTGAAGGACAATGTTCACTAAGTTTGATTTTACGACCTGTGGGTTTCCACTGATAACCCATATTAGTGAACTTTTTCCTTGTAGGTTTCCAAGATTGCTTAACCTGTTTTGCTTTCCAAACTTTATCAAATGGGGTTTTAACAGAAGGCCTCAAATATGACACAACACATTCATGATGATTTCCAGAAATTAAATAGTCATTACATGTTTTGCAAATAACAGTAGAATTCGAATTAATTACAGTACGCGTATGACTTTCATCAAGGGAACAACCACAAATGCAAATTTAACTAAAATTACAGATTAAATCGAAGATAAAACACATTAAGTAGATAATAATAAAAGATTGTGTTTGGATACAAGCAATTTTGAGAGGATTCATTTTTTGACACTTAAGTAGATAATAACAAAAGATTTCTTCAGGTGATTTGAATTACCTGTAACAAGAACCAGCCACTGCACAAGAAGGTTCAATTGTGTGGTGGTGCCGCCGGATAGTGGTGGCGTGTGTGGAGGTGCGGCCGGATGGTGGTGGCGTCGGGTTGTTGGGTGGTTGTGGTGGTGTTAGTTGTGATGGTTTATGTGGAGGACAAGAGGTGTGTGACTGTGTGAGTCTGTGTTTTGTGTGGGCGTTTGATTCTTTTTTTTTTTTTTTTAATTTAAAATGTAAAATGACCAAAGTATCCTCGTGTGTAAATACAAGTTGCCAAAAAATATAAAGATGCCCAAAAAACAATACAAGTTGCCCAAAACACAATACCTTACAATACATGACATATACTTTCAAAATACGTACTTGTGTCTTAAGTTGTCGGCCACGTGGCAGCCCCTAGTTGGGTCCAAGAAAATCGGTGGCCAACCGGTCTATTTTCAAATTAAAAAAAGGCATGGTCCGGAAAGTATGATCTATTTGCCTCATTTTCCCTTTATTATATTAGCTAAATGACATAAAAAAAAATTGAGTTTTATATTCAATAATACTTTCTTTTTAGCTAGCTGGTATTTGGTGTTGCATTTTTTGTATGGCTAGACTTAGTTTGGTTTGTCAATAGTTTGTGGCTTGGTTAAAGCACTAATGGTGCTTGTATGTACTAGTTAATATGATGCTTTACCATATTACCTTAACCTCATTGTTTTGTGATATATATATTTACCAGGATAGAAATCTCTTTACCCAAAGAAAAAACGTTAACACACTAACTTACAAACACATATTTCATTTATTATGCGACAATAAAATAAATTAAATGCAACATTGTTATAAGCATATTTCATTAATTGGTCCAAATACTATAGCTCCAACCCAATTGTGCCATCATGTATTCCTTTCGCCCTTTTTTTATTTTATTTATTATTATTTTTTAATCTTTTATACAAATATATGTTTACAACATTTTCGAGACTAGTTTTATGCAATGTTAACAAAAACCATTTTAATAATAGCATTTTAAAACATCATTTCTAATGTTCATCTACAAGAGAATATGATGATAATACAAAACACCCCCTTCAAGTTTGATGAAATGATAAACGAGCCCTTAAACACACTTAGCTTTAAAGATTACCACTTCTCGAGTTTAGTCCAAAACCAAATTAATCCATAAAATATTAAATTGTATATTCTGACATCCAATTAACTCAATAGCAGTTTGTATCCATCCAATATAATACTGGATGAGTCGTATTTATCTGATGATTTGTTTTAATAATAAAAATTACTTATATACTTATTATTTTATTATTAATAGATAAAATCAAATAAATTATACTGATAAAAGCTAAAAAAAACTTAACTCCAAGTTATAATGTTTGTTTAAATACGTTGTAATGCGCGAATCATCAACCAAAGTAATTGTGTGCGTAGAACTTATTGATACACCATGTTTAATGTTTATACCATAGACATGGCTGCATAAGATCGTACATAAAACCGTCCATGAGATAATAAGTTGCAAGTTATTTAATCATTTTAGTTTAAGATTATAGTGTTGATAATTATATAAATATATAGTTACAAAATCAAACTTTAAAAAATTGACTGATCATTATACACATGTGTAATTAAGATCTTGATAATTACTATAGACTTGTGTAGTTATAAATTTGCATTACATTGTTTTAATTAAAGTTTTAATGTTCAAATTGATGTGTGCAATTACAAATAATTGCTAGTTATAATAAATAATTATTACTCGTATTAAATTGAATATATATTATTTTTGAAAAAAGAACTTCTAGTAATAGCAAGTGTGTAAACTTAAAATTTTTAAGACTTTTAAAAATTGAGTTAATTGCATAAATCGTCCCTTAACTTTGGCCAAATTGCATGTTTTGTCCCAACCATTTCGAAAGTGCAGCGTCAACCTTTGAGCAAATTTTGGTCATTGGTTTTAACCGGCGTCAAGTGGATTCCGTTAGATGTTACACTTTAGCCTTTTTGGTTAACGACTGTTGCAGCGTTCATCCTTTAAACTAGCGGCCGTTAATAATTTTAAAATTTTTACTTAGTTAAACTATATATATATATATATATATATATATATATATATATATATATATATATATATATATATATATATATATATATATATATATATATATATATATATATATATATATATATATATATATATATATATATATAGAATCTAGATCAAATGAGATCACACTTAAAGTTGTTAAAATGAGATCAAACTAAAATTTGACAAGTGACACTCTCCTTACAACAAAAATAAATTTTTTATTAAATACAACTAAAATTGTTAAAGTTTCGATAGATTTATTTTTAAAATTTACGAAACCTAGATGATACACTTTGATTAGAAGTGTAATGTGTATCAGGTTTTTGTATGTGTATCAGTTTTGAAATATTTATTAGTGTAATGTGTATCAGGTGTATCACTAATCCAAACTCATGTATCATTTGGTTATTAGTTACTAAAATGTTTATTTGTATTAAAAAATATATATTTTTTTGTATATTATTACTAAAATTGTTATTCACAAATGTTTTAGTGGTTTTTTAGACTCGATCTTATTTTTACAACTTTAAGTTTGATCTCACGTTAACTCTCCCCTATATATATATATATATATATATATATATAACCATATACGCTTTTATTTACGTTTTTATATACGCTTTTAACTACGTTTTTATATAGGTTTTTATACACGTTCTTATATACTTTTTTATACGTTTTAATATAAGTTTTTGTATACGTTTTTGTATACTTTTTATATACATTGTTATATACGTTATTACAAAAAGAACTTCTAACAAGTGTGTAAGCTTAAAAATTTTAATACTTTTAAAAATAAAAGTCTTAAATGCTTTATATATAGTAGATATTGATTTATTCTTTTAGATTCCTAAATGAAAGTATTGAATTACTAAATTAAATGTATATTTTGAATGTTAGATGACAGAAAAAACTTAAAATACATTTCTTTTGTAAGTAGTGGCAAAAAGATTGTGTAATTTGTTATCAAGTCATATTATTTATTATACCTTGTATGCTTAATTTTATAATGGACTTCGTTTAGCGAAATTATATTTTTTTTGTAACTGTCCGTACATTAAAACATGTTGTGTTAAACATTGAGGTGGTGTCTAGTGAAAACTCTTCTTTTATTTTAGATGTTAAAATTTACATAAATTTATGCTAATTTATTTGCTAAACCATTAATTGGCTTTAGTTATGAACATATAACATATACATCACATCTAGATTTCATTATATTAGCTAAATGACATAAAAAATTGAGTTTAGTATTCACCAATAAATTAAATGCAACCACAAATGTCATTTATTATGCGACCAAAAAATAAATTAAATGCAACATTGTTGTAAGCATATTTCATTAATTGGTCCAAATATTATAGCTCCAACCCAATTGTGTCATCATCCTTTTTTTTAATGTTTTTGGTCTTTTATACAAATGTTTATAACATTTTCGTGACTAGTTTTATGCAATGATAACAAAAACCATTTTAAAATAGCATTTTAAACTTCATTTCTAATGTTCATCTACAGGAAAATATGTCGTCAATACTAAACACCCCTTTCAAGTTTGATGAAATGATAAACGAGCCCTTAAACACATTTAGCTTTATACATTACAACCTCTAGTCCAAAACCAAATTAATCCATACAACATTAAATTATATATTCTCACATCTAATTAACTCAATAGCAGTTTGTATCCATCCAATATAATACGGGAATTTTGTAAGTCATTTTTATTTGATGATTTTTTTTAATAATAAAAATTACTTATATACTTATTATCTTATTACTAATAAATAAATTATACTGATAAAAGCTATAAAATATCAACTCCAAATTATAATGTTTGTTTAAATTTGTTGTAATGCGCAAGATATTAAAACCTCACTACTATACATAACATCACCAACCATAGTAATTGTACGCGTGGAACTTATTGATACACCATGTTTAATGTTTATACTACAGACATGGCTACGGAAGATCGTCCGTAAAACCGTCCATGAGATAATAAGTTGAAAATTTTTAATCCTTTTTGTTTAAGATTATTGTCTTGGTAATTATAAAAATATTTTGTTACAAAACTGAATTTTAAAGATTCAGTGACCACTATACATATGTATAGTTAAGAGCTTAATAAACATTACTATAGACCAATGTTGTTATAAATTTGCATTATATTATTTTAAGTTAAGTTTTAATGTTCAAATTAATGTGTACAGTTACAAATAAATGATAGTCATAATGAATATATGTTACTCGTATTAAATTGAATATATATTATTTTATAGAAGAGGATTATTTTACATATCAAACTTTTCTCATATACTAAGGGACTTATCCTCACCCTTCATCTAAAAAGAAATCAATTGCTGAGATTACACACATTTTATTATTTCACATATTTTTTTATAATTTAAATATCTCTTAAACCCTTTGAAAAAAGAAAAAAAATCAATTTTTTCACGTTTTTCGTCTTTTTTTTGTTTTTTTTTTTCGAAACTAGAATTTGCATGAAATATCACATGTTATTAAATACTAATTTGAATATCACATGTGATATTAGTGTAAAATCACATATGATATGTAATATCATATGTGATATTATTGTTAAATCATATATGATATACGTACGATATATGATTTAACATTAATATCACATGTGATATTCAAATTAGTGTTTAATCACATATGATTTTTTCATGCAAATTTCATTAGCGTAAAAAGTGAAAAAAAAAAACTTACAAAAAAATGTGAAAAACACGATTTTTTTTCTTTCGAAAGTATATCAAAGTGCCTATAGAAAGATAATTAAATGCTCGTAGTAATGGTTTATTTTTTTTCGCTTAGCGATTAACGGTTTGAAAGATATTTCTATTTGAAAAAAAAATGATGAAAGTGTGTTCTTTTAATTGTTGGGATTAATCTCATATATTAGATCTAATAAAGATGGAGGCGGAGATTATCCATTGGTATGTAAATTAATATGTTTTGTCCTCAAATGATCTTAAATCTAATATCAAATGATTAAAGATCATTTACATACCAAACTTTTTTTTACATATCAATGAATCAATCTCCACCCTTCATCTTTCCTCCTTCCTTATTTGATCTAATGGATGGGAGTAATCCCAACAATTTAAAAACCTATTTTCATCTACTTTTTTTTCAAATATTAATATCCTTCAAACCGTTAATCGTTAAACAAAAAAAATACCATTACGACGAGCATTTAATTATCTTTATATAGATAGGCACTTTGATATATTTTCGACAAAATTTTTTTCGTGTTTTTCACTTTTTTTTACGTTTTTTCATTTTTTCGCTACTGAAAATTTGTATGAAAAAATCACATGTGATTAAACACTAATTTGAATATTCTAATAATATCACATGTGATATTAGTGTTATCACATGTGATATTACATATCATATTTGATTTAACACTAATATCACATGTGATATTATTAAAGTATTCATATTAGTGTTTAATCACATGTGAATTTTTCATGCAAATTTAGTTTAAAAAAAACATAAAAAAGTGAAAAAAAAATGATTTTTTTTTTCTTTTTTCGAAAGTATATCAAAGTGTCCGTCTATAGAAAAATAATTAAATGCTCGTTGCGATAGTGTAATTATTTTCGCTTAACGATTAACTGTTTAATAGATATTTAAATTATAAAAAAAATATGTGAAATATTAAGATGCTTTTAATATAAGTCACTGATTAATTTTTAAATGAAAGGTGATGATGAGTCGTTTGGTATGTGAGAAAAGTTTGGTTTTTAAATAACTCTTCTTATATTAAATTCCTTAAAGTAGTTTTGTAAATATTTAGTGTCATATCTAACTATTTACTGGACAAACTTATGATTTTTTTTCTTACTAGTTTAATGTTATCTTTATCTTGAAGAGAGAAAAAAAAAAAAAAAAAAAAAACTAAGCAATGTTTTATAAGTTTTGATGACATTACTAAATTAAATCCTTAATCTTTTATGTTGTGTATGCAAACCATTATAACTTTAATATTTTGATTTTTTTTAGTTTCTTTTTCACACATCAAGTTTAAACTTTAATATTAGTTTTTTCAAATGTACAATAATAGTTACGAACCAAAAGAATTCACCCGCTTACTGTTTAACTCTAGATCAACTATTCAACTCTCGACCAAGTGTTTAACTCTCGACTATTTTTTTTTTCTTTTGCTACTTTTTGATTCTCGATTATAGATTTCCCATATTGAACTTTAGACTAGCTTTTTTTTTCTTGTTTAACTCTCTACTAATTTTTTTTTTGTCTAATTTGATCAAGTTTTGAATAATACAAACACTATTCAGCTTTTGTGTGTTATTTTTTTAATCAATATTCCAATTAATTTTGATAAAGTTTTACATAACACATGATTTTGGTCGAGTTTTGCATAGTATCCAAGCACATGGTTGAGTTTTGTATAGTGCACACACACTTCGTCGAGTTTTGATCATATTTTAAAACACTTATTCGAGTTTTGCATAGTAAAATACTAACAAAAAAATTTTGTAGTCGAATTTTGACATAAGCAATCACACTTAGTCGAGTTTTGTTCAATGCACATATTCAACAATCGAGTTTTTGCATAGTACCATACTTCATAAATCGAGTTTTAAATAGTTCCAGAATAATTTGGTTGAGTTTTGAATGAAGAACAAGTACTATAGTCGAGTTTTGTTAGAATAAAACTCTTTGGTTAAGATTTTTGATATTTTGATGAGAGTTGAAATCATTGATAGTGACAGCCGAGTTTTAAAACTCGATTAATTTTAAAAATCAATCAGCCATTTGCTCTTATATCAATTGTTAGTCCCAGTTAGAGAGAGAAATAATTAGTAGTCAAGAAAGGTCTACATTATGTCAAATTTACCGTACAGTGAAAATGTGGAAAAAATTGTCATTGTCATCCAATGATTAAGAGTATTTATACTCTTCCGATCATTGGTGACAATAGGTTTATTGAACTTTTAGTCCCTAGTATATAAACCATTACAATGATAGCAAAACTATCCCTATACTTATAATAAACTATTGTTACATTAATATATAATTACTAACAATTATAATTCGTCTTTTAATAAGCATGTAGGTTGGTGCTTAAGTGCTTGTAAGTCATAAGCATAAGCTGCAAATATATATAATCCTTCGCCTAAGTCTTAAATTCAGAGTTACTAATAACTTGTTGCATGGTTTTTTCATATAAATTTGTGAAAATTGTAAGGCTCTTTTCTATTCAGAGTTCAGGCTTTGTTATCTGAACTAGTTTGTGTCTTTGTGACAAGACATTGGGTCAAGTACGTGGCATTTTAATAATGAGAGATTAAAAAAAGGAGTTACATGTAGTTGCTCATGTCTTCACCAGATATTGAAATGAGATGATAAGAATTTAAAACATACATTTTTAGAGGGTCATTTAAGCTCTAAATCATTACATTTTATATCCGTTACTGCTTAAAATAATTCCTTTTCAGTTTTCACATTTTAGGTCTTTTGGAAGCAAATTGTTGGAATCAAGCATTTTTGGACGAAGAGGACTGAAAGCATGAAGAAAACGACAAAGTCAATAATACAAGGCTGTTTTACAAGCCTGACGGGGTCCCAACTCCAAGGGCGACGCAGTCGCTCACATGGTATTCTAAAAATTCTCAAGCGACGGCTCAAAACTTATTTTGGTCTTAACACCTGACGGCGTCACGCCTAAATCCTGATGGGCGTCACTCTTCCTTTTTCACCAGATGACCAAGATCCCTTCCAAGACGACGTCCATAATCAAGCCAGACGGCGTCACTAATTCTCACCTGACGTCGTCCCAACGATGACTTGTCTAACATGAAACCCTAATGACGGCGATCAGACGGCGTCACCATCAAAAGGCGACGCCGTCGCGAGTATAAAATCTATATATAGACTTTCAAATTTTTTGTATTTTGGGTGCATAATTTTGGAGAGCAAACCCTAGTTCATTTAAGCGACTTGGGCAGTATTTTAGGGTTTCAAACCCTCTTGTACAGTTAAAGATAATTTTGTTTATCCAATCTATCACCATGTTTCATCTATATTCAATTGTTTGTTTTTGTTCTTTCTTATCTATCTTGCGTAGCTAAATTAATTAAGTGTTTGCTTAGATCAAATGAAACCTAGTTGTTGATTATTCTTAGGTTGTCTCTTGTTCTAATTGGTAGACGCTAGAGTAAGGAAAACTAGCTTCTTCTTTAATTGTTGCAAGCTTGAACGTCCTAAATAGCAAAAAGATTGAGAATGCACTTAGACCATCATTATGTTTATTGCGTGAGTTGTAGCTTAAGGATAATAGGGTATTCGGGGTAGATACCTCGGTACTTGGCTATCCCGGATGTTCTAGAGGAGAGTTACAATTCATAGAATTGGGGAATAAGGCACTACCCTATGACTAACATGGAATACAACGCACCAATTAGAATGAGGATGAGACAATTCAACCGACCAATAAAATATAACTAGGGAGTAAGAAAATCTAAATGAACACATTTTTAATTATCATAAGAAACACACTCAATCAATCCATAGCTTTTTACCTTTCATTAGTTTAATTAGTTTTTTATTGAAATTGTTAAGTAGTTAAATTGGTAGAATTACCAACCCCCACTCTTCAAACCCCGAGATTTTAATCGCTTTCATAAAAAATATAAAAGACTAAAAATAATCACCCTCAACCTCACCCTTTCATCATACATCTCTACTAGCATCTCTATTCCCCTAGAGAACGATCAACCCCCTGGGCTTGCCCATAGTACACTGCAATGATTAGATACACTACCTAGTGGGTTGTAAAGCTTGCTCGTTGAAAAGGAAGTCTTTCGACCCCAAACCACGCATCATGAGACCACTTTGCAAACATGGGGCGCACTATCTTATCAAAATTGGATAAAAAATTTTGTAAACATATGGTACTGATCTCAATAATTACTAGTCTAATCGTTTAAGTTTGTTATTTCTTTGTTTCTATGTGCCTTCCGTTGATTTAAGAGAAAATAAGTATTCTTAAGTGCTTGTAAGTCATAAGCATAAGCTGCAAATATATATTCCTTCACCTAAGTCTTAAATTATGAGTTACTAATATCTTATAAAATGGTTTTATATAAATTTGTGACAATTTGCTATTGTAAATTGAATAATTGTTAGGTAACTGGTAAAATATAAATTTGTGACAATTTGGTATTGAAAATTGAATAATCGTTAGGTAACTAGTAAAATATAAAACTAATTGTGAAAATATTTAGTAGTAAAAAAATTCCATAAAAGCTAAATTACAATATCCTAATGGAAAACCATATTTACCCAACTAAATTTACCTTCAAGAATAGTGAATTGCCACGTCAATGTATGCGCTTACGTGTCTTTGTGCCATTGGTGGTATCCATGACATGTTACGTCGAAATGTTAATCTATTTTTTTTTATAGAACCAACATTCAATGTGCACTATATAAGTGAGCTAGGCTAAACTATTAAAGTTTTATCTAAATTTTGTGTGAGAATTTCGATTGGGATCAACTGAATGAACCAAGCAGCATGGAGAGGACTACATTAAGTAAGTTTCATTTCTTAGCTTCTTTTATTTGATAAATTGAAATAATGTTTAGGAATTTGCTATTTCAGGTTTGACATGAGATGTAACTTAAGAATTTTTTATTTCCAAGAATGATTGTTTTCTCAAAAGTAATAAGTTTTCAAATCCAAGAATGATTGTTTTCTTAATGCTTTGCACGATTTTTTTTTTTTTTTTTTTTTTTTAGAACTACCAAAAAGTCCAAAAAGAGATTCATAGACATCTAATTAAACATAGCTAGTTGTCAGATTTAGTTCTAACCTCGATGACAATCGATATATTTACTCTCAATGACATTTCTATAAAGTTAAATTATTTCTGATGAACTTATACTAACATTACAAGCCTAACAAATAGATAAAAAGGTTAAGGACCCGTTTGGTATGTAGACGGGTTTAGGATTTGAATTTAGATTTAGGTGCTGTTTGTTTTGTGGGTTTGAGCTAGCTCTTGAATTTGAAAACTAAAAACTGTTGTTTGGTTGAAAATCTAGCATTTATTATGGAGATTTGTAGTACAAATATAAAGGTTTTGGGAAAAGAGGAGATTTAGCCGGGTTTAAAAATATGATAGGACCATTTTATTATCACTCTTTCTCTTTTTTATTTTTTTTATAATAAACTATTAATTACTAGTATTATTTTTATTATAATATTTAAAATTTTTATTTTATTATAAAAATATAACAATATAATTTTCTCTCTCCTAAACATATCTCAAATTCAAATCTTAAACCAAATATAAATCAAATCCATACCCATACTCATCTATAGATTTTATATTAAAATTAAAAGTAAGAGTATTATTTTAAAATAAAAGTATGTATATGTGTGAGAGAGAAAAAGAGAAATATTAAATAGAGTGTGTGTAAGAGATAACTAAAACCACAATGCTTCTTATATTTTAGTTTTGTTGAGCCTTTTACACCATAGTTGTTAAAATTTCAATCTTTGATCTTAGAATCTTATGATTTTATGATACTACAAAACAAAAACGATCCGGATCCTACATAGGATCTTAGCAAGCTTAAGATCTTACGAGATTCCGATCTTGACCATAAGATATTAAGATCTAATCCGATCCGATCTTACTTTTCTCAAACCGCAAGCTAAAAAACTACAAAGTTATGGATTAAGTTTTATAGAATTTTAAAAACATGTTCATCAGATCAAACATTACATATTCATAATTTAGAACAACATTTTCATGAAACATTCATATAATTTTGTGTTTATGATATATAATAATTTGTAGATTTGAATAATATTACAAAACCTATTAAGAAAATGACATTATAGTAAGATCTTAGTATCCCGATCCGATCTTACGATTTTAATCTTTCAAAAGCGAAAACGATCTTGAGTAGGATCCTGATCTTGAAAACCTTATTTTACACTACTTGCATTGCATACCTCTCAACCAAACTACAAATTTTAAAACCTAAATCAAAACCCACATAACAAACGACACCTAACTGTTTATTTACAATAATAATGGGCATATTTAGAGGCATTTAGTAGTTGTTTACATTTGTTAACCCTACCCTATGTGTGTCTAGAGTGTAATATTCAGTTGACACTTGTGTTTTTATGGTGACCGATTTTAAGCCAATTTCTTCACATCATACATAGTATAAAGTTCGAGTTCTTATAGTATTGATCTAAAGGGCTACCTGTCTTTATGAATATATTTTTTTGAACGACAAATTTATATAAACTAGCAAGAAGCTAGAAATAACATTACAAAGAAATCAAATGAGGATTTTTCATCCAACTCTCCAAAGAAAACAAACTATTACATCTAATAGAACACCAATTAAAAGAATGCGACACTATATCATAAAAAATCACAGAACGTCTCGGAGGGTTCACTGCAAAAATAGCTTGGTTCCTGAACGCCCAAAGATGCCACCAGGCTATGTAAAAAACTCCTTCCAAAATTAACTTGAGTCTAGACGGGAACCGAATAGCAGAAAACCAAGCAACCCAATCTGAAAAGGACAATAAGTCATGCCAATCCAAGTCCCACCAACGACAAATCCTGCGAAATACAAGCTGAGCAAAATCACATCGAAACAAGATGTGATGAATATCCTCTGGAACCAAGCCACATATCGGGCATAGAGAGGAATCCAAAACCACTCCTCTACGAATAAGATTACATCTGGTCGGAAGACGATCAAGCCGAGCACCCCAAGCAAAAACATTAACCTTAATCGGGATATATTTCACCCATCTCGTTGCATTAGTATCTGAAGGAAGAAGAATATCATCTAAAATTATACGAACCTCTTTAACATGAAACTCACCTTCGCCATTCAATCCATCTATCCTTAGAAGAAGAAAGAGTAACAGAACCTGATAAAGAATTTAAGTCGGTCCACTGCTTTCGCTCAACTCCATCACGCACAGATCTTCGAAAGGTGACATATACGGAAGAAGATCCCAACTTTGAAGCAACCGATGCCTCTTTATCCGTCTCTAGGGCAAATAAGGGAGGAAACCTGACGCGAAAGGGTTGATCAGAAACCCAGTTATCGTACCAGAACCGAGTAGTATGACCATCCCCTACTCGTTTCTTACAGTGCGAACCAAAGTCGAACCCTTTGGAATTCAACAAGTGCGTCTCTCGTAAAATAGAGCACCAAATCGATGACTGATTAACAGGGTGTAACTCAAGGGAAGGACCGTACAGAGCTTGAATAAAACGATACCAAAGAGACCCATCTTGAGAAAGAATATAATTTGTTTTTCTTTTTCTTTCCATCTTACTTCTATGGTTTACATGAAATGCAAATAGTCTACTAATTTTACAAATGCTAAATTAATATACACTTTCATGGATATAAGTATTATATTAACTCAGTTACTTTTAGATACTTATTTAAGCATTATTACAGTAAATTTCTTGGAAAGTGGATAGATATACTACCTTACCTTTATACATCCTGAGTTTCCGAGTTGATGTAATGGTTGCCTTAGATGGGTTCCATTTTACTACGTATAAGGAATACAGATATATGCGCATCTTTGTGAAACTGGTTGTATTGAAGACCTGTTACGTCTTCTCGTTGAAATGTGAAATGAATTAGTATGTGTATTTAATCACCGCTCAAACTATACACTATAGTCGAATAGTTTGTTTTTCATTTAGTTTTGCAGATTTTTTTTTTTATAGATCTCTTAGGAAAAATTACTTTGTAAAATGGGTAGAAAATTTATGTGGTCGTAAACTCGTTGTAACTTTTTTATTTTCTCAAAGAATTTATAAGGGAATTTTGCTGTTACCAAATAGTAAATGTTAACTGCAAACCTTTGTAACTTTTCAATTTTTATATAAAGAAGTTATACTGAATGACATTTTTATCACGTGATTGTCATTTCGATATCAAAGAAGATAGCGGAAATAACAAACTTGCCTCTTGACATCTTGACTTTGATCACGGATCTTGCAGGGACGGAACCACGACACAAAACGACAAGGTGCACTTAGAATAAACTAAACAATACTACAAACACAAGTTTTAAGGACCGGGAGCATTTAAGAAAAATCGATGTTTTTTAACAAAATTAACACTACTCAACAAAAATTCATGAGTGTCCTAGGACCCCCCGGGACACCCCCTGGTTCCGTCACTGGGTCCTTGTAGGAACCTCTACCGAAATTTTTTAGTTATTTCTTAGTTAGTTTAGAGAAGTGAACTTAGTTTTTACTAAACTAGATCATTTTTATTGAAAATGGTACTTTTCGTTATCTCCTCCCCCTTATTTCAAGATAAAAAAATTTGTGACCCCGGTCACTTTTAGCACTGGTTTTGTCCCGATTGCATGGATATACGTAAATCACTTCTTACTTTTTCTCTTATACTTTTGTTTCATAATACTAGATGAATTTCCTGAATCTCTAATTCCATTTAAACTTTATGCAGTTGCAAAGAGATTAAGAAGCTCGCTGAACAAGCAAGTGTGTTGAAGCTAGTAAATTTTCTAGGTTCTACTTGTACCCTTGATTACATGTATCATCTTCATTCAAAAGACTTCCTTTTTGTGGGTGCCAGATACCGAAATCAAGTTGCTGAGTCCAGTTTTGGAAAGGTAACCGTGTTTGCATATAACAATTAACTGTTTTTTTCTAACGATAAGTTTGGGTTTGTTGTAGAGGTTGCAATTTCATCCCTTTTACCTATGAATGGGTCGATATAGATTATTATTGTAATAAATAATCTTTTTGGGTCAACCGTGATCTGACCGATTTTGAATGTACTAAAAGTCGACCCACTTTAAACCGAGTCAGATTGATCTTTTACCCAACCCGTCCTACCCGCTCTACTGGTTGTAAAAACATGAGTACAAATTTTGTAACTTTTACATTGTTCCTTGTTCGACTCCTTTTTTTTTTTTTTTTTTTTTTTATTTAACGTTTGCCTTTTTACTAAGGAGTAATAAATTATATGGCAAAAGTCAAAAATGAAAAACATGCTTTTCTAGATGTACTCATATGCTAAACATGTCAATTTAAATACCAACATGATATACATAAATCAAATTTTGTACTATAATGTGTAATTTCGCAAGTGATTTTACAAAAATACCCTTTTCTTCTTTATCTCCATCTTCTACAACTTTAAACCCAGATTCAGGCCGTCACTTCCGGCTACCAACCACCATCTCCGACAATTTTCTTGTCCAACATTTATCCGGAACTTTTATTACTTCCAAAATGGCTATGTTACTAGAGTTACTTCTATTTAGCACTTCGTAAAAATTTATTTAACACTATTACTCCCTAAATATTTATATACTAGGCATTGTTAATTACATAGACCATGATAATAATTCCTAAAATCCTTTACAAATCTGAAAATCATCTACAATGAGACAACCGCATATTTCAAAGATAAAAATATAATCCGCAATGCTCTATAAACCATTCAAATATTACTTCATTTAATCGCCACTCCCAAAGTAATTCATTGTTTTTACATATCATTTTGATTTTATTTCTTATGAGCAAATCGGAAAATCTTTGTTAGTGGATGTGGGGTTCAATAAATGGGTATCAATTGTGTGCGTATCAAATAGCGTGTCTGGAATTTCATTTCTGTATCAAACACCCATGGTGATGAAAACGTGATTCGAGTTCGAACCCAAATTGGGTTTAGATTATATTTGATTACATGCTATGAATTTTTGTTGGTTTAGTGTTTAGATGCATGAATTGAAGATGGAATTATATGAACTCAAGCTTTGTTGACTGTTGTTATGGACTAACAAATGGTTTAACAATAACGGAAAAATTATAGAAGATGGGTGGTTGGAGGCCGGAAATAATGGCCGGAATCTGGGTTTGGAAAGGTAGAAGATGAATATGAGGAAGTATTTGCGTCCATGTTTAGAGCTTAAAGTACAAAATTTGAACATATGTGTAGCATATTGGTACTTAAATGAACATGTTTATCATTTAGGTACAACTGAAAAAGCATGTTTTTCATTTTTGACTTTTACCCTAAATTATAGGGTAGCAAACTTACATGAAAGGAATGAATTTTCTCATGCAGCATTATGCATCCTAAAACTTTGCTTAACAAGTTGACTAATAATAATCTTATTGTGTTTGGTGACTTTTTAACAGGGTCTTTTGGATGGCGATACCTGTTGTTGGAATATGATTTTCTTAGACAGTAATCCTGTCTCCAATGAAAATGAATGAACAAATATTAACAACAATATGAACATGCATAATGCTTCAAGAAGGTGTTAAACGAGAGGTATGTTTGTTAAATGGGTAGTTTAATAACTTTAATTTGTTACCAGATTGAACCATATGAGAGGTTGCAGTTTCTACAACCATAATCAAGAATATGTGTGACTATTGCGAATAGTCATGAGCTGAACCGATTTGTCTAGACAAGTGACTGGAAATACCTCCTAATTAACAACCAACCCAAAATTGACAAAGATCAATCTCTTTTGAAACTATCTTTAAAATATATATATATATAGGGTCACGTTCAATGCAGAACCATTATTTTGTACAGAACTTTACAGAACCAGTTTGGACCAATAAGAATTTAGTATTATTAAATATTTTTGTTTAAATGAAAAGGGTATAATAGTAAAAACTTATATTTACTTTATTTTTGATTTTTTTTTATTAAAAACGTTTTTTTAACCATTAATTTTCAGATTTTTTTTTTTTTTTTTTTTTTTTTTAGTTTTTGATTTTTGTAGCATGCATGTGTGTTTTTTTTTTTTTTTAATAATATATGTGTTTCTTTAAGCCACTCAATTTTAGGGAATAAAAAATATACACATTTTTTATATTTTGTATATTTTTTTCAGTCATACATGTTTTTAAAAAAGACAAGTGCATATGTGTTTTTTTTAAATATTGCAAATTTCATATGTTGTTAGCTTACATTTTTTGCTAAAAATCATAATTACACATGTTTCTAGTCCGCATTCTTTAATCTTCTAAATTTATAACCAAAACCATAAACATAAATATAAAACCTCTAAATGTATAACAAAACAAAAATATGAATAGTATACATGAACATATCCGTAACCTCTAAATTTAAAACAATCCAAAACATAAATAGTATACAAAAAATTTCATATAAAATGAAATGCAACTAAGATACAAATATACATCTTGTTAAATATAGATGTGCACGTCATAAAAAACATGTGTGCACTCTTCGAACAACATATGTGCACGCTTCACATTCTCATCAAATTCGATAGAACATACGAATACCCTTCCGGAACATACGTGCACGCCGAGTTTTCCCCGTCAAATTCATTAGAACACACGCTACGTTTTCTCGTCAAATTCATTAGAACACATGTGCACCCTTTCAAAAACATATATGCACGCTACGTTTTCTCCGTCAAATTCATTAGAACACATGCGCACCCTTTCAAAAACATATATGCACCTTCACATTTTCAGATGATATACTCAAAAAAAAAGTCAGTAGATCAAATCAATATATTTAAAGGTTTATGAAAAAATAATAATAAAAATTGGACTTGATTCAACAAGATTCTGGAATAACCTAACTTCTTTTAAAATATACCTTTGATACATTGATGCAATCTTTATAACTATAAAACAATCAATCCAAAAATGAGGTCACCAACAGTAAACGGGAAATCATTTTTTTTTTCAAAATCCTTTTCCAGCAACCATGTTTTTAAATTTGTTCTAAAATTCATTTATATATATTTGTTCTAAAATGTTTCTAGTTTGTAAATGTGTTCTAAAATTATTAAACTTTGTAAATTTGTTCTAAAATGTTCCTAGTTATATTCACCAGATCTGCTAACCTTACGCACGCATCTCCGATTGACCCTCCACCAACATCAGGCGACCATCTCCGGTTGTCCTCAAATCACAACATGAACATCCACTAGCAAAAATATCAGATCTGATAGTCCTTCCAAAAGACTGCGCAAGAAATCTAAATAATGATTTACGAAGAACAAAAACGTACAAAAAAAAGGTGGGGGAGATATTTACAGCGATGGGAGAGAGTATTTTCGGACATGGGGGCCGGATTTTGACTGGCGGCGTGTTGGCCGATTGGATTTGAGGATTCTTGGGTTGATGGTGGTTGTTTGGGGTCAAGTACCATGATGGATGCCTCTAGCGAGAGGTGTAGATTTGTTTTGTAGAATGTCAGTTTTTTCTGAATAATGAGAGGGGCGTCATTTTTTGTGGTTTGTAGGGCTTTTAGCATCTTTTAAGGGATGAATACAAACTACCTAAATTGCCCTTTTTAGCTTTTCAAGTAATATCCTAATCTTTCTATTAATTACATAAATTGCACAATTCATTAGAGCCATTGATTATACCCATCTAAAGGTTCAGATTCATTTAAAAAGTTCTATAAAGTTCTGTACAAAAAAGTGATTCTGCATTGAACGTTACACTATATATATATATATATATATATATATATATATATATATATATATATATATAAAATTACCAGCCGGTTAATTATCAGGAGGTGCCAATAGTAATATGAAATTCACTTTTGTACATCAAACAATACTCTAGGGACAATATCATATATTTTCCAAAAATCCTTATTCAACACCACCGTGGGACGTGTGTTAATTTCTCATCTAGTTAAATAACCAAACCATCACACAAACCTCAAAACTGCATATATTCTATCTCTCTATTTGTGGTGAATTGAACTGTAGATTGATTGTTAAGTTTCGACTGTGGTACATCTCTGGACTTATATTTTGTATTTTTACGCATCTCTTAAGTGAAATAAGTTAGGTACTTTAATACAGTAGTGATTAACATAACAATAGAGATAATATTTTCTTCATAAAAGTTAGTTACTGTAATAGTCTACGAAGTACCACTTTAAACATAGATTGACAGCATCTAAAAGGTTCCAACTCTCATGGACATTATTAAGGTAGAGATAGAAATGCTAGCTGTGAATATGATCCTCCTTCAACTAGCTTATTTGAAAACGACACAGACAGGAAGACTTGTTTATCACATCTATGATCAAATTTCTCTTCCTTAATCCACTTCTAGTTAGATGTGTTGGTTGAACATTGAAGTAAGATGTCACAAATAAAAATTGATTATTTAATAGCAGGTAGACAGCATAGCTCCTCGTACACGTAAAATACCAAAAACTAGCCTGGTTAGGCATTGCTTGACCATAGTCCAGAGAAACTTGTTCCGATCTGTAGTTGCTGTCCTGATGGATAGTGTCCAATGCCTGAAAATGTTTCTTCTCCTTCCATTCCATTCGGAATATGGAATGTCTTGCGGGAAAGGTATGATGACCAGAACCTTGTTTAGTACTAGGTAAAGAATTCGTTTGCTCAATGTTACTAGCTCCAAACTCGTTCATCACTGAAGTATCACCCAAATATTCATTATTCATGAAAAACATATCCATTTGTCCTCCATTCCTTGAAAGGGTGACATCAGCTGAAGTCATTGTTTCTTCTGGATTATTATCATACACTGCAGCAAGGGGCATACGGCTAAACATTCGTAAATTAACTAGATCTTGAAGTCATCAGTTGAAGTCATAGTTTCTTCTGAATCACTCTCAAGATCTAGTTGATTTAAATTTAAGAAAGTTTGGTTGCATGCCTCTTGCTGTAGTGTATGTTGATAATCTAGAAGAAACAATGACTTCAACTGATGTCACCCTTTCAAGGAATGGAGGACAAAGGGATATGCTTTTCATGAATAGTGAATGATTGGGAGATTCTTCTGTGATGAATGGTTTTGGAATAAATAACATTAAGTAAATGTATTCTTTACCTAGTACTGAACAAGCATCTGGTCATCATACCTTACTTTCCAGCAAGACATGCATATGATGATTTCTTCCATTTTCCAAATGGAATGGAAGGAGAAGAAACATTTTTAGGCATTGGACTCTATCCGTCAGGACAATATATACTGCCACTACAGATCACAACAGGTTTCTCTGAACTATGGTCAAGAAATGCCTAACCAGGTTAGTCTTTGGTATTTACTTGTATGTGGAGCTATGCTATCTACCTGCTATTAAATAATCCAACTTCTATTTGTGACAGCTTACTTCAATGTTCAACCAACACATCTAACTAGAAGTGGATTAATGAAGAGAAATTTGATCATAGATGTGATGAGCAAGTCTTCCTGTCTGTGTCATTTTCAAATAAGCTAGTTTAAGGTGGATCATATTCACAGCTAGCATTTCTATCTCTACCTTTTTTTTAGAAAAGATTTCTATCTCTACCTTAATAATGTCCATGAGATTTGGAACCTTTTAGTTGCTTTCAATCTATGTTTAAAGTGGTACTTTGTACACTATAACAGTAACTAA
Source organism: Chrysanthemum makinoi (assembly GCA_910596185.1). Classification (NCBI taxonomy): domain Eukaryota; kingdom Viridiplantae; phylum Streptophyta; class Magnoliopsida; order Asterales; family Asteraceae; genus Chrysanthemum; species Chrysanthemum makinoi. The sequence goes on along the minus strand of OU343224.1, from coordinate 112,027,742 downwards.
CTTTAATATAAAGAAAATATTATCTCTATTGTTATGTTAATCACTAATAAAGTAACTAACTTTGACTTCACTTAGGAGAAATATAATTCCAAAGATGGGGGCTATCTAAACAGAATTTTGGTTCCTATACTTTCTGTTTTAGCCTGTAAGAACATGTACCGCAGTCGAAACTTAATAATCAATTTATAGTTCTATACACCACTAATAGAGGTCGAGAGATTGAATATATGTAGTCTAAGGTTTGTGTGATGGTTTGGCTAGTTAATTAAATGAGAATTTACATACGTCCCATGGTGGTGTTGAATAAAGATTTTGGAAAATACATGATATTGTCCCTAGAGTATTGTTTGATGTACTACATTAGTACATTTCATATCAATGTTTGCTTGGCTCCTCCTGATATTTAACCGGTACGTGACAATTTTATAGATAAATATTTAAATTTAAGAAATGTTCAAAAGAGATTGATCTTAGTCAATTTTGGGTTGGTTCTAAGGAGGTATTTTTGGTTCACTTTTCTAGACAAATGGTTAAGTATTTGCGCAATAACACCAGTTCAGCTTGTGACTATTGCCAATATATTTAGTGACACATATTATTGACTATGGTTGTAGAAACTGCAACCTCTCTTATAGTCATATGGTTCAGTCTGATAACAAAACTACCCCGTACCTTTCGATTAACACCTTCTTGAAACAATATGCATGCTCATGTGGTGGTTAATTTTGTGCTTCCATTTTCATCACGGATAGGATTGTTGGGTTTGTGCTTCCCGTCTAGTTGGGTTGCCTTTGTAGTTGTGTTTTTAGTATGGACTTGCTGAACATTGGATCAAGTCGTAGGCCCACTAGTTGAACCATATGGAAAGGGTTATATATTGTAAAAACCCTCCTGGAAATCATATATGTGAGGGAGAGACACACAAAGAGAAAAAAGGAGATTTGCATAAGGTTACTTTGTTTTCGTCCAGGTTTGCGCAGTCTAGGGAGAACCGCTCGTACGACGTTGTTAACAGTTGGGTATCTACAAAACATGGGCAGCAGCTTCACAACACGTTGGTCTTCAATTTGGACTGTCAGGATCGTCATTGGAGTCTTCTACAGAGGTCTGTAGTGGTTCAAAGTTGCTGCAGTTTTTTGGGTGAGTTTTATCAAGCAATCTGTTTTGGTGATCTATGTTTCAAGGGCTGTTAATTCTTTTATAGTTGTTGATGACTTGTATCTAGCTGGTACTAGAAAAGAACACTTGTGTATTCTCTGTTTTGGTGCTAGTGGATTAGTTCCTGGACTTGGTCCCGTGGTTTTTTACTTCTCACTTGAGAAGGTTTTCACCTTTTAAAGCACTATACTTGTCAAGAATGGCAGTTCTGCGTAGCGAACTAAAAAAATAACTCTTTTAGACATTAAAGTTGACATTTTCGTCTTTCTTTAAGTATTATGACCATATTATGACCATTTTACCCTAGAGACGAACAATAATAGCGGGTAGGACGGCTAGGGTAAAAGTGTTTACAACCATTTTACCCGATAACACTTGTGTATTCTCTCTTTTAGACGAACAATAATAGCAGGTCAAAGGAGTCGAACAATAATAAAAGTTGCAAAAAAAAGTGTTTACAACCAATATAGCGGGTAGGACGGCTAGGGTAAAAGATCAAACTGACTCGGTTTGAAGTGGGTCGACTTTTAGTACAGTCAAAATCGATCAAGCGGGCTGACCCAAAAAGATTATTATAACGATAATAATATAAATCGAACCATTTATAGGTAAAAGTGTATATCAATTTAGCATTTGTAAGATTAGCATAGTATCTGCATTATAATCAATAGAAGTAATAAGACTAGTAGTCATTGAGATCAATACCATCTGAACTTGAACTTTGTACTATGATGTGAAGAAAATGGCTAAAAATCAGTCACCATAAAAACACAAGTGTCTACTGAATATGACACTATAGGCACACATAGGGGCAACAAATGTAATCAACTACTAAATGCCTCTAAATTATCCCATAATGATTGTAAATAAACACTTAACCTTTCTCTCTATTTGTTAGCCTGGTTATGTTAGTTTAAGTTCATCAGTAATAATTGAACTTCACAGAAATGTCATTTAGAGTAAATATATTTAGTTGTCATGGAGGTTAGAAAATTAGCTTTGTTTAATTAGGTTACTATGAAACTCTTCCTTTTAAATATCAAGGACTTTTTGGTAGTTCTCAAAACAAAAATATCAATTGTGCGAATACCAAAGAAAACAATCATTGTTCGATTTGAAAACTTGCTACATTTGAGAAATTAAGGGTTAGGAACAATAATCGGCGAGAAATAGAAAATTCCTAATTTACAACTGAACTCAAGCCCGAAATAGCAAATCCTAAATGTTATTTCAATTTATCAAAGACACCGTGTAAAAGAAGCTAAGAAATGTAACTTACTTATTGTTGTCCTCTCTTTGCTGCTAGGTTCATTCAGTTGATCCCAATCAGAATTCTCAAAGAAAATTCAGATAAAACCTTTAACATTTTAGACTAGCACCACTTATACAGTGCACAATGAGCGTTGGTTCTGTAAAAATATTAAATAAATTCACATTTCAACGTAGCAAGTCTTCGATACCACCAATAGCACAAAGAAATGTAAGCGTATACATTGACGTGGCAATTCACTATTTTTTTAGGTAAATTTAGCTGGGTAAATTTAGTTGGTAATTTGCTTTTTCCATAAGCCTATTGAATCTAGCTTTTATTTTATGGATTTTTTTACTACTAAATATTTTTACATAAATTTATGATTGTTGATGTAGTATAATTCGGTTAGAGAAGAAAATATTTACCACTAGTTTTATATTTTACCAATTCCCAACAATTATTTGATTTACGACCAGCACTTTTAAATTAATTGAAGGAACACAGAAAGAAAAACTAAAACTATAAGACTAGTAGTCATTGAGATCAGTCATGAGTTCACATATTTTTTTCATCCGATTTTGATAGGATAGTCCGCCCCATGCTTTCAAAGTGGTCTCATTTCAATGTTTGGTGAAGACATGGGAAACTACATGTAATTCCTTTTTTAATCTCTCATTACTAAAACGCCACATACTTGACCCGATGTCTTGTCACAAAGACACAAGAATTATCCAGTTCACAAGAAGATAATAGTAGAGTATTTGCATTTCTTTTAAACCACAGAAGTAACATGAGAATAGAAAGGACATCAAACTAGAACAACAAAGACTAGGAGTGTTGGAGTTGCAAAGCTTTCTAATTCTGAAATATTATTTTCAAAGTAATCATTTTTGAAAAGTCTCGTTGTTTTATTAACTATTTTCAAGTCCAGTGAGCAAATGAGAAATGAAGTGAGGGTGCATTTCTATTTCTTATGTTAGAATATAAGACATAATCATTTTCAAGTCCAATGAGCAAGTTTTATTTTGTTATTGTTTTAGCTTTTCAATCTAGACTAATGTTATTAGAAACTAGAGCTTTGTACATTTATGTAGATGGCAGTTTCGACCCATTTATTTATGAATGGGTTGATATGTATTAGTGTCTCTCTCTAAATTGTCAGATGGGTAACATACACACACAACTGACACGTGCTGATTTGTAAGCATAGTTGACACCATAACTGTTCGTTTAAAGAAATGGACAAAATGTATTTTGGTACCTAACCAAATCTAACAAGTACTAAAGGTTACCCGGTTTGACCCATTAGTCAACCCGTCCGACCAGCCACTGATGCCATTTCTAGTTTTTCTCAAGTCAGTTGCTATGATCCTGATATTTCCTGTGTGAATGTGACTGTCAGAGAGAAAGAAGACCGGATGATGATAACTGCACTGCATACTGTTGTTGACATATTCTGTATTGGATGTGGGTCGATTGTGGGGTGGAAATACGTGAGATCTTATTTGTGTTAATAATCTTTCAGTTTACATGTATGTTGTTTGTGGCTTTCATACATTTTATACAACTCCCTATTAAATTTATAGGCCCCGAGAAACAAGTTCCAAACTAAAATCCTCATGAAACTTGTGTTGATTTGAGGAGTCTGCGCATGAAAAGGGACAAAAGTACAAGGAAAGTTTATCCTTGAGAGGTATGCAAGCTGGCACTAAATTTTGTTATAATTGTCAGTTTCGACACATTTACTTATATATTGACCGGTTTTGTATTGTGCTCAAGAATCATATACACATATATAGCTACATGTACATCAAGACTTTTACAAAGTTACGTTTATCATCTTAAATTATAAGATTTGCAAATAGAGACACGCAAACAGATGGTAACATCGTTCATTTGGTTGATGGAGATGGAAAGGAAAGAAAAAGAACAAAAATGTCAAAGATAATACACGAGGTGGTAGGATCTGACTTGTTTTTTCCTATGAAATTGTCGCTTGGATTATATTTTATCTTCATGCGAGATGTAAAATGGGAAGAGAACTCCCTAGTGTATTCATATACATAACAGACTCATAAACAGCATATTTAAATTGTAGGATCATCTTGGTAACTACATAGTTTTGTAATCTTATTTTGCACCAACCATCTATAAAAAACTCAGAAGTATAAGAAAGTGACTGGGTCAGTCCAAATCAACCCATCCTATTTTGACCCATTTTTATAACTACCAATTTTGATCATTTATCCAACCCGTATGACCCACCCAGTTTACCATCTCTACATAACACATATGTCCTAGCAAGCAACTTGGAATGGTGGTGCACCTTCATGAGCCCTACCCGTGTTAACTCCTAGCTTCCATGTCTCCTATAAAAGAAAATAACTCACCCGCGAACAGATCATTGCCCAACCCCCTATTGTTGCTGACTAGAGTTCTTTCACACTCTTTATTCTCTTCACTAATCACAAACCGGCAAACTGGACACTGTCCACGGCTCTTCACCCAAGGTACAATGCAGTTCTCATGAAACATATGATTGCATGGTGTCAGTGTCACCATTTCTCTTGGTTTAAAGTCATCTAAGCAGACAGCACATCTCTTTCCATCTTCATTGTCTTGTTTCTCATGTGATTTGGGTTGAGAATCATAATCTCTATAATATAAGCTTACGTGTAGTATCATAGGCTTGTAAATTTCTCTTCTAAGCTTTTCCAACCCTTTACATTGCTGGTCTCCCATTGATGAGGGATGGGAAGCCAACGTCGACTGGCGAGTAAATCTTGGCCTCCGGAGTGTATCGCTTGGCATAGTTGTGTTGCGTGCCCGGTTTTGCACCAGAGGTTGAGATGTAACCCTGAAAAAGCCACGCCTAGGAGCATTCAGAAATCTCTCAACCAGTGGTGTCAAAAACTAGTGGCAAGATGAGTGGGTTGGGTCACTTTTTTCCAATTTTTTTACTAGTAATCGTAGCGTCAAAAATCTAATCCTCACAGCAACTAGTATTCAGAAGGTTGCATTGTAACAATAGGCTGCGGGTAAATTTCAACCTGTTTGACCCATCTGATCCGTTCCCTTTTTAGTTAAGAACTCTTGTTACACCATTTTTAGATAAAAACACAACTCAAATCAACCCATTCAGAAGGGATGGATATGGCCATCTATAGATAGCACTTTTGTTGCGAAGTTCAAGTAATGAGCTAAGACCTTAGATGAAAATATCACAAGTGTTTCAAGACTTACCTAGCTAAAGCAAAAGATGGCACATGAGCTCCAGGCCTAAACAGACCAATTGAACCTGCTACACCCTGAAAATTTAGACGAACAATTAAATGATAAAAAGTTTAAGGAACCCAGATTTGCTTATCATGTTAGACAAGATTTTTGAAGAATGTTGGGATGTGCGTTTCTAAAGTGATTACTGTGACTTCAATGATCAAGACCAGAATCAGATATGTAATGCTTAGAGTTACATATCAGTCCTCTATAGTATCTTCTTACATGCTTTTCCAACTCTGACTATTGACCCTAAACAGTCGTAAAAGCATAATCATTTATCATCTTTACCCAAACACTCAAGTCCTTATAATCAGTTTAGACACACACCCAAGAGCCCTTCATTCAGCCTAAAGATATGAGAAATCAAAAGGATGGCTAATGCTTACATATGTAAAGCCAGGAGCAAGAAACGTCGAAGAGATAGGAATCGTGTCGCGTGAACCATCATCATATGGTGCATCCTCCCAATAGTCTGGGTCCAAGGGATTGTTGTTGCGGCTGTTCATCTTAGAAAAATGCTGCAAGACAATGACTGTATTGGTAGATAAAACCACGTTTCACTTTATGGAGCATGAATATGGATTTAAAGTTACTTGTAGCTATGTATGAGAATTGATTCCTTCCGTTATTTTAATAGATTGACACGGTGAAATTTGACACTACACCTGCTTTATTCTCTTATCATGGGATTGAATCGCCACTCATAGTAGGTTCCATTAAAGGTACTTATTCTTTTTATAGTGGAAAATTAGCGATTTACATGACAAAAGAATATGGACATGATGCTGTCATGATATCTTATGAGCTAAAACATCAAACGCGTGACCATATTATGATGTGTATTAATCCTTTTTGGCGTAACATCATTTACTCATGGGTAGTTCAATTTCAGACTAGAAAGTACATAACACAACCACTCAAGAACTGGATTTTGAAACTTAAATCAAGATTTAGTACTTCAATCTTTCTAACATATGTTTATAAACAAATTGAGATAAATGTTGTTGATACAGTACTTATATCTAGCACAAAGTTTATACGTATCAAACTTTTTTTCAAACAATATCTTATTTCCTAACATAATAACCAAGAACCATGAATTTGAAAGATAAACAACCAAAGCTGTTGATTTCCATGCTGATATCTGTTTGAGTTGCTTTTCATAAACTGTTACAGGTTTAAAAATTCAACAGTTGTAACAAATTAGGCACATCGCATCCAACTAATACTGATAACTTCAAAAACCAGACCAGATAAATGACTCCATTAACCAGGTCTAATACAAATGTTTTTGCAATAATTCAAAAAGCATCGTTAACTTCGAACAAGGTAAGTAGTATTGACCCCTTCATCGTTGTTACGTTTGTCTTTCCATCGATAAACAAAGCGTGATAACTAGTATAATGTAATTTCATTACTGGAAGTGAACAACATACTACATAAGGAAATAGTTTCAGCAACACACAACATACTACTCAGCTGAAAATCTAAAACACGACGGCATTAAACCGAAGACAGATATTAATACTAAGAGAATTACTCGACTGGCAGGTCCATCTTTCTAACAAAGAAGGAGTCAGGAGTCACCTTCGACAAATTGAACATTTCAACAACCTTCCCGCCTTTGATAGGAAGTAAACTTCCAACGTAGTTAAACACCTCCGACCAATACGCAACCCCATGATTCCCTATATTCTTAATTTGCTGCGAATCCGAATCATACAGAACCAACTCACTATCATCCTTCTCCACCAAAACCTCACCGTTTAACCCACACCCCAACGACCTCCCAACTTGGGATCCAACTTCAAACGACCTATACTTCATCCACGACGAAACCACTCCATACTCCTTCATAACCCAAACCTCAAACGTCTTCCCAGTCCCTCTCTTAACCGAACCAACCACCCCTAACAAACCCTTCACCGCCACCACATTCCAACTAAACTTCTCGCCAGTTCCAACATCAAACTTAGGCGGCATTATATACTTAAAAACCTCCTCCCTTAAACCAAACGCAACAATCAACTTCTTCCCATTCATTTCCTCAAACCCTAACGCAGTCCAATGAAACGCCCCGTTCAAAAAAACACTAGACCCCGACTCAAACACCAAAAACTTAACACTCGTCTTAACCTCCCTCCAACTATCCGTCCCTAACGAATAAACCTCAACTTGACTCAAAGGATACCCATAATACACAATCCTCAAAACCTTATAATCCTCAACAACCTCATCATACCCAAACCCTAACACAACCTTAATCGGCCCGTTCTTCGGCCTACGAATACGCGAAACGGGCAAATCTTTAAACACCCTAGTACAAGGATTCCACAACAAAACAATACTACAAATGGGCAAAACACCTAAACAAACAATCCCATTACAACTACCCAAAACCCGTAAAGGTTTCGATATCTTTAAAAAAGGGATGTCAACCTCTAAAGGTATTCTTACCCGTTTTTGGGTTTCGGGTATTGTTATAAGTCCTGTTGTGTTGTTACTGTCTGATGGTGTGAATAGAAGTGAAGGGATTTGGGTTTGGTTATTATTATGGGTGTGTTTGGAAATGAAGGAGGGTGTTTGGAAAAGGGTGTACCATGTTTTTGAGACTGATTTGAAACGAAGGATGTGTTTGGTTGGGACACGTGTCAAGATGTCGATTATTACGGCTTTTGGGAGCTCTTCTTCGTCTTGTTTTGACATTGGAAATGATTAGGGTTTTGGTGTGTGTGTAGAGAGAGAGGAAGATGATGGATAGTGTTTGTTGTGTTTGTGACTGCTTTAATTTTCTTTCCTTTTTGAGGTTTTTTGCAAAACACTTTAAGAACTGTTTGATTTTTGACACGTATCCGATTTGGACGGCCCACTAGAACCTAATCCTCCTTCCCGGGCATTTACATACATCCCCGTATCCAAACCAATATTTACATATTTCCTCAAACATTTCTTTAAGAGTATTATACATCATGCATTTAAAACTTATGTTTTGAAAAAATATGTAAATATTGATTGGGATATGAGGATTTATGTAAATCCCCCTATTATTAATTCCTCTTTCCATTTTAGGTTTTCTCAAAAATTACTACAATATTTGTTAGAGTAAAGTTTAAAATACATTTTTATGGTTTGTCTCGTGTCTCGTGTCTCGTTTTACATTTTGTAATTTTTTTTGGCACAAAATTATTTCTCCGTTAGTAAAGTTGGCATAAAACCATCCTCCGTTAGTAAAGTCAGTCAATGAGAACTAGCGGTGCAAATTATTTCTCCGTTATCTCCTAACGCAAGTTAAAATATTTGCATCGTTAATCCTCATTGACTTTTTACTAACAGAGGGATGTATTTTGGACTTTTCTTCGAACTTTTAGTATACTAACCCGTCTAAGTTTCGGCCGGCCTTTTCATGGTGTAATAATACCACCACCACCACCCGCCACCGCCACCACCCCCACAACCACCCACCACCACCCGCCACCGCCACCACCACCACCGCCGCCACCCCACGGACACCACCGCCACTGCAACCACCACCTCCGCCATCGACGGGTGGTGGTGGTGGCGGCGGTAGTGGCAAAGGGTTGGTGGTGGATGGAGGTGGTGGAGGTTGTGGTGGTGGTGTGGGTGGCGGCGGTGGTGGTGGTGGTGGTGGGTGGCGGTGTGTAGTGGCGGCGGGTGGTGGTGGTGGTGGCGGTGGCGGTGGTGGTGTTTTAGATGGAGGTGGTGGTGGTTAGAGTGGGTGGTGGTGGTGGGTGGAGGTGGCGGGTGGTGGTGGCAGGGGTGGTGGTGGCGGGTGGTAGTGGTGGCGGTTGCGGGTGGTGGGTGGTGGCGGTGGTATTATTCCAACATGAAAAGGCAGGCCGAAACTTAAACGGGGTTAATATACTAAAAGTCCGAAGAAAAGTCCAAAATACATCCCTCTGTTAGTAAAATAGTGAATGAGGACAAACGGTGCAAATATTTTAACTTGCGTTAGGAGATAACGGAGAAATAATTTGCACTGTTAGTCCTCGTTGACTGACTTTACTAACGCAGGGATGGTTTTGTGCCAACTTTACTAACGGAGGGATGGTTTTGTGCCCAAAAAACCACGAGGATGTAAAGCGAGACTCGGGACAAACCACAAGATGTATTTTGAACTTTACTCTTTTTTCTAAATATACTTATGAATAATATAGCGAGTTCGTATTGCATCTAATGGTACTAAAAACATCATCTAAAAATTTAATTAAATTGCATAAAGGTAAAATTATCATTTTGTTAAAAAAAAAGGTGAAAAAATGTAGTAATTATTATGTTTTTGTAAACTATGTACTTTTTGCCAGAGGACAATTATTTTGAGACGAAAGAAATAATAAATTTGAGTTTTATCAAAGATGGGTGGGAAGGTTGGTTTCATCGAACGACTCCCTCTTTCTATATAATGTACATGATAAAAAAAAATTGACTTTTATTATTTGGTAGTGTAATTTGAGACGCTGACTTGAAGATACATGATAATATGATACTGAATTTTAGGGGTGGAAACGAGCCGAGCCGCTCGTGAAAAGCTTGAGATTTGATCGGTAACAAGCTCGAACGAGCAGAGCCTAAACGAACTCGAGCCCGAGTTCGAGCCTAAATTTGGGCTCGCTTAATAATCGAGCTCGAGCCCGAGCTTTATATATAAAGCTCGATTAGGCTCGCGAGCCTAAACGAGCCCTAAAAATATATCCGTAAATATATTGCTATACATATACGAGCTTAAAAAAATAAACGAGCTCGAGCCTAGTGTGATTAACGAGCTTTCGAGCTTTATTTCATTCAACATGTTATATAAGTTAGTCGAGCACTCGAGCTCGAGCTTTTGAAAATTTTCACGAGCCGAGCACGAGCTCAAAGTATGAGGATCGAAACGATCTCGAGCTTTATATATATAAGCGAGTAGAGCTCGAGCTCTGGCAGGCTCGGGCTGGGCTCGGCTCGTTCATGGCTACTCACATTTGGAAGCTTATCATCCACAAAGAATCGCTTTGGGTTAAGTGGATACACTCGTATAAACTTAAGCATAGAAACTTTTGGGACGTTCCTCTTGCATCTAATGTAAGTTGGGGATGGCTAAAACTATTGCAAATCCGTAATATTGTTCGACCCCATATATGGTATAAGATTGGTAATGGTAGAATGGCTTCTCTTTGGGTTGATAAGTGGAATGATCACTGCCCACTGATAAATCATGTTTCAAATAGAGTTGTTTATAATGCTGGGTATAATCTCAAAGAAGTTGTAAAAGATGTTGTGGTCAATGGAGTATGGACATGGCCTACTACATGGTATTCTTTTCTTGTTTTAAACCAAATCAATGTTCCTATTTTACATAATGAGCACGATGATATATTGCAATGGAGGAGGCGTGATGGATCTTTTGGCACATTTTCTGTTCGAGAAGCATGGAATTGTGTTCGTGAAACAGGTAATGAGATTTCATGGTCTTAGATAGTGTGGTCTAAATACAGCATTCTTAGACATGCTATTCATTTATGGCTCGTAATGAGGAAACGTCTTAAAACGCAAGATAGATTGAGGCAATGGGATGTCGGGAATGATACTAATTTGAGTATGCTTCGTTGTCCTCTTTGCAAACTTCAACCTGATACTCACGACCACCTTTTTTTCAAATGTGCATACTCGTCTCAGGTATAGGTTGATGTGTTAAGAATGGCGGATATTCATTTTGCATCGAATAAGTGGAGTGATATTTTGAACTGGATGAATCCTATCTCTAAAATTAATAATGCTAACACCATTGTTTCTCTTCTTGTGTTGGCTGTTGTTACTGTTGGAAATGTATATATTTACAAACATGTGAATGTCCGGATTCGAACTCGTGACCACGGGATTGCACACATTAGCGAATGAGAATTAAAGTTAATAATTAATGTTTATGTTTACGATTAATTATTGCACAATAAGTCCGGTTAACGATCGTTAAGTATTTAACGGAAAAATGACTAACGACCGTTAAATGAAAAGAGAAAGGACTAGAAATGGAAAACATGGAAAAGTTATGGGTTTTCTTTTGGGCTTTGCATAGTGGCCGGCCATAGGGGCTTTCCCAAGCCCTAATCCCTAACTTGTTCCCAAAGTATTCCATCTACTATATAAAGAGGGTTAGGTTCTAGGGTTTCATACACTTGTGCATTGAATTAACCCTAGATCTCTCCTCTCCTCTCTCTAGTCTATATTCGGCCGAGCACCCCAAGTAAGGGAGTTTGGTTTCGTTTTTCTTAAACGAGGACTTGTGTTAGATCTAGCAATCGCTTGATTCGTTGGTTAATTCGTGTGTACAAGAACGTGGTAGTAAGACACTATTCTTACACCATATTGGTTTGAGTTGTAGAACAGTAAGGGACAACTCTTCAAACCACTTCTTTGTTTTGCTCAAAGGATCTGACATTCGCAAGAGGTACGTTACGCATACTTTCAGTTAATTATTTATTTGTTATGATCTTAAGTCTTCCGTTGTGTACTCTTGACGTTTACATGTTTATTGTATGTTATATTTATTATAAACTCAACAGTGGCATCACGAGCCTTGTATAACAAGTAATTAATTACTGAAACACATAATTAAAATAAACATGATTGTGTTATTATTTGTATGCGTAGATCTAGGGTTTGCAAAACCTAAACCCTAATTTTAGGGGGGGCATTTTTTTTTGGTGCCCTAATTAGGGTTTTGTGAACTAAAGTTTTAATTGGATTAGAAACCCTAGGATGCATGCAACTTTATGTGTATTGCGTAACTCTGTTTTAATTGCATTAATTGTTAAGTGTAATTTAATGTCCATGATAATTATCTGCATGTTTTATCATGGATCTGCTTTTATTGTATGTCTTTCTTGTTTAAGTGATATACACTAAATTATGATAGATCTAAAATTGGGGAAGACCTAAATCATTATTAATTTAATCAATTATGTGCTATGTGGTATGTATTTAATTTTGACTTGCGCAATCGATGAATCGATGCATGTAGCACACCTTGTACATAGATGAAAACGGGTGAAAGTCTTAATTAAATATATGCATATTGACAGATCTAGAATTGATTATTAATAGGATTTATCAAAAGGTTTGCATGTGGCTATTTGATATGCATGACTTATTTTTGTTATGCATTCATTGTTTATTTGTTTATTTTTTTCAAATACTTGCTTGTTTGTTATGTGTAACAAGGGTATTTTTACAAGAAAAATAAACTGACCTAAACAATGGTGAAACATGTATTTTTAAGCATAGTAATCATAATCGTTTAATTGATTGGTGACTTTGGTACAAATGGTCTGAACGGCTCACCCATTAGAATGAACTATAAAGGGGTTAATAAAGAAGTGCGCACAGTCACACTGAAAGGATGTCTAAGGTTGTGCTTTAGCGCGTACCTGGTCCTCTGCTCTCTGTAAGTTCGAGTGGAGCTACTTAGTAAGCCATAAAATGTGCAAGTTCATCTTAAGGGCGAATTAGTTTTAATTCCATGCGCCACTTCGGTGGTAATTATCCGAAACACTAAGTGTTTACACTTATGCAAAATTACGGTATAATGGATGATAATTAACACTAAATTCCTTGATTGGTGAATCCAATACCTCAATTAAAGTTTGATGACGAAAAGCTTATACATTAAAACAAGATATAAATGTTTTAATAAAAACTATGTTACGAAGATGAATGCATGACATCTTTGTACATATTTGATTTGACATCAATATTATTACCCTTTAAATTTAAGTTATATGCCATCCAACGAAACGGAAACACCTAAGATTACTTTTTATTTGCGTGAGATCGTGACTTAAATCGTAATCAAAGGGTTAAATGTCCACGTGTCGTGAGATCGGCCATGGACGATTTTGCAGTTTCTTAAGTTGGATAACTTAATTGAGTTTTGTAGTGAGAACTGGCAACTCAAGGCATAAGATGGGATAAAACAAGTTTACATGGCAATTGAAATTGGCTATATGTAAATCCCATAAATCTAGGAATTGCAATTGATATTGGCAATTGAGCAAAAACTCTACCATTTTGTATAAGGTTCATTACTAGCAGATCAACTGACGTGATGAAATTATGACAACTTGGATCCTAGTTTTCAATGAAAATTAAATGGTTATATATTTATGAACCATGGGTATTTAATTTTCTTGAAAAGGTTAATTATCGAAAATACTAAAATTGAATTTTGTAATTCTTTTGAATGTATAAAGGCAACATTTAACCGTAAACGTGGTTTAGTCTTTGATTAGTAAATTGATCCATTCTAGCTTTCAAACAAATGTTTGATCGATAATAATTTACTGATAAGACAAACGAAGTCTCTTTTCCATGGGAGAAGCATGAGACTCAATCATATTCCTTTTCATGAATGAGAAAGGTATAATAGGAACATTTGAATTGTCTAAATTCTAATGTAACTCTTAGCACTGAATTGCACATCTTATTTTCCATAAAGATTTCATTACCCTCATTTGGTGAATGAATCCTTTGTAACAACATGAATGTTGGTTAACTGGAAAACATGTATATGAGTTACTAGATTAGAAGCTAGACTAATTGCCGCAAAAATTGGTAAAAGGAAAACTAGCATATTTTTATCTAGTTGTTTTGCTTTAGCCTTTAAGGGTACTACATACCAGTATGGGGATGGTAGGCCTGTTAAGGAAGAAATTGCATACCAAATTTTTCGAGTTAATAACATTGATGGATATTCCATCATTCACATAGTAGAATACACCTTTTAGTACCTTAGTAATGATTACGTATGGTTTTTTAAAGGTGTAGGAAAGTAAAAAGCAAGCAAGTTGTTTTCACTGGTTATGCAACACTTACAATGTTGTCAGATTCAGTGGGAGCATTTGTGTTGCATTACTGAATAAGAAGTTGTTTTAATGATTTCTAATTCAGTGGGAGCTACAAGCCTTATTTCCTGTGTAGTAACCCAGATTATCTTCAAAGATAATTACTTTCCAATTGTAGACACTTATGTTTTTAAGGATAGTCGTGTACGTTTCCTTACTAAACAATATAGTTCTACATCTACTTGTTATATCTATGACACAAATCATATTAATCAAATAAACGAACGTGTATCGTGTTGTTTATATGCTACATGATGTTGTTCCATGCACAAGTGGGAGAAATCTTATTGTGTGCAAGGTACAACACATATTAATATGATTTAAAAGGATTCTCTTGACTGTAAAGTAAGAGAATAACGTTCTAATAGGAAGTATACATTTATATATGTATGATTGCCCTATTAAGAACATGTGTCAAGATGATAACAAAGACTACTTTATTTTAAATGTTTATGTCATTCAATATTTAAGAAACACTTGTAGTTACAATTTATGTTACGTGAAAAGCTAGATAGAAGCTAATAAGCACTTATGCCAAACACAGAAATGGGACAAGCTTTAAGCTTAGAGCAAGAAATCACAACTAATCTAATTTAACTGTGAAAAGGAGATTTTTACAAAATACAAATTTAAAAGAACAACCTACTGAATTTAATGATCAAACACACTTAACTATAGCTAATTAACACAAAGATACAGAAATTTAAGCTAAAGAACAACTATAACAATTAAATGCCAAAATGATCAAAAGAGCTTACAAAAGCTTCCAAGCTTAAAACTGAGAACCAGGACCAATGAACACCCCTATTAGCTTACCACTAAGCTTCTAACCCAAGGCCATCCATAATTCACCCTGCTCCAGCTGTGTACACCTTCTCCATGTGATTTATGATTTTTTCACCTATTTAATTTGTATTTTTGGTGATTTTTGATTTTGCTTCTAAACTGAGTTTTAGTGTTTCTAATAGCTTAGAAAAGCTATCTAGGAGCTTATGTGACTTACTTCAGTCCATATAAACAACAAACAACAACATTTGAAGCATCATGAGATTTTGCATAAAACATGAAATTTTGAATAAACTTGAAATGTTATTAAACCTTGAAATTGATAATTGAAAACGCTTAATAATACACTGAAATAGCTAGACAGTACTTGAAAGCATTAAAATTACACTGGAATTTAAAGTTTTACTAAAAACGACATAGGAAATTAAAAGTTACACTACATATCTTGATACAATGCTTCACCCTTCATCTTTATAGACTTTTCAGACTCCCCACGTGCTTCTGATTGAATCCCACTTCATCTGAGCCCTTGAATCACTCTAACTCATCAGAACCATACACTTGTGTTTTTGGCGCCATTTTTCTCATTAGCAGGTTTGAGAATTAATTGGAGTTGGTTGAGTCAATTAAGGATTTTGTTGTTTAGAGGAGGTGGAGGGGACAAAGTATAGAGAGGGGGGTGAAAAAGTCCTGGAAAACTGCTCTGGTTTTGGTGTTTACCGGGGTGGAGAGGGTGATGTACAGTGTTGGCGGTATTTGTGTTGGTTTGACTTTCGTTGACCGAGTGGGTAATAATACAAAGGCCGGGTCAAGGGTTTGGGTTGGATTTGGGCCTAGGTGGGAAATGGATTGGATATTGGATTTGATATTAATAAGGGTCCGGTTGGTTAAGCTTAGAACACAAGGACCAAAAATGTAATTTCACCAACCTTCAAGGACTGAAAATGACACATTTCCAAACTTATCACAAGGACCAATTTTGACAAACTTTGATAGAACAAGGATCCTTTTTGCATAAAATCCATTTTAAAAGGTCTAAGGACTAATTTTGCAATTTTCCAAAGTTTAGGGACCTTTCTTGCCAATTGACCAAAGAATCATTCAAGGACCATTTTTAACAACTTAGAATATTTCAGGGGCCTTGAATGATAAAATTCCACATTTTGATATTTCAAGGACTAGATTTGACAACTTTTAAAACTTGGGGGACTAAAACTGCCAATTTTGCAAACTTGATACATTTTTCATCCGATTTTGATATTTTTGCATTTAAAACACATAAAACACTGATTTGTGATATTTTAATCATTTTGATGTGTTTCGAGTGTTTTCGAGATGATTTTGCAGTTTAGATTGTACAAAAATGATGAGTATTTAGACACTCATCAATCCCCCACACTGAGATATTGCTAGTCCCTAGCAATGATTTGAGAAAACTTAATGGATTTGAAAAACTCTTTACCAAAATCCATTACTTCTGGAGTAGCCAATTGTTTTGATTCAAGTAAGAACCTTGGTACAACGATAACCAAATGATTTATTGGCAAATCATAAACCATATAACGGTTTTGATGTGTCTTTACCGAAGTACGCACTTCGGACTAGCCAACTCTTAGATAAATTATCAATATTATCTTTGTTGAGTCGATTACCAATTATGGATTTTCCATGCCTTTACCACAAGCCATAACCTTGCGGGCTAGCCAACTCTTCACTTTTTAGGATATGGTGAGTTGAATACCATACAATTTTGGGCAAATTGCAAGCCATATAAACGGATTTGAGAAATCTTTACCAAGAGCCGTTTGCTCCTGGATTAGCCAATCCTTTAGTTTTTTAAGACAAGGCGGACTGATAACCAAATGAGTAAGTGTAGAACACTTACTCCAAAAAAAATTTTTTTGGCCAAAACGGGAATTGGGCGGATAATATATGATAAAATTCGTGAGAATTCCCCCCCACACTTAGAAATGAATATTGCCCTCAATATTCAAAGTACCGGCGGTTATGCCGAAACAAAGAACGTGAAAGGGAAATACTACGGCCATTATTTATAAAGAAGATTTTTTTTAGAAACTTATATATATACATTACATGTGGGGAAACTCCCCCACACTAGGGTGGTAGAAAGGAGGAAGAAGACAGAAATATGGGTGAAAACCCATATGGTGTGTGCTACTGTTTTTGGTTACCGAGTCATTAGCTTGACTCGATCCCCGAATTCATTGGTTCATGGGGAAAGCAAAGTGGAAGAAACAATCTCCATCGGACTTTCATTCAAGATGTTTGGACAAACATTTGAAGCACGTGAAAGTTCCACACCGATGAGATATACATAGAACCGGCTCAAAAATGATAATTGAAAATGCCGGGATCAAAAATAGTGTCCTCATTCCCGAAGGAGAAAAGGGAAAGAGCAACCACACCATTTGTGAAGAATGGAATAAATATGTGCATCACAATGCATGTCCATTCCTCATCAGAAAGAAGCAAATCACCATTTTTGACATTTTTAAGCTTAAATTTGAAGCTTTTATGGTGATTGGTAACAAAATTTCCGGGAGGGAGAGCTGGAAACGGTTCTTCAATCAACAGATTTTCAAGAAAAAGGATGTCTCCCTCCGAATCAAAGTAAGTATTGTCAATTCTGTTGGAATCGACTCATCACTAAGAAAATCATCGACCTCCTTCCAAAAGTTGTCATCTTCCTCATCCGGAGTGAGAGAAGGAATGGAAGAGTCGGAAATGGGATAAGAAATGAGTGGATGATCATTATATAGGAGATTTCTAGTTTCTCCAAGATCGGCTTCAAAATCAAAGAGATCATCGTCACTTTCGATGAAAGTGGATGATGTGAGTGAGTTCATCGGTGAACTCCTCAAGAAGAGGATCAGACTGTGGGAGTGATGCCTCAACATACTCGATGTCTCCATAAGATTTACAATCATCGCTAAAATCGGAGAAAGTCTCAAATTGATCATTTGAACACTCAAGAAGGGAAGAAGAATCACACATATGATCAGAAATTCCCTGTGACTCTCTCGGGATTGGGACAAGGTCCTCAACACTAGACTTTATAAATGCGTCCGATTCCTTTTCAGGAACAGTGTCAAGATGCTCATCCCCCATGTTCAGAGAGTGAGTGGGAGCTTCGGGTGTGATAACAACAGAGTGAGGGAGTTTAGAAGGACTAGCATACATATGTTTAATACTTTCCATTTGTTCTTCCGCTAGTAATTCCATCATAGTCTTTTCTCCCTGATTGTTCATGGAAGGAATCTCAATTGATGAACTTGATGAACTGTTATAAAATTGTAGGATATCAAGGATATCTTCATCATCATCGTCATCGGGAATGAAACGGAATCGAGAGCTAGATCTGGCTGCCTTTTCTTTTGCAATTGATTCCCTACTAGATTTTTCAAAGGCAATTTGGGAATCTAATTTAGCAGACCGCTCTTCGGCTAACAAAACTTCCATGGATTTCTCATTTGGATTATCTTGGGAGTGTTTAGATTCCTTCAAATCTTTCACTAAATCCAAAAGATCAAGGAGAAGAGTTTGAGGAAGTGGGTCAGCCGGTATCTGTAGAGGTTGGTCATTATACGAAGAGTCGTAATTGTTACAAGGAAATGGGTTCCCTGTTTGACAATCCGAGCTAGAGTGAGGACCTCCACAATACTCACAACAGTAAAACCGATGTGGCTGTGAGTGGTATGTGTTGTAGTCATAATTGTTATCGGGAACTCGCTCATAGACAAGCGTGTTTCCTGATCGACAATCAGAACTGGAATGTGAACCACCACAGTACTCACAACAAGAAAAGCTGAGTCTCACAATGTGGCGGTGATGGAATAAATCAGTTGTGTTATGGTAGGAATAGGGATCCGGTTATAGAGCGGACCCGTTTCCTGATTCCACCACGCTACAACCGGGGCAATTGCCACCATTATAAGGACCACCACACCATTGACAACCAAGAGGGTGAGGATAAGACATAGAAAGAATCAAAGGTTAACAGAGGGTAAGAAATGAAGAATCAAAAAGGTAAGAGGGTAAAGAGGAATATTTTTGGTGTTTTTGAAAAACATGATGATAAAAACAAAGAATGAAAATATTTTTGGGTTTGTTAACACTTTAGGAAAAGTGTTAATGAACTTTTGGATTTTCTCGATAACTTTACAAAAACTTTTACAAAAGATGGGTTATGTGCAAGAATGGGTCTGAAAATGGCTAAACACACGTTAAAGCCTCCCCGGCATGGCCAAAATTTGATCTATGCTGAACCAGTCAAGTCTAATCACACAAGCTAGCCACTTGTGAATGGCTAACCGTAATAGACTTAAAACTGCTTAAAACACAAATACAATGAAGTCCTGGAGAATAGAATGAATTCCCGGTCGTTTAGTCCCACGGAGACTCAATGGTGTGTCAAAACAAACTCAGACGATAGAATGATCACTAAGGATAGTGATCAGTAAAGGTTTTGATTAGAAATATTACACTACTGATTGCTTGGAAAGGAATTGGATAAAGAACTGGAAAGCACAACAATCAGATGAAACAAACGTAAAACTTACGTCTAAAAACTACGTATACGTACTAAATAAAAAGTGAAATCTAAGAAATAAAAGACCTAAAAATATAAAAATGACATTTTTGGAATCCTAAAAATAAAATAAAATTATTAGAAAAAGAAAATTATTTTTAACACTATTTAATTATTTATTATTAATTATTTATTACTTAAAATACACTTAAATTCTAGAAAATATAAAATAAACCTGGAAAAATAAAATTTTAACTTGGAAAAATCTAAAATATGATAAAACTAATTTTAAAACAGAAAAGATATTTTTTTTACTTTTTAATTATTTATTACTAATTAATTACTATTTTCAACTAATTAAAATTATAATAAATACTAAAAAGATTAGGAAAATTATAAAACTTTTTCTAAAAATACTATCTGATGACAGAAAACTAAGAAAAATAGAAAAACAAGATTTGCTTATTAATAAGCTAAAAAGAAAAATCAAATAGCTAGGAAATATTAAATAAACACTATCACTGATTTTTAATTAATCTTTTTCTGGATTTTCTTTTTGAAAACTACTTTAATACTGATATTATGAAACTTTAATAAAGACAAAAATTTTACAAAACACAAATAAGCAGTTTTAATGATCTTATGATCCAATAGATGGCTTAAAAGCTTATTTTGTTGAAATAAGCTCAAACAAGCTAGCCAACTGAAACAAAAGCTAGAATAAGATACAAACAAGCTAGAGAAACTGAAAGGAAGCTAAAAGATACAAAGAAGCACACTGAAAAGCTAGATAGAAGCTAATAAGCACTTATGCCAAACACAGAAATGGGACAAGCTTTAAGCTTAGAGCAGCCCTACTAAACAAGCTTCAAAATGAAAAACAAGGCTTGATACTTCAAGATGGCCAGGTTGGCTATCCAAAGAACCAAAAATTACAAGACAAGACCAACAAACAAGCTCTGTGCAAGCCTTTCAAGTTGGTCCAACCAACTGTGCACAAGACAGTTATGCAGTCAAGGTACCAACAATAAGCCAATAATTAAGCACTTAAAAAGCTGATTAACAGAGAACTAACATTTTTATATTTTTGTTTAGCAACTAGACTTTGATATCCCAAGAGATTTTAAACTTAAACTCACTATTGAACACACAATGAAATTCCAAAGTTTATTCAAAAACGACCCATAGGAAAATTTGACTTTTTGAGAAAAACTAAAAAGTTGACCAAGATGAACTTTAATCTGATTTTAAACACTGATTATGATGATATAAAGTGAACTAAGACTGACTTGAGTACTTTTAACAACTTGCTAACACAAAATCATGATCCTTGATCTTAAAAACTCCAACAGTTAACAAGAGAAATGGATAAAAGAGATTTTGACTTTTGATGTAACAAGCACTAATTTTCTTGACTGAGATGAGTTATATAGACCTAATGAAACACAGAACAAGCAATAACAATGCTTCTAACAAACTATATCACAGTTGAACAAGAAAATTCAAACACCCCTTTACTTATCTGTTATGGGACTTTTTCAAAGCAAATCACAATTTTAAACCATAAAACTTATGACAGACCTCATATTATCATTAACTAGGACTAAAGAAACACTAATTGACAACAATAACAACATAAGATCAAGAAATCACAACTAATCTAATTTAACTGTGAAAAGGAGATTTTTACAAAATACAAATTTAAAAGAACAACCTACTGAATTTAATGATCAAACACACTTAACTATAGCTAATTAACACAAAGATACAGAAATTTAAGCTAAAGAACAACTATAACAATTAAATGCCAAAATGATCAAAAGAGCTTACAAAAGCTTCCAAGCTTAAAACTGAGAACCAGGACCAATGAACACCCCTATTAGCTTACCACTAAGCTTCTAACCCAAGGCCATCCAAAATTCACCCTGCTCCAAATTGTGTACACCTTCTCCATGTGATTTTTGATTTTTCACCTATTTAATTTGTATTTTTGGTGATTTTTGATTTTGCTTCTAAACTGAGTTTTAGTGTTTCTAATAGCTTAGAAAAGCTATCTAGGAGCTTATGTGACTTACTTCAGTCCATATAAACAACAAACAACAACATTTGAAGCATCATGAGATTTTGCATAAAACATGAAATTTTGAATAAACTTGAAATGTTATTAAACCTTGAAATTGATAATTGAAAACGCTTAATAATACACTGAAATAGCTAGACAGTACTTGAAAGCATTAAAATTACACTGGAATTTAAAGTTTTACTAAAAACGACATAGGAAATTAAAAGTTACACTACATATCTTGATACAATGCTTCACCCTTCATCTTTATAGACTTTTCAGACTCCCCACGTGCTTTCGATTGAATCCCACTTCATCTGAGCCCTTGAATCACTCTAACTCATCAGAACCATACACTTGTGTTTTTGGCGCCATTTTTCTCATTAGCAGGTTTGAGAATTAATTGGAGTTGGTTGAGTCAATTAAGGATTTTGTTGTTTAGAGGAGGTGGAGGGGACAAAGTATGGAGAGGGGGGGTGAAAAAGTCCCGAAAACTGCTCGGTTTTGGTGTTTACCGGGGTGGAGAGGGTGATGTACAGTGTTGGCGGTATTTGTGTTGGTTTGACTTTCGTTGACCGAGTGGGTAATAATACAAAGGCCGGGTCAAGGGTTTGGGTTGGATTTGGGCCTAGGTGGGAAATGGATTGGATATTGGATTTGATATTAATAAGGGTCCGGTTGGTTAAGCTTAGAACACAAGGACCAAAAATGTAATTTCACCAACCTTCAAGGACTGAAAATGACACATTTCCAAACTTATCACAAGGACCAATTTTGACAAACTTTGATAGAACAAGGATCCTTTTTTTGCATAAAATCCATTTTAAAAGGTCTAAGGACTAATTTTGCAATTTTCCAAAGTTTAGGGACCTTTCTTGCCAATTGACCAAAAAATCATTCAAGGACCATTTTTAACAACTTAGAATATTTCAGGGGCCTTGAATGATAAAATTCCACATTTTGATATTTCAGGGACTAGATTTGATAACTTTTGAAACTTGGGGACTAAAACTGCCAATTTTGCAAACTTGATACATTTTTCATCTGATTTTGATATTTTGCATTTAAAACACATAAAACACTTGTTTGTGATATTTTCATCATTTTGATGTGTTTCTGAGTGTTTTCAGATGATTTTGCAGTTTAGATTGTACAAAAATGATGAGTATTTAGACACTCATCAATCCCCACACTGAGATATTGCTAGTCCCTAGCAATGATTTGAGAAAACTTAATGGATTTGAAAAACTCTTTACCAAAAGCCATTACTTCTGGAGTAGCCAATTGTTTTGATTCAAGTAAGAACCTTGGTACAACGATAACCAAATGATTTATTGGCAAATCATAAACCATATAACGGATTTGATGTGTCTTTACCAGAAGCCGTACCCTTTCGGACTAGCCAACTCTTAGATAAATTATCAATATTATCTTTGGTGAGCTGATTACCAATTATGGATTTTCCACTGCCTTTACCACAAGCCATAACCTTGCGGGCTAGCCAACTCTTCACTTTTTAGGATATGGTGAGTTGAATACCATACAATTTTGGGCAAATTGCAAGCCATATAAACGGATTTGAGAAATCTTTACCAAGAGCCGTTTGCTCCTGGATTAGCCAATCCTTTAGTTTTTTAAGACAAGGCGGACTGATAACCAAATGAGTAAGTGTAGAACACTTACTCCAAAAAAAAATTTTGGCCAAAAACGGGGGAATTGGGCGGATAATATATGATAAAATTCGTGAGAATTCCCCCCCACACTTAGAAATGAATATTGCCCTCAATATTCAAAGTACCGGCGGTTATGCCAAAACAAAGAACGTGAAAGGGAAATACTACGGCCATTATTTAGAAAGAAGAAGATTTTTTTTTTAGAAACTTATATATATACATTACATGTGGGGAAACTCCCCCACACTAGGGTGGTAGAAAGGAGGAAGAAGACAGAAATATGGGTGAAAACCCATATGGTGTGTGCTACTGTTTTTGGTTACCGAGTCATTAGCTTGACTCGATCCCCGAATTCATTGGTTCATGGGGAAAGCAAAGTGGAAGAAACAATCTCCATCGGACTTTCATTCAAGATGTTTGGACAAACATTTGAAGCACGTGAAAGTTCCACACCGATGAGATATACATAGAAACGGCTCAAAAATGATAATTGAAAATGCCGGGATCAAAAATAGTGTCCTCATTCCCGAAGGAGAAAAGGGAAAGAGCAACCACACCATTTGTGAAGAATGGAATAAATATGTGCATCACAATGCATGTCCATTCCTCATCAGAAAGAAGCAAATCACCATTTTTGACATTTTTAAGCTTAAATTTGAAGCTTTTATGGTGATTGGTAACAAAATTTCCGGGAGGGAGAGCTGGAAACGGTTCTTCAATCAACAGATTTTCAAGAAAAAGGATGTCTCCCTCCGAATCAAAGTAAGTATTGTCAATTCCTGTTGGAATCGACTCATCACTAAGAAAATCATCGACCTCCTTCCAAAAGTTGTCATCTTCCTCATCTGGAGTGAGAGAAGGAATGGAAGAGTCGGAAATGGGATAAGAAATGAGTGGATGATCATTATATAGGAGATTTCTAGTTTCTCCAAGATCGGCTTCAAAATCAAAGAGATCATCGTCACTTTCTGATGAAAGTGGACTGATGTGAGTGAGTTCATCGGTGAACTCCTCAAGAAGAGGATCAGACTGTGGGAGTGATGCCTCAACCTACTCGATGTCTCCATAAGATTTACAATCATCGCTAAAATCGGAGAAAGTCTCAAATTGATCATTTGAACACTCAATAGGGGAAGAAGAATCACACATATGATCGAAATTCCCTGTGACTCTCTCGGGATTGGGACAAGGTCCTCAACACTAGACTTTATAAATGCGTCCGATTCCTTTTCAGGAACAGTGTCAAGATGCTCATCCCCCATGTTCAGAGAGTGAGTGGGAGCTTTGGGTGTGATAACAACAGACTGAGGGAGTTTAGAAGGACTAGCATACATATGTTTAATACTTTCCATTTGTTCTTCCGCTAGTAATTCCATCATAGTCTTTTCTCCCTGATTGTTCATGGAAGGAATCTCAATTGATGAACTTGATGAACTGTTATAAAATTGTAGGATATCAAGGATATCTTCATCATCATCGTCATCAGGAATGAAACGGAATCGAGAGCTAGATTTGGCCGCTTTTTCTTTTGCAATTGATTCCCTAATAGATTGTTCAAAGGCAATTTGGGAATCTAATTTAGCAGCCCGCTCTTCGGCTAACAAAACTTCCATGGATTTCTCATTTGGATTATCTTGGGAGTGTTTAGATTCCTTCAAATCTTTCACTAAATCCAAAAGATCAAGGAGAAGATTTTGAGGAAGTGGGTCAGGCTGGTACTGTAGAGGTTGGTCATTATACGAAGAGTCGTAATTGTTACAAGGAAATGGGTTCCCTGTTTGACAATCCGAGCTAGAGTGAGGACCTCCACAATACTCACAACAGTAAAACTGATGTGGCTGTGAGTGGTATGTGTTGTAGTCATAATTGTTATCAGGAACCTGCTCATAGAAAAGCGTGTTTCCCATTGACAATCGAACGGAATGTGAACCACCACAGTACTCACAACAAAGAAACTGCTGAGTCTCACAATGTGGCAGCTGATGGAATAAATCAGTTGTGTTATGGTAGGAATAGGGATCCTGGTTATAGACAGACCCGTTTCCTGATTCCACCACGCTACAACTGGGGCAATTGCCACCATTATAAGGACCACCACACCATTGACAACCAAGAGGGTGAGGATAAGACATAGAAAGAATCAAAGGTTAACAGAGGGTAAGAAATGAAGAATCAAAAAGGTAAGAGGGTAAAGAGGAATATTTTTGGTGTTTTTGAAAAACATGATGATAAAAACAAAGAATGAAAATATTTTTGGCGTTTTTAACACTTTAGGAAAAGTGTTAATGAACTTTTTGGATTTTCTGATAACTTTACAAAAAACTTTTTACAAAAGATGGGTTATGTGCAAGAATGGGTCTGAAAATGGCTAAACACACGCTAAAGCCTCCCCGGCAGCGGCGCCAAAATTTGATCTGCGCTGAACCAGTCAAGTCTAATCACACAAGCTAGCCACTTGTGAATGGCTAACCGTAATAGACTTAAAACTGCTTAAAACACAAATACAATGAAGTCCTGGAGAATAGAATGAATTCCCGGGTCGTTTAGTCCCACGGAGACTCAATGGTGTGTCAAAACAAACTCAGACGATAGAATGATCACTAAGGATAGTGATCAGTAAAGGTTTTGATTAGAAATATTACACTACTGATTGCTTGGAAAGGAATTGGATAAAGAACTGGAAAGCACAACAATCAGATGAAACAAACGTAAAACTTACGTCTAAAAACTACGTATACGTACTAAATAAAAAGTGAAATCTAAGAAATAAAAGACCTAAAAATATAAAAATGACATTTTTGGAATCCTAAAAATAAAATAAAATTATTAGAAAAAGAAAATTATTTTTAACACTATTTAATTATTTATTATTAATTATTTATTACTTAAAATACACTTAAATTCTAGAAAATATAAAATAAACCTGGAAAAATAAAATTTTAACTTGGAAAAATCTAAAATATGATAAAAATAATTTTAAAACAGAAAAGATATTTTTTTTACTTTTTAATTATTTATTACTAATTAATTACTATTTTCAACTAATTAAAATTATAATAAATACTAAAAAGATTAGGAAAATTATAAAACTTTTTCTAAAAATACTATATGATGACAGAAAACTAAGAAAAATAGAAAAACAAGATTTGCTTATTAATAAGCTAAAAAGAAAAATCAAATAGCTAGGAAATATTAAATAAACACTATCACTGATTTTTAATTAATCTTTTTCTGGATTTTCTTTTTGAA
Source organism: Chrysanthemum makinoi (assembly GCA_910596185.1). Taxonomy (NCBI): domain Eukaryota; kingdom Viridiplantae; phylum Streptophyta; class Magnoliopsida; order Asterales; family Asteraceae; genus Chrysanthemum; species Chrysanthemum makinoi. The sequence continues at coordinate 112,000,840 of OU343224.1, read as the reverse complement.
AAATACTTTAATACTGATATTATGAAACTTTAATAAAGACAAAAATTTTACAAAACACAAATAAGCAGTTTTAATGATCTTATGATCCAACAGATGGCTTAAAAGCTTATTTTGTTGAAATAAGCTCAAACAAGCTAGCCAACTGAAACAAAAGCTAGAATAAGATACAAACAAGCTAGAGAAACTGAAAGGAAGCTAAAAGATACAAAGAAGCACACTGAAAAGCTAGATAGAAGCTAATAAGCACTTATGCCAAACACAGAAATGGGACAAGCTTTAAGCTTAGAGCAGCCCTACTAAACAAGCTTCAAAATGAAAAACAAGGCTTGATACTTCAAGATGGCCAGGTTGGCTATCCAAAGAACCAAAAATTACAAGACAAGACCAACAAACAAGCTCTGTGCAAGCCTTTCAAGTTGGTCCAACCAACTGTGCACAGGACAGTTATGCAGTCAAGGTACCAACAATAAGCCAATAATTAAGCACTTAAAAAGCTGATTAACAGAGAACTAACATTTTTATATTTTTTTAGCAACTAGACTTTGATATCCCAAGAGATTTTAAACTGAAACTCACTATTGAACACACAATGAAATTCCAAAGTTTATTCAAAAACGACCCATAGGAAAATTTGACTTTTTGAGAAAAACTAAAAAGTTGACCAAGATGAACTTTAATCTGATTTTAAACACTGATTATGATGATATAAAGTGAACTAAGACTGACTTGAGTACTTTTAACAACTTGCTAACACAAAATCATGATCCTTGATCTTAAAAACTCCAACAGTTAACAAGAGAAATGGATAAAAGAGATTTTGACTTTTGATGTAACAAGCACTAATTTTCTTGACTGAGATGAGTTATATAGACCTAATGAAACACAGAACAAGCAATAACAATGCTTCTAACAAACTATATCACAGTTGAACAAGAAAATTCAAACACCCCTTTACTTATCTGTTATGGGACTTTTTCAAAGCAAATCACAATTTTAAACCATAAAACTTATGACAGACCTCATATTATCATTAACTAGGACTAAAGAAACACTAATTGACAAGAATAACAACATAAGATCAAGAAATCACAACTAATCTAATTTAACTGTGAAAAGGAGATTTTTACAAAATACAAATTTAAAAGAACAACCTACTGAATTTAATGATCAAACACACTTAACTATAGCTAATTAACACAAAGATACAGAAATTTAAGCTAAAGAACAACTATAACAATTAAATGCCAAAATGATCAAAAGAGCTTACAAAAGCTTCCAAGCTTAAAACTGAGAACCAGGACCAATGAACACCCCTATTAGCTTACCACTAAGCTTCTAACCCAAGGCCATCCATAATTCACCCTGCTCCAGCTGTGTACACCTTCTCCATGTGATTTATGATTTTTTCACCTATTTAATTTGTATTTTTGGTGATTTTTGATTTTGCTTCTAAACTGAGTTTTAGTGTTTCTAATAGCTTAGAAAAGCTATCTAGGAGCTTATGTGACTTACTTCAGTCCATATAAACAACAAACAACAACATTTGAAGCATCATGAGATTTTGCATAAAACATGAAATTTTGAATAAACTTGAAATGTTATTAAACCTTGAAATTGATAATTGAAAACGCTTAATAATACACTGAAATAGCTAGACAAGACTTGAAAGCATTAAAATTACACTGGAATTTAAAGTTTTACTAAAAACGACATAGGAAATTAAAAGTTACACTACATATCTTGATACAATGCTTCACCCTTCATCTTTATAGACTTTTCAGACTCCCCACGTGCTTCTGATTGAATCCCACTTCATCTGAGCCCTTGAATCACTCTAACTCATCAGAACCATACACTTGTGTTTTTGGCGCCATTTTTCTCATTAGCAGGTTTGAGAATTAATTGGAGTTGGTTGAGTCAATTAAGGATTTTGTTGTTTAGAGGAGGTGGAGGGGACAAAGTATGGAAAGGGGGGTGAAAAAGTCCTGGAAAACTGCTCTGGTTTTGGTGTTTACCGGGGTGGAGAGGGTGATGTACAGTGTTGGCGGTATTTGTGTTGGTTTGACTTTCGTTGACCGAGTGGGTAATAATACAAAGGCCGGGTCAAGGGTTTGGGTTGGATTTGGGCCTAGGTGGGAAATGGATTGGATATTGGATTTGATATTAATAAGGGTCCGGTTGGTTAAGCTTAGAACACAAGGACCAAAAATGTAATTTCACCAACCTTCAAGGACTGAAAATGACACATTTCCAAACTTATCACAAGGACCAATTTTGACAAACTTTGATAGAACAAGGATCCTTTTTTTGCATAAAATCCATTTTAAAAGGTCTAAGGACTAATTTTGCAATTTTCCAAAGTTTAGGGACCTTTCTTGCCAATTGACCAAAGAATCATTCAAGGACCATTTTTAACAACTTAGAATATTTCAGGGGCCTTGAATGATAAAATTCCACATTTTGATATTTCAAGGACTAGATTTGACAACTTTTAAAACTTGGGGGACTAAAACTACCAATTTTGCAAACTTGATACATTTTTCATCTGATTTTGATATTTTTGCATTTAAAACACATAAAACAGTGATTTGTGATATTTTGATCATTTTGATGTGTTTCTGAGTGTTTTCAGATGATTTTGCAGTTTAGATTGTACAAAAATGATGAGTATTTAGACACTCATCAATCCCCCACACTGAGATATTGCTAGTCCCTAGCAATGATTTGAGAAAACTTAATGGATTTGAAAATCTCTTTACCAAAAGCCATTACTCGAGTAGCCAATTGTTTTGATTCAAGTAAGAACCTTGGTACAACGATAACCAAATGATTTATTGGCAAATCATAAACCATATAACGGATTTGATGTGTCTTTACAAGAAGCCGTACCCTTTCTGGACTAGCCAACTCTTAGATAAATTATCAATATTATCTTTGGTGAGCTGATTACCAATTATGGATTTTCCACCGCCTTTACCACAAGCCATAACCTTGCGGGCTAGCCAACTCTTCACTTTTTAGGATATGGTGAGTTGAATACCATACAATTTTGGGCAAATTGCAAGCCATATAAACGGATTTGAGAAATCTTTACCAAGAGCCGTTTGCTCCTGGATTAGCCAATCCTTTAGTTTTTTAAGACAAGGCGGACTGATAACCAAATGAGTAAGTGTAGAACACTTACTCCAAAAAATTTTGGCCAAAAACGGGGGAATTGGGCGGATAATATATGAAATTCGTGAGAATTCCCCACACTTAGAAATGAATATTGCCCTCAATATTCAAAGTACCGGCGGTTATGCCAAAACAAAGAACGTGAAAGGGAAATACTACGGCCATTATTTAGAAGAGATTTTTTTTTTTTTTTTTTTTTTTTTTAAGAAACTTATATATATACATTACATGTGGGGAAACTCCCCCACACTAGGGTGGTAGAAAGGAGGAAGAAGACAGAAATATGGGTGAAAACCCATATGGTGTGTGCTACTGTTTTTGGTTACCGAGTCATTAGCTTGACTCGATCCCCGAATTCATTGGTTCATGGGGAAAGCAAAGTGGAAGAAACAATCTCCATCGGACTTTCATTCAAGATGTTTGGACAAACATTTGAAGCACGTGAAAGTTCCACACCGATGAGATATACATAGAACCGGCTCAAAAATGATAATTGAAAATGCCGGGATCAAAAATAGTGTCCTCATTCCCGAAGGAGAAAAGGGAAAGAGCAACCACACCATTTGTGAAGAATGGAATAAATATGTGCATCACAATGCATGTCCATTCCTCATCAGAAAGAAGCAAATCACCATTTTTGACATTTTTAAGCTTAAATTTGAAGCTTTTATGGTGATTGGTAACAAAATTTCCGGGAGGGAGAGCTGGAAACGGTTCTTCAATCAACAGATTTTCAAGAAAAAGGATGTCTCCCTCCGAATCAAAGTAAGTATTGTCAATTCCTGTTGGAATCGACTCATCACTAAGAAAATCATCGACCTCCTTCCAAAAGTTGTCATCTTCCTCATCCGGAGTGAGAGAAGGAATGGAAGAGTCGGAAATGGGATAAGAAATGAGTGGATGATCATTATATAGGAGATTTCTAGTTTCTCCAAGATCGGCTTCAAAATCAAAGAGATCATCGTCACTTTCGATGAAAGTGGACTGATGTGAGTGAGTTCATCGGTGAACTCCTCAAGAAGAGGATCGATCTGTGGGAGTGATGCCTCAACATACTCGATGTCTCCATAAGATTTACAATCATCGCTAAAATCGTAGAAAGTCTCAAATTGATCATTTGAACACTCAAGAGGGAAAGAAGAATCACACATATGATCGAAATTCCCCTGTGACTCTCTCGGGATTGGGACAAGGTCCTCAACACTAGACTTTATAAATTCGTCCGATTCCTTTTCAGAACAAGTGTCAAGATGCTCATCCCCCATGTTCAGAGAGTGAGTGGGAGCTTCGGGTGTGATAACAACATGCATGAGGGAGTTTAGAAGGACTAGCATACATATGTTTAATACTTTCCATTTGTTCTTCCGCTAGTAATTCCATCATAGTCTTTTCTCCCTGATTGTTCATGGAAGGAATCTCAATTGATGAACTTGATGAACTGTTATAAAATTGTAGGATATCAAGGATATCTTCATCATCATCGTCATCAGGAATGAAACGGAATCGAGAGCTAGATTTGGCCGCTTTTTCTTTTGCAATTGATTCCCTAATAGATTGTTCAAAGGCAATCTGGGAATCTAATTTAGCGTACCGCTTCTTGGCTAACAAAACTTCCATGGATTTCTCATTTGGATTATCTTGGGAGTGTTTAGATTCCTTCAAATCTTTCACTAAATCCAAAAGATCAAGGAGAAGAGTTTGAGGAAGTGGGTCAGCCGGTATCAGAGGTTGGTCATTATACGAAGAGTCGTAATTGTTACAAGGAAATGGGTTCCCTGTTTGACAATCCGAGCTAGAGTGAGGACCTCCACAATACTCACAACAGGAAAACTGATGTGGCTGTGAGTGGTATGTGTTGTAGTCATAATTGTTATCGGAACCCGCCATAGACAAGCGTGTTTCCGATTGACAATCGAATGGAATGTGAACCACCACAGTACTCACAACAAGTAAAACTGCTGAGTCTCACAATGTGGCCTGATGGAATAAATCAGTTGTGTTATGGTAGGAATAGGGATCCTGGTTATAGACAGACCCGTTTCCCGATTCCACCACGCTACAACTGGGGCAATTGCCACCATTATAAGGACCACCACACCATTGACAACCAAGAGGGTGAGGATAAGACATAGAAAGAATCAAAGGTTAACAGAGGGTAAGAAATGAAGAATCAAAAAGGTAAGAGGGTAAAGAGGAATATTTTTGGTGTTTTTGAAAAACATGATGATAAAAACAAAGAATGAAAATATTTTTGGCGTTTTTTAACACTTTAGGAAAAGTGTTAATGAACTTTTGGATTTTTCGATAACTTTACAAAAACTTTTACAAAAGATGGGTTATGTGCAAGAGTGGGTCTGAAAATGGCTAAACACACGCTAAAGCCTCCCTGGCAGCGGCGCCAAAATTTGATCTCTGAACCGGTCAAGTCTAATCACACAAGCTAGCCACTTGTGAATGGCTAACCGTAACAGACTTAAAACCGCTTAAAACACAAATACAATGAAGTCCTGGAGAATAGAATGAATTCTCGGGTCGTTTAGTCCCACGGAGACTCAATGGTGTGTCAAAACAAACTCAGACGATAGAATGATCACTAAGGATAGTGATCAGTAAAGGTTTTGATTAGAAATATTACACTACTAATTGCTTGGAAAGGAATTGGATAAAGAACCTGAAAGCACAACAATCGATGAAACAAACGTAAAACTTACGTCTAAAAACTACGTATACGTACTAAATAAAAAGTGAAATATAAGAAATAAAAGACCTAAAAATATAAAAATGACATTTTTGGAATCCTAAAAATAAAATAAAATTATTAGAAAAAGAAAATTATTTTTAACACTATTTAATTATTTATTATTAATTATTTATTACTTAAAATACACTTAAATTCTAGAAAATATAAAATAAACCTGGAAAAATAAAATTTTAACTTGGAAAAATCTAAAATATGATAAAACTAATTTTAAAACAGAAAAGATATTTTTTTTACTTTTTAATTATTTATTACTAATTAATTACTATTTTCAACTAATTAAAATTATAATAAATACTAAAAAGATTAGGAAAATTATAAAACTTTTTCTAAAAATACTATCTGATGACAGAAAACTAAGAAAAATAGAAAAACAAGATTTGCTTATTAATAAGCTAAAAAGAAAAATCAAATAGCTAGGAAATATTAAATAAACACTATCACTGATTTTTAATTAATCTTTTTCTGGATTTTCTTTTTGAAAACTACTTTAATACTGATATTATGAAACTTTAATAAAGACAAAAATTTTACAAAACACAAATAAGCAGTTTTAATGATCTTATGATCCAATAGATGGCTTAAAAGCTTATTTTGTTGAAATAAGCTCAAACAAGCTAGCCAACTGAAACAAAAGCTAGAATAAGATACAAACAAGCTAGAGAAACTGAAAGGAAGCTAAAAGATACAAAGAAGCACACTGAAAAGCTAGATAGAAGCTAATAAGCACTTATGCCAAACACAGAAATGGGACAAGCTTTAAGCTTAGAGCAGCCCTACTAAACAAGCTTCAAAATGAAAAACAAGGCTTGATACTTCAAGATGGCCAGGTTGGCTATCCAAAGAACCAAAAATTACAAGACAAGACCAACAAACAAGCTCTGTGCAAGCCTTTCAAGTTGGTCCAACCAACTGTGCACAAGACAGTTATGCAGTCAAGGTACCAACAATAAGCCAATAATTAAGCACTTAAAAAGCTGATTAACAGAGAACTAACATTTTTATATTTTTGTTTAGCAACTAGACTTTGATATCCCAAGAGATTTTAAACTGAAACTCACTATTGAACACACAATGAAATTCCAAAGTTTATTCAAAAACGACCCATAGGAAAATTTGACTTTTTGAGAAAAACTAAAAAGTTGACCAAGATGAACTTTAATCTGATTTTAAACACTGATTATGATGATATAAAGTGAACTAAGACTGACTTGAGTACTTTTAACAACTTGCTAACACAAAATCATGATCCTTGATCTTAAAAACTCCAACAGTTAACAAGAGAAATGGATAAAAGAGATTTTGACTTTTGATGTAACAAGCACTAATTTTCTTGACTGAGATGAGTTATATAGACCTAATGAAACACAGAACAAGCAATAACAATGCTTCTAACAAACTATATCACAGTTGAACAAGAAAATTCAAACACCCCTTTACTTATCTGTTATGGGACTTTTTCAAAGCAAATCACAATTTTAAACCATAAAACTTATGACAGACCTCATATTATCATTAACTAGGACTAAAGAAACACTAATTGACAACAATAACAACATAAGATCAAGAAATCACAACTAATCTAATTTAACTGTGAAAAGGAGATTTTTACAAAATACAAATTTAAAAGAACAACCTACTGAATTTAATGATCAAACACACTTAACTATAGCTAATTAACACAAAGATACAGAAATTTAAGCTAAAGAACAACTATAACAATTAAATGCCAAAATGATCAAAAGAGCTTACAAAAGCTTCCAAGCTTAAAACTGAGAACCAGGACCAATGAACACCCCTATTAGCTTACCACTAAGCTTCTAACCCAAGGCCATCCATAATTCACCCTGCTCCAGCTGTGTACACCTTCTCCATGTGATTTATGATTTTTTCACCTATTTAATTTGTATTTTTGGTGATTTTTGATTTTGCTTCTAAACTGAGTTTTAGTGTTTCTAATAGCTTAGAAAAGCTATCTAGGAGCTTATGTGACTTACTTCAGTCCATATAAACAACAAACAACAACATTTGAAGCATCATGAGATTTTGCATAAAACATGAAATTTTGAATAAACTTGAAATGTTATTAAACCTTGAAATTGATAATTGAAAACGCTTAATAATACACTGAAATAGCTAGACAGTACTTGAAAGCATTAAAATTACACTGGAATTTAAAGTTTTACTAAAAACGACATAGGAAATTAAAAGTTACACTACATATCTTGATACAATGCTTCACCCTTCATCTTTATAGACTTTTCAGACTCCCCACGTGCTTCTGATTGAATCCCACTTCATCTGAGCCCTTGAATCACTCTAACTCATCAGAACCATACACTTGTGTTTTTGGCGCCATTTTTCTCATTAGCAGGTTTGAGAATTAATTGGAGTTGGTTGAGTCAATTAAGGATTTTGTTGTTTAGAGGAGGTGGAGGGGACAAAGTATGGAGAGGGGGGTGAAAAAGTCCTGGAAAACTGCTCTGGTTTTGGTGTTTACCGGGGTGGAGAGGGTGATGTACAGTGTTGGCGGTATTTGTGTTGGTTTGACTTTCGTTGACCGAGTGGGTAATAATACAAAGGCCGGGTCAAGGGTTTGGGTTGGATTTGGGCCTAGGTGGGAAATGGATTGGATATTGGATTTGATATTAATAAGGGTCCGGTTGGTTAAGCTTAGAACACAAGGACCAAAAATGTAATTTCACCAACCTTCAAGGACTGAAAATGACACATTTCCAAACTTATCACAAGGACCAATTTTGACAAACTTTGATAGAACAAGGATCCTTTTTTTGCATAAAATCCATTTTAAAAGGTCTAAGGACTAATTTTGCAATTTTCCAAAGTTTAGGGACCTTTCTTGCCAATTGACCAAAGAATCATTCAAGGACCATTTTTAACAACTTAGAATATTTCAGGGGCCTTGAATGATAAAATTCCACATTTTGATATTTCAGGGACTAGATTTGATAACTTTTAAAACTTGGGGGACTAAAACTACCAATTTTGCAAACTTGATACATTTTTCATCTGATTTTGATATTTTTGCATTTAAAACACATAAAACACTGATTTGTGATATTTTGATCATTTTGATGTGTTTCTGAGTGTTTTCAGATGATTTTGCAGTTTAGATTGTACAAAAATGATGAGTATTTAGACACTCATCAATCCCCCACACTGAGATATTGCTAGTCCCTAGCAATGATTTGAGAAAACTTAATGGATTTGAAAAACTCTTTACCAAAAGCCATTACTTCTGGAGTAGCCAATTGTTTTGATTCAAGTAAGAACCTTGGTACAACGATAACCAAATGATTTATTGGCAAATCATAAACCATATAACGGATTTGATGTGTCTTTACCAGAAGCCGTACCCTTCTGGACTAGCCAACTCTTAGATAAATTATCAATATTATCTTTGGTGAGCTGATTACCAATTATGGATTTTCCACTGCCTTTACCACAAGCCATAACCTTGCGGGCTAGCCAACTCTTCACTTTTTAGGATATGGTGAGTTGAATACCATACAATTTTGGGCAAATTGCAAGCCATATAAACGGATTTGAGAAATCTTTACCAAGAGCCGTTTGCTCCTGGATTAGCCAATCCTTTAGTTTTTTAAGACAAGGCGGACTGATAACCAAATGAGTAAGTGTAGAACACTTACTCAAAAAAAAAAAATTTTGGCCAAAAACGGGGGAATTGGGCGGATAATATATGATAAAATTCGTGAGAATTCCCCCCCACACTTAGAAATGAATATTGCCCTCAATATTCAAAGTACCGGCGGTTATGCCAAAACAAAGAACGTGAAAGGGAAATACTACGGCCATTATTTAGAAGAGATTTTTTTTTTTTTTTTTTTTTTAGAAACTTATATATATACATTACATGTGGGGAAACTCCCCCACACTAGGGTGGTAGAAAGGAGGAAGAAGACAGAAATATGGGTGAAAACCCATATGGTGTGTGCTACTGTTTTTGGTTACCGAGTCATTAGCTTGACTCGATCCCCGAATTCATTGGTTCATGGGGAAAGCAAAGTGGAAGAAACAATCTCCATCGGACTTTCATTCAAGATGTTTGGACAAACATTTGAAGCACGTGAAAGTTCCACACCGATGAGATATACATAGAACCGGCTCAAAAATGATAATTGAAAATGCCAGGATCAAAAATAGTGTCCTCATTCCCGAAGGAGAAAAGGGAAAGAGCAACCACACCATTTGTGAAGAATGGAATAAATATGTGCATCACAATGCATGTCCATTCCTCATCGAAAGAAGCAAATCACCATTTTTGACATTTTTAAGCTTAAATTTGAAGCTTTTATGGTGATTGGTAACAAAATTTCCGGGAAGGAGAGCTGGAAACGGTTCTTCAATCAACAGATTTTCAAGAAAAAGGATGTCTCCCTCCGAATCAAAGTAAGTATTGTCAATTCCTGTTGGAATCGACTCATCACTAAGAAAATCATCGACCTCCTTCCAAAAGTTGTCATCTTCCTCATCCGGAGTGAGAGAAGGAATGGAAGAGTCGGAAATGGGATAAGAAATGAGTGGATGATCATTATATAGGAGATTTCTAGTTTCTCCAAGATCGGCTTCAAAATCAAAGAGATCATCGTCACTTTCTGATGAAAGTGGACTGATGTGAGTGAGTTCATCGGTGAACTCCTCAAGAAGAGGATCAGACTGTGGGAGTGATGCCTCAACATACTCGATGTCTCCATAAGATTTACAATCATCGCTAAAATCGGAGAAAGTCTCAAATTGATCATTTGAACACTCAAGAGGGGAAGAAGAATCACACATATGATCAGAAATTCCCTGTGACTCTCTCGGGATTGGGACAAGGTCCTCAACACTAGACTTTATAAATGCGTCCGATTCCTTTTCAGGAACAGTGTCAAGATGCTCATCCCCCATGTTCAGAGAGTGAGTGGGAGCTTCGGGTGTGATAACAACAGACTGAGGGAGTTTAGAAGGACTAGCATACATATGTTTAATACTTTCCATTTGTTCTTCCGCTAGTAATTCCATCATAGTCTTTTCTCCCTGATTGTTCATGGAAGGAATCTCAATTGATGAACTTGATGAACTGTTATAAAATTGTAGGATATCAAGGATATCTTCATCATCATCGTCATCAGGAATGAAACGGAATCGAGAGCTAGATTTGGCCGCTTTTTCTTTTGCAATTGATTCCCTAATAGATTGTTCAAAGGCAATCTGGGAATCTAATTTAGCGACCGCTCTTGCTAACAAAACTTCCATGGATTTCTCATTTGGATTATCTTGGGAGTGTTTAGATTCCTTCAAATCTTTCACTAAATCCAAAAGATCAAGGAGAAGAGTTTGAGGAAGTGGGTCAGCCGGTAATCTGTAGAGGTTGGTCATGATATGAAGAGTCGTAATTGTTACAAGGAAATGGGTTCCCTGTTTGACAATCCGAGCTAGAGTGAGGACCTCCACAATACTCACAACAGTAAAACTGATGTGGCTGTGAGTGGTATGTGTTGTAGTCATAATTGTTATCAGGAACCTGCTCATAGACAAGCGTGGTTCCCGATTGACAATCGAACGGAATGTGAACCACCACAGTACTCACAACAAGAAAACTGCTGAGTCTCACAATGTGGCGGTGATGGAATAAATCGGTTGTGTTATGGTAGGAATAGGGATCCCGGTTATAGATGCACCCGTTTCCTGATTCCACCACGCTACAATGGGGCAATTGCCACCATTATAAGGACCACCACACCATTGACAACCAAGAGGGTGAGGATAAGACATAGAAAGAATCAAAGTTTATCAGAGGGTAAGAAATGAAGAATCAAAAAGGTAAGAGGGTAAAGAGGAATATTTTTGGTGTTTTTGAAAAACATGATGATAAAAACAAAGAATGAAAATATTTTTGGCGTTTTTAACACTTTAGGAAAAGTGTTAATGAACTTTTTGGATTTTCTGATAACTTTACAAAAAACTTTTTACAAAAGATGGGTTATGTGCAAGAATGGGTCTGAAAATGGCTAAACACACGCTAAAGCCTCCCCGGCAGCGGCGCCAAAATTTGATCTGCGCTGAACCAGTCAAGTCTAATCACACAAGCTAGCCACTTGTGAATGGCTAACCGTAATAGACTTAAAACTGCTTAAAACACAAATACAATGAAGTCCTGGAGAATAGAATGAATTCCCGGGTCGTTTAGTCCCACGGAGACTCAATGGTGTGTCAAAACAAACTCAGACGATAGAATGATCACTAAGGATAGTGATCAGTAAAGGTTTTGATTAGAAATATTACACTACTGATTGCTTGGAAAGGAATTGGATAAAGAACTGGAAAGCACAACAATCAGATGAAACAAACGTAAAACTTACGTCTAAAAACTACGATATGCACTAAATAAAAAGTGAAATCTAAGAAATAAAAGACCTAAAAATATAAAAATGACATTTTTGGAATCCTAAAAATAAAATAAAATTATTAGAAAAAGAAAATTATTTTTAACACTATTTAATTATTTATTATTAATTATTTATTACTTAAAATACACTTAAATTCTAGAAAATATAAAATAAACCTGGAAAAATAAAATTTTAACTTGGAAAAATCTAAAATATGATAAAACTAATTTTAAAACAGAAAAGATATTTTTTTTACTTTTTAATTATTTATTACTAATTAATTACTATTTTCAACTAATTAAAATTATAATAAATACTAAAAAGATTAGGAAAATTATAAAACTTTTTCTAAAAATACTATATGATGACAGAAAACTAAGAAAAATAGAAAAACATGATTTGCTTATTAATAAGCTAAAAAGAAAAATCAAATAGCTAGGAAATATTAAATAAACACTATCACTGATTTTTAATTAATCTTTTTCTGGATTTTCTTTTTGAAAACTACTTTAATACTGATATTATGAAACTTTAATAAAGACAAAAATTTTACAAAACACAAATAAGCAGTTTTAATGATCTTATGATCCAACAGATGGCTTAAAAGCTTATTTTGTTGAAATAAGCTCAAACAAGCTAGCCAACTGAAACAAAAGCTAGAATAAGATACAAACAAGCTAGAGAAACTGAAAGGAAGCTAAAAGATACAAAGAAGCACACTGAAAAGCTAGATAGAAGCTAATAAGCACTTATGCCAAACACAGAAATGGGACAAGCTTTAAGCTTAGAGCAGCCCTACTAAACAAGCTTCAAAATGAAAAACAAAGCTTGATACTTCAAGATGACCAGGTTGGCTTTCCAAAGAACCAAAAATTACAAGACAAGACCAACAAACAAGCTCTGTGCAAGCCTTTCAAGTTGGTCCAACCAACTGTACAGTGACAGTTATGCATCAAGGTACCAACAATAAGCCAATAATTAAGCACTTAAAAAGCTGATTAACAGAGAACTAACATTTTTATATTTTTGTTTAGCAACTAGACTTTGATATCCCAAGAGATTTTAAACTGAAACTCACTATTGAACACACAATGAAATTCCAAAGTTTATTCAAAAACGACCCATAGGAAAATTTGACTTTTTGAGAAAAACTAAAAAGTTGACCAAGATGAACTTTAATCTGATTTTAAACACTGATTATGATGATATAAAGTGAACTAAGACTGACTTGAGTACTTTTAACAACTTGCTAACACAAAATCATGATCCTTGATCTTAAAAACTCCAACAGTTAACAAGAGAAATGGATAAAAGAGATTTTGACTTTTGATGTAACAAGCACTAATTTTCTTGACTGAGATGAGTTATATAGACCTAATGAAACACGTAACAAGCAATAACAATGCTTCTAACAAACTATATCACAGTTGAACAAGAAAATTCAAACACCCCTTTACTTATCTGTTATGGAACTTTTTCAAAGCAAATCACAATTTTAAACCATAAAACTTATGACAGACCTCATATTATCATTAACTAGGACTAAAGAAACACTAATTGACAACAATAACAACATAAGATCAAGAAATCACAACTAATCTAATTTAACTGTGAAATTTACAAAATACAAATTTAGAAGAACAACCTACTGAATTTAATGATCAAACACACTTAACTATAGCTAATTAACACAAAGATATAGAAATTTAAGCTAAAGAACAACTATAACAATTAAATGCCAAAATGATCAAAAGAGCTTACAAAAGCTTCCAAGCTTAAAACTGAGAACCGTGACCAATGAACACCCCTATTAGCTTACCACTAAGCTTCTAACCCAAGGCCATCCATAATTCACCCTGCTCCAGCTGTGTACACCTTCTCCATGTGATTTATGATTTTTTCACCTATTTAATTTGTATTTTTGGTGATTTTTGATTTTGCTTCTAAACTGAGTTTTAGTGTTTCTAATAGCTTAGAAAAGCTATCTAGGAGCTTATGTGACTTACTTCAGTCCATATAAACAACAAACAACAACATTTGAAGCATCATGAGATTTTGCATAAAACATGAAATTTTGAATAAACTTGAAATGTTATTAAACCTTGAAATTGATAATTGAAAAAGCTTAATAATACACTGAAATAGCTAGACAGTACTTGAAAGCATTAAAATTACACTGGAATTTAAAGTTTTACTAAAAACGACATAGGAAATTAAAAGTTACACTACATATCTTGATACAATGCTTCACCCTTCATCTTTATAGACTTTTCAGACTCCCCACGTGCTTCTGATTGAATCCCACTTCATCTGAGCCCTTGAATCACTCTAACTCATCAGAACCATACACTTGTGTTTTTGGCGCCATTTTTCTCATTAGCAGGTTTGAGAATTAATTGGAGTTGGTTGAGTCAATTAAGGATTTTGTTGTTTAGAGGAGGTGGAGGGGACAAAGTATGGAGAGGGGGGTGAAAAAGTCCTGGAAAACTGCTCTGGTTTTGGTGTTTACCGGGGTGGAGAGGGTGATGTACAGTGTTGGCGGTATTTGTGTTGGTTTGACTTTCGTTGACCGAGTGGGTAATAATACAAAGGCCGGGTCAAGGGTTTGGGTTGGATTTGGGCCTAGGTGGGAAATGGATTGGATATTGGATTTGATATTAATAAGGGTCCGGTTGGTTAAGCTTAGAACACAAGGACCAAAAATGTAATTTCACCAACCTTCAAGGACTGAAAATGACACATTTCCAAACTTATCACAAGGACCAATTTTGACAAACTTTGATAGAACAAGGATCCTTTTTTTGCATAAAATCCATTTTAAAAGGTCTAAGGACTAATTTTGCAATTTTCCAAAGTTTAGGGACCTTTCTTGCCAATTGACCAAAGAATCATTCAAGGACCATTTTTAACAACTTAGAATATTTCAGGGGCCTTGAATGATAAAATTCCACATTTTGATATTTCAGGGACTATATTTGACAACTTTTAAAACTTGGGGGACTAAAACTGCCAATTTTGCAAACTTGATACATTTTTCATCTGATTTTGATATTTTTGCATTTAAAACACATAAAACACTGATTTGTGATATTTTGATCATTTTGATGTGTTTCTGAGTGTTTTCAGATGATTTTGCAGTTTAGATTGTACAAAAATGATGAGTATTTAGACACTCATCAACTGTCAATGTTTTTTGTAATATCCCAAAAGAGAACAATGTATTGTTGCTCTACTTGCTAAACTATTTAAAGGTAATCTTTAAATTGTTAAAGGCAAGTGGGAGTTTTGTTTAGATCTTGAAAGATTGAATTACAAAATACATAATCTTCTAAAATGCACTAGCAAATATCATGATGAGGCTAAACATGTATATGATAGACCTCAATATGATGGAATTGTCATTCATAGATCCGCAAGGATATCTCAGATATTTAATATGTTGAGGAATATGAGTTACAGGATCATGGTAAGCCTGTTAATCATAATGATGAATTTACCAAATGTTGAATTGTGGTAAATCAATCATACTATGAATGTAGAGATGCTGTCCATAAAGATAATCAAATTTAGATACTTGGTTTATCTTAATGAAGATGATTTTCTTCAAAGGATGAAAATCCTAGTGGTTTAAATCTTTGTGTAGAAATCATATGGACAATATTGTACACATATTTAATGCATGTCTAGTGATAATAATATTAATCATATTTAAGCAATTAACTATGATTGAATATTCTTTCTAGATACATTAAATAGAAGTATAAAGATTATAATTGTCATACTTAGTTTCATTGATATGAAATTTTGACAATGAATGCCAAAACTCTTTGTTGAGGAATTACTTTTGCGAGGACGATGAGTAATACAAAGAAGTTTTATGAATTCAAATAATCCTTGGATATGTACAAACTGCAAGAATCCATGAATGGATATATGCAAGCATCTAAGAAATGTTTCTTATGTTTAATATTAAATCCATGTTTGATTTAATAATTAAAATAAGATAGCTCATAAGTATTCCTAAAAGCTAGTTGGAGTATTATTTTTATTTTTAAAATCTTATTTGTTGTATGGGAAACTACATTCCACCTAAATTAAGTTTTAGTTGGGAATGAACTTCGTTTGTAAGATTTGGAAATAAGATATATAACCTTGGAATATATGTTTATTATTATAAACATATGCGGTAAATAAATGAGTCAAATAGAACATGACGAATACATATCTTTGACAAGATAGATGAGATCTTAAAGTTTAACTTGAAGATTCATCATGAACATCATGTTGTGTATAAAGTTGTTGTGTCATGCTTGATTACAAGATGATTTGACAACATTGAAAGTTGTTAGTGTAATAAATATTTTAAAGGAATATGTTTGGATTTAGAATCACATTCCACAATCTGGAGATGCTCCTAGATTCTATGGATGATTATATGACAATTGTTTCATAATTGTCATTGCCAACAAACTTGAGTTTTGGTAGGCACCAAAATTACACTATAACTGTTCAAAAGTTTACGGATGTTTAAAGAGCATATTGTTGTACACAATGATGCTGGAATAATTGAGATGACACTCAATTCTAGTCATGGTATCCTTGATGATGACCATGTTGACTAGTTATGCTCAACTAAGAGCATAGTTGCATTATACATTAAAGATAAAAGAATACTTTAAACTTTAAAAGTTTTGAAAGATGATTGTCATATAAAGGTGGTTCAGGTTGTCACGCACCTTATGGAATGATATGACAATATCAAGATATGTGTAAACACATACAAGAAATTCACTTATTGAATTTTTTGAAATAAGTATTCTCAAAATTCCTATAGATCAAAGTTAGTTGAAATTATGCCTTGTCGACAAGTATGAGATGCATGACTTGTGGCAAAATTCATTAACTAAGAATTATCATGCATTGATCTACTTAGTATTTGGATAAAAGGATATTGTAAACATTATTATTGAAATGAAATAAAATATTTTGTTATGTTTATTATTCATTTATTGTGATGTTATCCTATATTTGCATGTTTAAATCCTTGAATAACTTAAGTTATTCTAAATAGTCCGTTGTCAATCAATAACATGGGAATGATATTGAATTAAGACAAACCTGAGTATTAGTTAGAATATACTTGAAAGTATATTGATGCGTAGCATGACTAATTTCAGATGATATTCAATGAATTGAGTATAGGACTTATCCCACCCACATGATGATACTTTATGGATCTTAGTCGTTAAGTATATCATGGATATTTATCCTCTGACTTGAGATACAAGAGATATGTCATGGATGTAGTGCATTTTTGTGAAGCAATCTAACGCTATACGTAACTGGTAGTTATAAGGGTTGTTTTCATAAATGTTGCGAAATCTGTGAATCCTGCTTGTAGTCAAAATGGGATTTGTTTCCTTCAAATTTATTTTGAAGTATAATACTGCTGGGCCTCTCGTAGGGTTATTAAGATGTTTGCATGGCCATGCCCAAGGTCTTCTGGAAATGTTCAGAAGAATTGGTAATCTTAATCAATCACATAAAGCGAGAAACATAATAGTTAATTAAGAAATGAGTGAGATCCATATTCTTATTAACATGGTATTAGAAACAAAAGGATGAATATGATGATGAATCATCAAACTTGGTTTTTCTCCAGAAAACCATACACGAGTTGTACCTGGGGCATTGGCGTGTTGCTAGACGCTAACCAATGTCATTTCACGTTTTGTAAACATATCCAAGTGGGAGCGGTTGGAAATGTATATATTTACAAACATGTGAATGTCCAGATTCGAACTCGTGACCACAGGATTGCAAACATTAGCGAATGAGAATTAAAGTTAATAATTAATGTTTATGTTTACGATTAATTATTGCACAATAAGTCCGGTTAACGATCGTTAAGTATTTAACGGAAAAATGACTAACGACCGTTAAATGAAAAGAGAAAGAACTAGAAATGGAAAACTTGGAAAAGTTATGGGTTTTCTTTTGGGCTTTGCATAGTGGCCGGCCATAGGGGCTTTCCCAAGCCCTAATCCCTAACTTGTTCCCAAAGTATTCCATCTACTATATAAAGAGGGTTAGGTTCTAGGGTTTCATACACTTGTGCATTGAATTAACCCTAGATCTCTCCTCTCCTCTCTCTAGTCTATATTCGGCCGAGCACCAAAAGTAATGGAGTTTGGTTTCGTTTTTCTTAAACGAGGACTTGTGTTAGATCTAGCAATCGCTTGATTCGTTGGTTTATTCGTGTGTACAAGAACGTGGTAGTAAGACACTATTCTTACACCATATTGGTTTGAGTTGTAGAACGGTAAGGGACAACTCTTCAAACCACTTCTTTGTTTTGCTCAAAGGATCTGACATTCGCAAGAGGTACGTTACGCATACTTTCAGTTAATTATTTATTTGTTATGATCTTAAGTCTTCCGCTGTGTACTCTTGATGTTTACATGTTTATTGTATGTTATATTTATTATAAACTCAACAGTTACTTACTTCGTGTGGCAGGAGCGAAATAACAGGTTACATGGGAAACGCGAGAGGAGACATGATCAACTTTCAAAAATAATTGTTCATATTGTTAGATTGAAACTCACATCCATCCGTTTTAAGAAGAAAGCTCGTGTTGAGAAGATGCGACTCACATGGAAGATTGCTAGTATCGTTACTGGTGGAGGGTACTTATCTCGTTATGGCTAGAGATTCTTAGTTTTATAGTTGTTTTTATCTATTCTGATCTCTAGTTTGGTTAGATTGGTTGTTGTGTTTTGAGCTTGTTCAAAACACACTGTTGGTTTTTTCCTCTAAGGGTGGCTCATCACCACTCTTGCTTGCACTAATATTCATTTTTTATGATTAATATATTCATCGGGTATAATCCTTTTACCAAAAAAAACTAATGATTATGATAAGAAACCCTAATATAAAACATTTTTACATTATATTCTTTTAAAGGGCTACGGCCCAATACAAACACTCAAGAAAAACATACAAATATGTTTTTAACAAAATAGTTTACTCGACACTTACATTATTGGTTTTTTCTATGTTAATGGTCATTTAAGTAACTTGGTTGATATTTAATATGGGATTATAACTTATTTATATTTTAGATACATGAATGTAATATAAGTATGTATTTCGTAAAGCTCCATAATCAATCAGATTTATTTATTTTATTTTTTTGGTACTCAAATGTTCTATAAACTATATATATTTTGACGTCATATATATGGCGTTCTGTTAAAATCCCGGTCCAATTGTTTAAACACGAGAAATATAAGCGTGAGTTGGGTATGTGAGTGTAAAACCCACATTTTCGAACACAATAAAATACCCAAAATACCCCTTTAATTTCGAACTTATGAAAGACGTTAATTATTAAAATATTTTGTCATGGCTATGACTTAATTATCTAAACCGTTATTATCCGAAACAAATAAAGGTAATACGAAATTAGAACTTACGCTAAAATAATTTATACATATTTATTTGTGTCACACGTTTTTCTTTTGTCCTTAGCCGAATAAAATGTAGTGTACATGATGTATCGAATCGTGATTTGAGACTAGGTTCGTGATTGGCTTAAATTTTGGTAGTCTTCTATCTAATTCCTAAAATTTGGCATTTCTGACATTTTTTTTGTGCTCTCAAGATACAAGGAAGAAGAAGGCTAGATTGGTGTATTGATTCTTGATTGTTTCCCTCTTTTGTTCCTTCTTGTTTTCGGATCAACTAGGTATCATCATCCTCCTTGTTTTTCCTTCTTCTATTCGACATCTAATCATCATGGTTAACACATAAAAAAAAATCGAATTGTTATATGTGTTTAAGGAACAAATTTACATGTAATTAAACCTAATTAAACCATAAACAAACCGAATATCATGTGGGAATCTAATTAAATCGAATTAGGGCATAAGGGGCTGTTTGGTGTGGAAAAAAATTGAGATTGGGGGCTGTTGGATCGACTTGGGTGTGTTTGGTTCGGTTACGTGTGGGTTGGGTCGTGTATGGTGTGTTTGGAATAAGGGTTTCGTGTAGTGAGCGTCATATTTTACGAATAGTATTAGTTGTTGATTTGTGATTTTATGTGAATGAAATTATGTTGTAAATGATTATGGGTATGAATATGTAATGATCCTTATATGTTATTAGATTTATATAAGTGGTGTATGTTTGTTTTTGGAATCATTGTGAAGTTTTATAAGCCATTTTCATGTTAAACTCTAATTATGAATTCATGATTTTATGTGGATTTGTTAGTGTTAAAAATGGTACTTAAGATATGATAATTTGGAAACGGATTTTATAACATGTTTATATGTCATATTGAATGAGTACATGAACTTTCAATGATGGGTGATGACATGATTATTTATGAATTTGGTATATTAGAAGTTCATGATTTTATGTGAAGGTTATGGTGATGTTTACTTGACTAGAACTTGTAATAATGTGAGATTGGATGGGGAATTGTATGATATGGATGGTTGGACTTTTATTTCTGTAATTTATAGATATTTGAAGATGGTTGCCTTGTGGATATGATTTGGTGGGTGATGGATGGGTTTGCAACATGTTTAGGACTTGTTATTAGCTTTCTACATGAAATTATGGACTTATAATATGTCAAATGCTTGATATTATGCTTCATTGGTTAAATTGATGAAACCTCTGTAGAATTCATGCTATTAGACCCTAAACATGATGTATGATGAGTGTTGTGATGTTTGGCATGCTTAAGAGGTGATTGGTGACTTGTTTGTTGCTTGGTTATGATTGCTTGTTAAGCTGTCCAGAATTTAGGTTGGATTCATCTAGGTGTTATCTAATGATACTTGCATGTTTTCGAGTTATTCTTGAGCCTAAATTGTAGTACATTGAAATAGCTTTCTGTAAATATAAGTCTTGTATCATTTGCATACCTGGAAGTATGATTTTTACATTTTTGGAGTTAGGGCGTCTGAATCTGAATTTCTGAGTTTAAATTTGTGATGTAGTATTTGATTTTTAGTATTTAATCTATGAGGTTTTGGAACTTTTCCTTCGGTGGTTATGATGTTTATATATTGTGTGAGACCTGTAGTTTTTGGTTTGATGTGTGGAGTAGGGTGTGTTTGTTGGGGCTATACTTTTGGTGTGTGTAAATCTGGGTGAGTTCTGGACAGGTCTGGACTCATGATTTTCCATAGGACATTTGGCTTGGAAATAAAGTCCCCCAATTTTTGGAGAGTCTCTTAACTCATATGGGAACCCCTGGGAATTTCCTTGATTTTAATTGAGCTAAGTAAGTATTTTATAAAAATCGCTAAAGTCTGGTCCGGATTCGAAATACTAAAATACAGAAAATTATGAACTTGAAACTAAGTATAAATGGGAGATAAGCTAAGCATGATTTATAAATGGAAAACATATGTGATTTATGATATGTCCTAATGTAGATTTAGTGAAGCGGGGACGTTGAGCTTGCTTGTGTGCCTTGCTCTTAGTCTCTTACGCACTCACATTTGAGGTACAGATATTCTACCCTTTCTCATTAAGGGTTTATTCTCACGACTTCTCTATCCTTGACTTTGATTCCTTACCTTTGATATGATTCCCTTTGCTATGATTCCTCTGATATGATTCCTTTGATACAATTTCATCCGCCATGATATTCGATCTGCTATCCATTTTGTTATGACATTTGTTGTGAGATCCGTTGATATTCGTTTGCTATGATATGATTCAGTTCTGTTGATATGTTTGGTTTGAATATGATATGATTATGGATATGATTTGGTATGATTCGTTGTGTTCAGATGCCCGAGCTAACTAGTCATGGAGGTACCATGACCATGTCATTGATGCACCAGTGACATGACACTATCTGGGGCGGTGTGATTAGTTCCCGGCGTTCCCTTTATGATATGATACGATATATGTGATCACTTGGCCATTATGAATACGTATGTACAGTCTCGAACTGGCATATGTATATATGATTTGTTTTGCAGGGAGCGTATGGATGCATCCTAGGTACTCAGTTCAGTTTTGGTGATGTGGTGCGTGTGTGCAATACACCCCCTCACATTTGGGAGCTAGCTACTCCATTTGGTACTTGAGAGGTCTCCCCTCCTTGTGCACTTATGATTTGACAGATTTGATATGATTTGGCATATATGGGTTTTGATATGTGATATGTTAGATTTGGCTATTGGAGTATCTCCTTTAGTATTAGGTGCTCGGGGCAACATTCTGATTTTGGTTATTATGTGACTATATGATATTCTGATTCATTCGTTTACTATGCCTATTCAGTCATTCAGTTAACTACTTATTCACTCGGTATTCTTATGTGATTCGTATGACTATCGGACTCATGCGTTAGTTCATTTGGTTATTATACTCAATCTTCAGTTCATTTGATTTACTATGCTTTCAATCTGTTTCGGTTGGATGCCAAGCTTATACTTCAGATCACCACTTCATCCGTTTACCGAGCTATTATATAATTATTGGATTCATGTGTTGACTATGCTATTATATGATTATTTGATCCATCTGTTTACCATGATGTTATATGATTACATGATTTCTCTGTCTACTATGTTATTGCGTGGTTACCTGATTCATCTATAATCATGCTAATATCTGATTATCCGCTTATCATGCTATTATGTGACTATATGATTCGTCTGGTTGCCATGCTAGTATGTAATCATTTGATTTATCCGTTTATCATGCTATGGTCTTGTTCAGTTACTTCATTTAATTATGATGTTCATTCAGTATATCTACCTGATTCATGTGACTAACATGCTTATACTTTAGTTGGTATTTTTGCTTGTTATGTAATTGTTGCTTATCTGACTTGTGTGATTGCCATGCTTACATTCTATTCAGTTGCTCCCATCTGTTTATAGATTTCAGCTTAGCTTATGTGTATCTGATTATCTGATCTGTTTGTTTTGCCATATTCACGTTTAGTTGATCCGCGGACTGATATGCTTATACATTGTTTGGTTGCTTGTTTGATTATGATACCCTCATCAACTCCTACATGATTATGTTTCGATGCTTGTAGGTTTGGTTATTTACATGTGCTTATAGTTGTTCAATGATTTGCTGCTTTACTTTGCTTTAGTTTTCTTTGATTTCTGTTCCTTTTGGATATCTGTTAATATTGTGTTCTGCAGGTTCCTCATTGACTCATAGACTCATTGTACTCATTTCGTTACGACTTTGCTATCAGTCTCCTTGATTGCTTTTGTATCTATTAGATGTTTGGCTTTCGTTTGTTATATCTGTTCACTGGGCTTTTTAAGCTCAGCCGCATTTTCTTTTCCATGCGGCAGGTACCAAGTAGGATGCTGGGCTTTGATGGGCTGAGAGTAGGAGCAATTGAGTGAACCGACCCGAGTTTCCTTATTTTGTTTTTAGATTCTTTTGGAAGAGAAATTGTGTTCATAGTTCATATCTTTTAAACATATTGGATCATGTATTTTCCTTTATAAGTCATTCGTTTATATGACTTGGTACTTTATTTGATAAGACTTCCGCTTGCAAATTTCTATTAGTATCTTCTGATATGACTCCATAATGTGACATTCGGACCCTTGTCGGGTTGGGGTGTTATAGTGAGTGTGGTGGGGGGTGGTTGCCAAATTCTTCATATTTGCTAAAATTTGGCAACACCACAACCAATCAAGAAGTTTCACATCACCACCATCTTTTTGATGCCAAACTTTCATGCTAAATGAGTGTGGTTGCCAAATTCCTTTCTTTTCCAAAATTTGGCAAGTTTTCATGGTCCCATCACCCTTTGTGAAGATGGCCCACAAAAACCTTTGTCAACCAATCAAACTTCAACCAATGATTGGTTTTTCATGCCAAAACAATTTGCCAATTGGCAAACATATGCCAATATTTCTTGCTAATGCCAAAAATTTCATGCCAATTTGCCATGCCAATTGATAAGGGGTGGTGTATGTCCCATGCCAATAACCGCCACCACCCTCATAAATGGAAATTCCTAAAACATTAGGCGGTGTCTTCTTTGATTATTGGACGTAGATAAGACACGTAATTATGGACATTTTCGTCAACCATACTTCAACTAAACATAAAAGAGAAGATAGTGTAGCACAATCAAACTCTAACAATGTCATCCACATTAACAACTTAAGGAAGACATCTAGTGAGAAGAGCAAATAAAATGAAACGGGTGAGAAATATTTTTAGCCACATATTTCAAATAAAATAAAGAAATTTAAAGGGAAATGCATTTACTTTTGTAAGTGCATCTAAAATGTGCCGTTGTGGTTTCTTCTCATCCTTCACATTTCAATATTATTTCTCATTTGATCCTCACTCTAACACTCTAATGTTTTGGTCTATTGGTTATAATAGTTATACTAATCACCAGTGTTGCAAAACAAGGCCTACAAGGCCGATTAATCGCCGATTAGGTGCTGCAAGGCCACCAACCTTTTCGATTTATGTAAATCGGTCAAACAAATCGGTCAACCGTGGTCAATGACGGTTAATGGTGGTCAAACTTGTCGAAAACCTTCATATCTTGCCGAAAATACTTAAAACTACCCATAAAATTGTTTGAATAACTTATGGTAATTGTTTATATCTATTACAAGATGTTTTTGAAGAAAAATATTTGCCGAAAATACATAAACTTGTCGAAAATACCTAAAACTTGTCGAAAATACCTAAAATTTGCCGAAAATACTAAAAACTTATCAGAAATGCCAATCCGATTAATCACCGATTAATCCCGCCTAGACCGATTACAAGCTACAGGGAGGTCGACCGCCCGACTACCGATTCGTGATTTTAGCAACATTGCTAATCACGCAACGTTTTTAATTAGTTACAACTACCCATTAATGTCAAGGACAACGAGCTCCTATATCGTCATGCAACCAATATCCGCCTCCTAGCTACCGGGCAACGCGTTGACAATCGCATAACATTTTAACTACTTGTAATTACACTACTACCTTAACTAAAATTATCGTTATTCGGAAAGTTATTTTAAAAAAAATTATGATCGAATAACATCATATTGCCAGAAAATTTGGTTGGTGGGTACCCGGCTAATTACAAATAAGGGATAATTTCATCTATATCCTTAAAAAACTTCATAATTACATCAATATCTTTGTAAATTTCACAATTATATCAACATCCTTTCAAACTTAACAAATACTCATGTATATCCGAAACAATTGTTTTAGCTTAATTAAATAATTTAAACATATTAAATTTTATTTAAACATGAAATAAAAAGATGTTTTACTTTTTTACCCTTTTTCCCCATCAACATATTCTTAAACACCTCTTATAACAATCAAATTTACTTTTAGTTGGAAAAAAAATCATCACAACCGTACTCAAATTTGCTCACAAAAGCGATTGTTTATTAAAGCAAAACAAAGAAATCACAAATCTATCATTTCAATGTCATAATCATTTACCTGAAAAACAAAAAAAATAAATTGACATGTTGAATAGACTCTTGCTTCTCACAAGCAATAAAAATGAAATATTACATGGCGATGGACACGTTAATGTTCATCTATATATATTGTTACTCTAACATCTATATATTCAAATAAAATGTGAAAATTAATATGCCCTCCTTTATATGTAGATAAGGACGCTTAAAAGGAAAACCAAGGTGTGATACTTATATCACAGTATTCCATTGATTCGTAATAAAATATCAATTTGAAAGTTATAGCAGAAGGAGGTTAATGGTTATACGAGAAAAGGAAAAAGATGATTTTTTTTATTTAATAGAGAAAAGGGTATAAAAGTAATTCATCTCTATATTCAATACTTTTATCCATTAAAAATAGAGTTAATTGCAGAAATCGTCCTTAAGGTTTGGCCAAATTGCAGGTTTCGTCCCAAATAGTTTAAAATTGCAGAAATCGTCCCAAATTCAAACCTTTTTGCAAATTTTGGTCCATGGCTTTAACTGCCGTTAAGTGACTTTCGTTAGAATTAACACGTTAGCCCCTTTTGGCCAAAAACTCTTGCACCGTTGATCCTTTTGGCCAAAACTATTACAACGTTCATCCTTTTGGCCAAAACCTTTGCAGCGTTCATCCTTTTGGCCAAAAACTCTTGCAGCGTTCATCCTTTTGGCCAAAAACTCTTGCAGCGTTCATCCTTTTGGCCAAAACCTTTGCAGCGTTCATCCTTTTGGCCAAAAACTCTTGCAGCGTTCACTCTTGCGGCGTTCATCCTTTTGGCCAAAAACTCTTGCGGCGTTCATCCTTTTGGCCAAAAACTCTTGCAGCGTTCATCCTTTTGGCCAAAAACTTTTGCGGCTTTCATCCTTTTGGCCAAAAACTCTTGCAGCGTTCATCCTTTTGGCCAAAAACTCTTGTAGCGTTCATCCTTTTATACATTTTCATATGTTTTTAATCGTCTTCATCAATTTTTATGCGTTTTTGTTCACAAATTTGAAAAAAAAAATGGAATTTTTTCGCAAATTTGAAAAAAAAAATCCAAAAAATTTTTGAAAAGAAAATTGGAAAAAATCCGAAAAAGAAAAAAAAATCCAATACTTTTTCGTAAATACTTTTTTTTTTCGAAATCCTTTTTGAAAAAGAAAATTGGAAAAAAGATTCCAAAAAATTTTGAAAAAGAAAATTGGGAAAAGAAATCCGAAAAAAAATTTGGATTTTTTTTTTCCAAATTTTTTTAAAATTCAATTTTTTTAAAAAAAGTATTTAGGAAAAAAAGTATTTCCGAAAAAAAATCCGAATTTTTTTTTTCTAAATACTTTTTTTCCTAAATACTTTTTTTTCTAAATACTTTTTTACGAAAAAAATTGAATTTTAAAAAAATCCAAATTTTTTTTTCCCAATTTTCTTTTTCAAAATTTTTTGGAATCTTTTTTCCAATTTTCTTTTTCAAAAAGAATTTCGAAAAAAAAAAATATTTACGAAAAAATATTGGACTTTTTTTTCTTTTTTCGGATTTTTTTTCCAATTTTCTTTTTTCAAAATTTTTTGGCTTTTTTTTTTTCAAATTTGCGAACAAAAACGCATAAAAATTGATGAAGACGATTAAAAACATATGAAAATGTATAAAAGGATGAACGGTACAAGAGTTTTTGGCCAAAAGGATGAACGCTGCAAGAGTTTTTGGCCAAAAGGATGAACGCCGCAAGAGTTTTTGGCCAAAAGGATGAACGCCGCAAGAGTTTTGGCCAAAAGGATGAACGCCGCAAGAGTTTTTGGCCAAAAGGATGAACGCGCAGGTTTTGGCCAAAAGGATGAACGTTGTAATAGTTTTGGCCAAAAGGATGAACGCTGCAAGAGTTTTTGGCCAAAAGGATGAACGTTGCAAGAGTTTTTGGCCAAAAGGATGAACGCTGCAAAGGTTTTGGCCAAAAGGATGAACGTTGTAATAGTTTTGGCCAAAAGGATCAACGGTGCAAGAGTTTTTGGCCAAAAGGGGCTAACGTGTTAATTCTAACGAAAGTCACTTAACGGCAGTTAAAAGCCAGGGACCAAAATTTGCAAAAAGGTTTGAATTTGGAACGATTTCTGCAATTTGAAACTATTTGAGACGAAACCTGCAATTTGGCCAAACCTTAGGGACGATTTCTGCAATTAACTCTTAAAAATATTTAATAAAAATAAAAATGCTTATTTGGATATACATGTGTATTTTCAAAGTTTGGAAGGATATTAGTGAAATTATAAATTTTATAAAGATATTGACGTAATTAAGAGTTTTTCTAAGGATATGTATGAAATTCACCCTACAAATAATGACCGCTGACTGTAAACAACGTTAAAATGAATGAGAATAAAATTAATATAAATTATCATGGATATTGCATAGAGTGTGGTAGTGTTTACCCAAATAAATATTTGTTAGTAGTTAAAATAGAAACAAGAAATACCCTCCAGTGCAAATGAAATGGCATGTAAATAGAATGCAAGGTATTGAGTGTTTTATTGTTATTTCTATACTATTTTTTGTTATCAAAATTTTTTCTCCAAAAATGTAAATATAATGGTTGATGGTTCAATTACTTTACTAATTATCATAAGTGTGATCCATGGCGGTGTTTGACAAAGTTGTCTCGTGGTTTTTGATGACTTTAAATAACAATAAATTAGCTTTATTATATTTGTAAACTAAAACATAATTGCATATAAACTTGAAATACATGACTCATATATGTTTAATATTATACGTATTTATATGTAAAACTAGTAAACATGTGGCCCTTTTAAAGTGGAGACTCTGTACGACGCCAGTTATTGCACACCCCTCCGAGACCTAGTGTTTGACTAACTTTTTTGTTTTATTTATTGTTTTTACTCTATATTAGTTGTTTTATGTTACGGATAGGTTATTAGGACTCCTTTATTTTTACAAGTAACATCCTTCATGTTTTTTTTGGTTCTTTTATTTTATTTTTTATTTATTTTTAAATAATTTTGTTTATATTATAAAACTGTAAAATAGAAAGTGTGAAATAAAAAATATAAAGTTTAACAAGTCAAAGTATTAAACTGCAAAAAGTATAAAACAAAAACTGATAAAAAACTATGTTGTACTATAAATATGAGGCAAAATAAAGAGTAGAAGCTGTTAAAAGTACAAAACATGTGAGCCAGAAATCTAGAACTACTTTTGCTTTTTTGTACATTTTGAGAAAAGAAAAAAAAAAATTGAATAAGACAAAGCAAAGCACCTTGTTTTACCTATTTTATTTAAAGGTTTTATTAAAAACAGTCCGATGGGTGGTGTATAACCTTACCTTAAACAACAATATTTCTAAATATGAACTTATAATTTTTATAAATACATGATTTCAACACATATAATTAAGGTAAGTATATTTTAATAATATATGTATTAATGTAAAATGAGTTCATATTTAAAAACATTGTTAATTAAGATAAGATTAAACAACACCTATTGGATTCTTGTTAACAAAATCCTTTATTTAATTGTAACAATAATTACATATTATTCACAAAATTAAAACTTTTAATTTTTGATGTCACCTTCCTTCTTTAATTCTTTTTAAAATCACTACATTCCTTAAAGTCTTTTAATGGCTTTTAATGTTTCATATATGTCATCAAGATTCTTTATTTATAAAGACTTTCAACTCTACACGATAATACTTCGCAAAAAACTTTCATCTACACCTATGAATGAAAGTCATTTTTATGTGCATTTCCTTTACACATGCTCACTATCTACTCGTATCATTTTCGACTCACTCAACTAATTTGTTCACTTTGCTAGTATCATGTGTTATTAAAATCTTCATTCTCTATCTTTGATCATTTCACCTTTTGTTTCATTTAAATTTTAAAACAAAAAAGGCATCAATAGCTCTTCACCAAAATAATTTATACCTAAAGCTCTCACCATTCATTTCAGAATTGCATCAATAATCTGCTTAAGAAAATCTCAGGTTCGTCTTATATCTTTTCGTTAGTTATTTGCAAGTATCATATGTCGTAGTTAGATTGTTTTTGCTATATCATCCCTACTAAGATTTCGTATGATTTGTAATGTATCAATTTAAATACAACCTCTTACAGCATAAGCAAATTCAAACACTATTTGCTGGAGTACTTTATTTTAAACAGCTTTTAAGTACTTATTTTTAAGCACAAGCACTAGCAAAATAAAACATCAATCCCAATTCTCAAACACCGCGGTGCTAAAATAAATTTACACTTTCGTTTACAACTAATAACATTATCTCTAATTTGGTATATGAGATATTATTGGTGCACAATTTAATTATTTCACTTTAATTAAAATGTATGCTTTTTAAGTGAACATTTAATTTTAAGAAAGGTTTTCAAATGCAGACCAACCGGTTCAACCAAAAATCGGTTGGTCGGCCGGCCGGTTCTTTTACACCGGTACTTAGACAACCTACAAAGAACTCCATGGTTTTATTATAACGTGTAAACCCGGGTCGAATAGAGCATGACTGAGTTAAACCAGATGCAGGGACGGATCTACTTGGTAACAATGGGGGGCAAGTGCCCCCCATGTCTAGCCGAAAAAGTCGCGATTCTAATGTATTTTTTTTTTTAATTTTGATCTTTTTTCGAAAGTGCCCCCACTCAAAACTCAAATTGCCCCCCACTCACATACTAAAACCCAACATTCAATACTCTAAAGCTTTATAAATCCATCATTTTAAAGTAAAAATACTCGATTTATCATTACGATCCTAATTTTTTTCCGCATTCTGTTGTTGTAAAAAAAAAAAATTTTTGCCCCCCACATCCTCATTTCCTGGTTCCGCCACTGACCAGATGTACTAAATTTTATAAAAATACTACTTATTTTATTGAACATTGCTGATGCTTTTTTTTTTCTATATATAGACATGTATACTTTAGTTATTTGTTTTTTTTTAAACTTCTTTTTTTTTTCTTTTACATTTTTGGTTGTTCTTCTATATAATTTTATATAAAACTATTTTTGATAATTTTAATAAAATATTAATTTCTAAGAAACTACTTTTTGATTTAAAATATATAAATATCACATGTATTTTAATTTTAATTTTAAAATATCGTTATCAATAAAAATTATAAGATATACTCTACATTATTAATTAATCAGAGAAAAACAAGGTTGTTAACAAACTCCTTATTCTACTCAGCTTCTTATTCCAATCATATTTCATCTATAATTCTTATTCCTATCCCTATATATACAAGCTCATGCATGCATGGTCGATCACCACAAAACAAAAACTTAAAGACTCGTGTTTAACAGCATGACAATCGAAGAAAAACCTACGAAGCCTGATGATCATGATGACGACGAAGAATCCGAAGCAGCAGCAATGGAACGCGTGTTTTCGACTCAAGAAGTTCCTTCGTGGAGAAACCAGATAACTATTCGTGCCATTGTCACAAGTTGTATTCTTTCCATCGTCTTCAACTTCATTGTTTGCAAGCTTAACCTCACCACTGGAATAATTCCTTCGTTAAATGTTGCTGCGGGTTTGCTAGGATTTGCAATGCTAAAGTCGTGGACGGCTTTGCTTAATAAGTGTGGTCTTCTTAAGCAGCCGTTTACGAGGCAAGAGAATACTGTTATTCAGACTTGTGTTGTCGCTTCTTCCGGGATTGCTTTTAGTAGTAAGTTGTTGATTTCTTCTTCTTTGTTTATACATATATCACATGATTTAAGTCTATTTACATGGGTTGGACTAGCATTGCAAAATATATATATAAAATATGTGAGTTATAACCTGCAGGTTTAGAGTACCACCTAAGTGATAAACAGTTTTAACTTTTAAGGGTGTTTTGCTGTTGCTTATTTTATGTTTTGAATAAGCAATATCTAAGTTTATTGTGTTAACCATAACCATAACCATAAGGTACTTGGATAAGTCTGGTTTTCTGAAAAAAGGTAACCATGAAATTGTTGTTAACCATAGCCTTAATGGTTGCGATTAGCAAATCCCTTATTTTAATTAAGGGTAGGCTTTTTATTTTTTTATATATAAACATGATTCACAGTATGAGAAAACTTGAACTTTAAAGTGGTCATTGCACTTCAAAATTTGGTCTTAAAACTATCCCATATTAGTAGCGTATGCTTATGTATAAATTCATGTTTTCTAACGATTATTTCTTGTTGAAACAGGTGGTACAGCAAGTTATTTGTTAGGAATGAGTTCAATGGTTGCATCTCAGTTAGAAACAGGAAACACTCCTAATAATGTGAAGAAACTTGCTCCTGGATGGATGATTGCGTATCTCTTTGTTGTCAGCTTTGTTGGTCTCTTCTCAATCGTGCCCCTACGAAGGGTATGGCTCAGTCTCAAAATTAACTTACTGTTAGTTTGTTACCATTAGTACTAACTTTATTATTCAATATATGACTCACTTGATTCTTGTTTATATTCTTCAGATGATGATCATGAAGTTAAAGCTCACTTATCCTAGTGGAACTGCTACTGCGTACCTTATAAATAGCTTCCACACTCCAAAAGGCGCTAAGTTAGCAAAGTAAGCAATCGGGTTAGATAGTATCTTTTATGCATTTGCTTTCTACTGAGCCTTCATTAAATGATTGAACCTCTTGTTACAGGAAGCAAGTCTCGGTGCTATTCAAGTCCTTCTCCTTTAGTTTTGTGTGGGCATTTTTCCAGTGGTTTTTTGCTGCTGGTGATGACTGTGGCTTTGCTAGTTTCCCCACCTTCGGTCTAAAGGCTTTTGCCCAAAGGTTACTCTTTTATTCATCTCTAAGTTCTTTGCTTTCTTGTTTTATTGGTCCATGGGCGGAGGTAAATGGTCTATAATTAGTTATAGTGATGCATCTCCCGTGGTTAAAATCCCTTCATACATGAGTGAATGTTTAATGTAAACTTTGTATTATTTGTCTTATAGGTTCTATTTTGACTTCTCATCTACGTATGTTGGTGTTGGGATGATATGCCCTTACATGGTTAACATATCATTACTTATTGGGGCGATTATGTCCTGGGGTATAATGTGGCCAATCATTGAAGCTAAGAAAGGAACTTGGTATTCAGCCGATTTATCAGCAACCAGTCTTCATGGTATTCAAGGATACAGGGTACGTATGACTCACAAACACTATTTTGTCTATTTTACAAATACATTCGCTTAAAGGCTCTTAATCTTATTCAAAGAATAGCTAAGCATTGTATTTAATGCTTTACTAAAATTTATTTTCATTGTTCCACAGGTATTTCTTGCGGTTGCCACTATGCTTGGAGACGGGTTATTCCATGTAGTTTACATGGCAATCATAATGTTGTCTACGGTTATTAAAAACAAGTCAAAAAAGGATGAATCTTCATCTGATGAGGACAATAAAGCAGTTAGTTTTGATGAGCAAAGACGGAATGAGTACTTCCTTAAAGATCAGATCTCTAACTGGACTGCACTTGGGGGATACGTGGCATTCGCCGTTATATCAATAGTCATAGTCCCACGCTTCATCTTCCCACAATTAAAATGGTACCATATGGTAGTAGCCTACATCATTGCTCCAGTTCTTGCCTTCTGTAACGCTTATGGTTGTGGTTTAACCGACTGGTCACTAGCTTCGAACTATGGAAAACTAGCCATTCTCATATTCAGCGGGTGGGCTGGGCTTCAACAAGGAGGAATCATTGCAGGTACGTGTGGCAAAATGTATTTCTGACTGGTCAATACAAATACTTTTTTATGGGTTAAAACAAGTCAAACACTTTTCTGCGTAAAATTTTTGACCTGTTCGACACTCTTCTGCATAAAAATGCACTTTGCACAACTTTCACCCATTTTACTCATTCGACCCATTTCACGTATTTCCTTATAAAACTATGTCTTACTAAATTTTAACTATTTTACTTGTTGGAGATAGAGCCTAACTCATGCATCGTGATTCTGCTAATTACAGGTCTTGCAGCATGTGGTGTGATGATGAATATTGTTTCTACCGCTTCTGATTTAATGCAAGATTTCAAAACGGGCTACCTTACCCTCTCGTCTCCTCGCTCCATGTTCTTTAGCCAAGTTCTTGGAACTGCAATGGGATGCATCATGTCACCATTAGTCTTTTGGTTCTTTTATCGTGCATATTCTGTAGGTGACCCACACGGATCTTACCCAGCCCCATATGGTGCTCTTTATCGTGGAATTGCACTTCTTGGAGTTGAAGGTTTCAGTTCCCTTCCACACAATTGTCTAAAACTTTCAATTGGATTCTTCATTGGCGCAATTCTTCTCAACCTTTTGACCGTTATCCTGAAGAAGTGTGAAAAGAAGTACAGATTATATAGGTTTATACCGAGTCCTATGTGCATGGCTATTCCATTCTACCTTGGCGCTTACTTTGCAATTGACATGTGCATTGGGAGTCTGATCCTTTTCATATGGGAGAAGAAAAACAAGAAGTCGGCTAAAGAGCTAGCACCAGCTGTGGCATCGGGTATGATTTGTGGTGACTCGTTATGGGGCGTGCCAGCGGCTATTATGTCTATGTTTGGTGTCAAGGCTCCAATTTGCATGAAGTTTCTTTCAGCTTCTGTTAACACCAAAGTAGATGGCTTCTTGGGTAGTTAGTCATTCTGTTTTCTTATTTGAGTGACTTGTTTGGTTTGTAGATATTCAAAGGATTCTATTTGGTACCTTTTTTTTTTTTTTTTGGGAACTATTATTTGGTACTAGGTTCTAGTTTTTTTTTATTACATGTAGATGGATCATTTGGTTGGTTTATATAGCTTTATTAATATGGTTTATAGTCTTCTATGCACCAAAATAGATCTCTTTGTGTTCATGGTTTAGTAGAACTAATTGCTACTATAATCCTATTCTTCTATTTTTAATTTTGTATGAACATAAAAAAAAAAGTCATAAGGCATTTAAAATAAATGTTAGAAGTAATATAATTTGTGCCAAAGTTGTAGTATCTGGGATTGAAAAGTCGTTAATATTTCTTCATAATTACTCCGATCCGTATCTTTTAAAAAAGAAGTTACATTGTTTATTAAGACAATGTACATGATTAATTAAGCATATTAATATAAAATATATAAGTCACAATGTTTATTTAAAATATATCAAATAATTTATGGCTTTACGACTTAGATTTCATCAAGTCTAAGCCTAATTGACTAATTGCATATTTTGTTAAAATCTATTGCGGTTGGTAAAAGTAGTACATAATTGTTATGTTAAGTTGGGATTAATTTTGTTTTATAGATTTTGACATTATGTTAACAATTGTTGGAATGAGAGTTGGATTAGCTCGATACGTTAAAGGTGTGTGAGCCTATTGGGAGACACACACGTAAAACACGAGAATACGTTATATCGTTTAAAGCTCGAACTTGACCCGAACTTTGACCCGTTAAACTTAGACCTGATTGCACCCCTTAATCCAAGCCCATTGCCGGTTACAACGAGGGTCGTTTGGAGTGGGTATGGGCTAAGTAGAGTTGTAATTGGATATGGAAACTGGGATGACTTGGTGACCAAGTTTAGAGCCCAAGGTAAACTAGGGTTTTGAGGCTTTATATACCCCTCACCCTAGCTCAATTCCACACGACTTACACACTCTTTTACAGCAAAGAATAAACCGATCCATCCCCACCTTGTGTCTTAGCCGATCGGGTTCCAAACCGATCTAGGGTTTATTCTTTTGAAACCCTAACTTGCGTCTACTTGATCCAAGTTTGTTCTAGGGTGGTAATAATCAGCTCTTGGTGTTTTTCCTGGTCGAATATTGCTGCCAAGAAGGTGTTTATTTGATGTGAACGTGGGACAGAAAATAAACAAATCGTTACCATTTTATCCGATATCGGACAAAGGGTAATTTTGGTTATCGGGTTTGGTCTAGATCTCGGACAACAAGGACAGGTTTTAGGGTTTGTTTGGTTCGAGGGTTTGAGTTATTACAAGATTTGTTTGGTTAAACATGACACGACTAGCATATCGGGCGTATTCGGGTTACGTGTTTGTGTGAGCACTCGTAGAGGTAATCGCCTTGATTACTTGGTTCTTGTTGATAACTTGCGGGTGACTACGAGGGTTAGTTTTCTTGTTTCCTTTTATATTCCTTTGTTTATTATACGTGTTAACTTGATTGCTTAAACTAGATCCATATTCCGCTGCGTACTTGTAGTGTTAAATGGTTAACATGATTATAAAATCCCAACAGTGGCATCACGAGTCAACTCGTTTTTGTGATTATGGGTTACACGTTTTAATAAACACACGAAAAAGGCTGCATGAAATTGATAACATCAAATAGTCCTGAATATTAAGTGTCAATTTCCCCCGATAATGCTTGTAATTTATATCATTTATAAGGATTTACGCTTGTTTTCCATTGTTTTCCACTTTCAGGTAAATTACGAGCATCGGAGCTAAAGAGATGCGGAACTGGAGAAATATCAAAAGATTTATCACAGTATGCTATTTTGAAGAGGTTACGGCGTAACTCATCTCTCACATTACGCCGTAACTAAAGTGTGACTCAGAAAACCAACTCATCAGAAGGTTACGGCGTAACTCTTCCTAAAGGCTACGACGTAACTATATTAGGTCTAATGAGGTTCCACGCCACTGATAACTACGCCGTAACTATTGCATCAACTACGGCGTAACCAAATTTATTGAAGAATACGGTGTAACCACTAATAAGGTTACGCCGGAACTAGCAGATCTAGTGCAAAATATGAAGGAATTGAAGGTTACGGCGTAACCCAGATCTGGCCTATAAATACCCCACGAATTCCAGCATTTCTAATCATCCCATTCCACACACAACAACCAGAAAACTTGGGAAAAAGCTCAAGGCAGGTCTAGAGGAGCATACGGAGCTGTCTCCAAGGGAGAAATCACTTCCCTACGATAAGCATTAGCATTTTATATTTTCTTTACTTTCAATTCATGTATTTCGTACCTTTGAATATTGAATTGGTTTGTATGATTAATATGAGCGGCTAAGCACCTCTTGGTGCTGGCCTAGTTATGATTCCTTAATTGTTTTGTTTGCGTTTACATTACTTCAGTATAATTATTTCTAAGTGTATGCATGCATAGTTTATTGGTAGCCACCCTTGGTTCGGTAGTTTTGAATGGCGGTAGAGGCCAATTGCCTAGGAGATATGACCAACTGACCCTAGGTGAGCGGACTGAGACGGGAAGGGTAAGATATGACCAACTGACGACCCTTTCTACTTGTGCGATTTGACGAACTGATCACCTACCGTTTGGATGAACTTAAGAATTAGGGGGTGAGTGTTTAAGTTGCTAACGCCCGGGCACTCACTATTATAAATCTAGCATGCAGCGGTACTTAATGACTTGGCTTAGGGGACCAGGAACAACAGGACTTATGAGGGGACACCTGACTTCTCCTGTGGTGGCATCTTTGCTGATAGGTTAGGGCGAATTGACCAAATGTTGTCCTCTCGAATTTGACCCCACCTGAAGTAATTGGAAGTAAGTAGACGTAGACATAACTAACTAGGAGGATTAACTAGGTTAGCACCACTCTCCTCTATTGATTTATCCTTTGCCTTTATTTGCTTTATTCTGCTTTAGTAGTTTAATTAATTAATTCCCTATCGAAACCATTATTAATCTGTGACACCTAGACTTAGTAATAATCCAACACACATAGCTCTTGGGACGACCTCGGCTTTACCGATTACTACACTACACACGACCGGATACACTGCCCGTTAGTGCACTAGGGTAGACCATAGGTATAACGAGACTTTATAAATATTAAAACCTGGTCAGTAAAACCTGCATCAATTTTTTGGCGCCGCTGCCGGGGAGTTATATTAGGATTAATATTAAGTCTTTCATTTCATTTTAAACTTTTATCACGATCATATTTCGAGTTTTCAGGTACCATGGAAGTTGTTAACATCGTTGACCTCACTCTTGAGGAATATTTGGCGTTGACAAGAGCAGAACAAGAGCCGGGTCTCGTAAGACCGGCAAATGGAGCAGATGTCCGTTTCGAAATCAAAGACCAATTTATGAGGGAGCTTCGTGCTAACCCTTTTTCAGGAAACAGGGACGAAGATGCATATGAGCACGTTGAAAATGTCTTATACATCGCTAGCCTTTTCAACATTCCTAGCGTGTCTCATGATGCTGTTATGCTGAGGGTATTCCCAATGACTCTTACTGGAGCTGCCAGAAGATGGATCGAAAGATTGCCCGCCGGGGCAATTAATACTTGGGCTCTACTTAAGAAGCACTTTATTTAGAGATATTGTCCGCCATCGAAGATTTCTAACCAGCTTTTGGAGATCCATAATTTCAAGCAAGAAGACGACGAAACATTGTATCAAGCCTGGGATAGATACAACGATCTCCTTTATAAATGTCCTACAAATGATCTGAACAACCAGTTAGCTCATATGTTCTCAATATGAAGAGCTATATTGACAACTTGGAGCATCTCGTTCACCCTGTTACTCTGAACTATGGAGTTAGTTTGATCTTAATTGGTATTTCTATAGAGTACGTTACGTTTCTTCAGAACTTTAATATGCACAGCATGGGGAAGACTGTAAATGAGTTACATGGTATGCTTAAACAACATGAGCAGACGCTACCAAAGTAATATGATGCACCTACACTTCATAATATAAGTGCGGGAAAGGTCCAAAAAAACTATGGGAAAAAATCGTTTAAAGCTGCGAAGGGGAATCAAGGGAAGGGAAAGTACAAGCTGGCTTATGCTCCTGAGCATAAACCACCTTATGCTCCCAAATCTAAGATTCCTCCACCACCCAAGAAGGATAATCCTGCTAAGGACGTGACCTGCCACCAATGTGGTGAAGTAGGTTATTGGAGAAGGAACTGTCCCATGTATCTCGCCGAGTTGATGAAAAAGAAGAAGTTGTCTCTAGCAGCTAGCTCTTCAGGTATTTTCACTATAGAACTCTATTCTTTTCCTAGTACATCTTGGGTTTATGACACGGGTTGTGGTACTCACATCTGTAATACTACTCAGGGTCTCAGGGGAAGTAGGAAGCTGAAGCCAGGAGCTTTAAGTATGTACGTGGGCAATGGTCAACGGGCAGGAGTTGAAGCTATTGGTGTTTTTCATTTATGTCTCCCTAGTAGATTAGTAGTTGTTTTGAATAATTGTCATTATGCTCCCTCTATTACTAGAGGAATTATTTTAGTTTCTTGTTTGTATGACGATGATTTTGTTAATCGTTTTAAATCGAATAATGCAATTTTGTTTCTAGAAATGACTTTGTTTATTTTACTGCTTCCCACGGGATGGTATTTATGAAATTGATATGTCTTGTTCTAATACAAATAGTAGTTCTATGTTTGTTGTTAGCAATAAAGAGCCAAGTCTGCCTTGGACTCTACTCTCTTGTGGCACTGTCGTCTTGGACACATTAGCAAGAAACGCATGGAGAAGTTGCAACATGATGGACTTCTCAACTCAACTGACATTAAGTCTTTTGAGAAATGTGTTTCATGCATGTCTAGTAAGATGGCAAGGAAACCCTATTCACATCAAGTGGAAAGGGCTAAGGATCTACTTGGACTAATACACATTGATGTATGTGGCCCATTTAGAGTTGTGTCAAGACAAGGAGCAAGTAACTTCGTCACTTTTACTGACGACAATAGTCGGTATGGTTATGTTTACTTGTTGAAACATAAACATGAAGTGTTTGAAACATTTAAGGTATTTCAAAAGGAAGTAAAAAAACAACTCAGGAAGACCATTAAGTCACTACGTTCTGATTGTGGAGGTGATATATGAGTCAAGAGTTTTTGGATCATCTTAAGGAGCATGGTACCCATCGAACTCCTCCTTACACTCCACAACATAATGGTGTATCTGGGAGGAGAAATCGAACACTGCTAGACATGGTTCGCTCCATGATGAGTCAAACTACTCTTCCAAAGTCCTTTAGTATGCTGCAAGCATTCTCAATATGGTTCCAAATAAAAAGGTTGATAAGACACCATACGAGGTATGGCATGGGCAAGCCCCTAAGTTGTCTTACTTAAAAGTCTGGGGTTGTGAGGCACTTGTTAAGCGTGATACACTTACCAAACCTGACAAACTTGAACCCAGATCTATTAAGTGTATCTTCGTAAGATACCCAAAGGAAACAATGGGATATTCTTTCTATCTTCCATCAGAGAACACAGTTATTGTTGCTTAAAATGCTGAGTTCTTTGAGAATAATATCTTGGATCAAGAAGCAAGTGGGAGTCTAGAAGATCTTGAAATTATTCAAGATAACAATACAAATCTGTCTGTAGACACTAGCTTAAATCATGATGAGGATGATCAAGAAATTGATGAACCTCAAAGTGATATCATTCTTATTCGTAAGTCCACTAGGACACGCCGTGTTCCAGATCAAATGTGCTTATACGTCGATGCTGAGGAACATGAGTTAGGGGGTCTTGGTGAATGTTACACCCGTATCGGGAAATACAAATAGGCCCTACCCTAGACGGAATTGGCTTAAGGACTTGACGGGATTGACTAGTCAACCCGATAGTCAAACTAATGGTTAACACATGCTGTATTATAGTTATAGAAAATATGGGGACCTAAGTTGTCATATTGTAAAATAGTTATAGAAGTATAGTGTGGCCAATTTATAAAGAATGGAGCTTGAGGGACCAAAAGTGCCAAATAGTGGAATAGCTTTGCTATGAAGGAAGCTTTATGTGTTAAAGCCTGGCTTCTCAAAAGTTACAGGTAATTTTGGTGAAGGTCGGTTTAGAAAAGGGAGGGAAAAAGGAGAATTGTCTTGATGACCAAATTGTGAATGAATTAGTGTTCCTAGTCATGATACAAGCTAGTATCTTTAATCCTTGCAAGGTATGTATACTTAATTTATGAGTATTGTGAATTAAAGAGTTAAGGTTCATGTACCCAAGATTGGGGGTTTTGGGTAATTGTGGTTTTAAACACTAATTAAGATGTTATAGTGTAATTGGGTGGAACTCTTTTTGTTTAATGGAAGTAAATGGGTAAATTGGATATGATCATGTTATGATCATAAGGTTTTATTAAAAAGAGTTATAGTAATCTTAGAAGTGTTTTATTATGGGTAAAAGTTGGATAATTTATGGGAGGATCATCATATAATCAATATATGACTATGTGATGATTAGAGGATGTTTATGTAAGTTAAATGGTTGTGTAAACCATAGTTATAGTTATTTGATATTGTTTTTAAGTGTGCTTTAATTATTAGGTCTAAGGATGTTAGCCATGGATGATGTTGGATTTTATTGATGAAGGTGATGATAAATTATGTATGGCTTTGCATGGATTGCTAAGGTAAGTAATCCGGTTACTACATGTTTAATGTGGAAATTATTATATGATGTGCTTATGATTGTTATAGTAAAGTTGGTTATAGATAAGTTAAGGAATTATTGGACCCTTATGGGAATTGATGATTGTTATAGAGTTATTTTCCTAAAGATGTGTTAAGGTATGTGTTATTGCCTTATGTGCAAAGGGTGTTATGGTTTGTGTGCTAGAAATGCTTATGTGAATTATATGATGATAAAAGCATTGCCATGTGTTAGCCGATTACTTACTAAGCGTTATCACTTACATGTTATAGTTGTTAATGTTATTGTAGGTTCATGTGCTTGAAGCGCTATGGCTTGGATTGGGTGTTGGATCATGGAATGATCATTGAAGTTGGTAATATGCGATATTAGGAGCTAGGTAGACACCAAGCTCGTATGATGAAGTTGTACCCCCATGAGTCTTTTTATAGATTTGTAAATGTATTGTCAACAAGTACAAGTTATAGTCATTATAGTAATTGATTGATCAAATTGGATGTCATGGTCAATATAAAGGGGTGTTTGGATTAAAAGGTATTTTCTACCCATTTTGGATTGAATGGGTCAAATAAGTGTTAAAGTACATCATGGATGGTTTAGTTACAGTTTGTAAGGTCTTTGGTTATTTTGTAAATGTTAAAGTTTCAAAAGGGTTGAAATGAGTCAAGAAAGGTTGTGCAGTTTTGCGGTCAAATGTACAGGTCTGTAGACCTGACGGCGTCGCAGTTTATGGGCGACGGCGTCCGGCCCAGTGGGGACGGCGTCGGGCTTAAAATCCCCTGAGCCGTCGCGTGTTAAATATGAACGTGTTTTTGGGTCATGGCTAAAGCGTGACGGCGTCGCACCTTATAAGGCGACGACGTCAACCCGCTAAACAATTTCAAAATGGTTGTTTTGTTAAAGTTAAATGTTGTTGATTGAAGAAGTTATCGGATAAGTGTTATCTAAGTATTGTCAAAGGTTAAAAGTCCTGGTTTGTCAAGAGTTTAAATGAGAAAATGTAATAGTCAAACGTTCCGAGTCAAAATTTTAAAAATCGAGTAAATTCTGGTCAAACCGGGAATCGGGGCGTAACAACTTGGTATCAGAGCTTCAGTTTAAGTGAATTAGGTTTCCACTATAGGTTACTTAGTCTTAAACCACTTTTAGTTGCGGGATTAAGAAAGTGGGAATGTATGTGATTGTTATAGAATGAATTATGCGTTTGCGCTAAGTGAAAATGTTTTGTATGTTATAGTG
The DNA here is from genome assembly GCA_910596185.1 of Chrysanthemum makinoi. Classification (NCBI taxonomy): domain Eukaryota; kingdom Viridiplantae; phylum Streptophyta; class Magnoliopsida; order Asterales; family Asteraceae; genus Chrysanthemum; species Chrysanthemum makinoi. The sequence continues at coordinate 111,958,382 of OU343224.1, read as the reverse complement.
TTATTATGTAATTTACGTGGTCCATGGAGGACCATATGTGTATAGGTGAGTAGATCACCATGAATGTTTTATGAGGATGTAATTACGTGTATAGAATTGATTGGGTATATGTGATGAAAGTCCATGGCGGACTAAATGTGTTAAGTTATAGAACACCGTACACTTTGGTAGTGTCGATAAATATACATATATGATTGTGTAAATTGTACGTTATAGTATTTATGTGATAGATTATTGTAGCCCGTTCACGTGGATGGTGACGGTGGGTATGATATGATTGTTTGCTTATTGTTATAGAAATTATAATGGGACTTTAATAGATGAGTCATGGTGTCACTGCCTATAGAAGGCATGATTTGAAATCATAATAATTAAAGTTATGATTATAAATAAGACAATATGCGACTCGTGTTATGTTGATGACCAACCTATGGTCTTATTATGTGAATGGCTAATGGGTAGCCAATATCGTGGTATTAGAGATTGGACAATTGAAAGTTATATAATGTAATAAATAAGCATACTTGTTATTTGACAATATACATGTTATAGTGTAATATTAAAGTATGCTGTAATACACGTGAAATTGTAAAGTGAAAGTTCGACACATAAATAGTTAAGTGTCTAAAAATACAAAAGTTATAGAATGATATTGAAATTTATAACTTGTATTGAAAGATGAGAATGAAATAAGCTTCTTGTTAATGAATAAATGAGACATGTGGGAACATGTAAAGAAGAATGCTTGTAGTTGGTGACCTATGTAGGGTCTAAATGTGGAATAAAATGGTAAAGCTAAGTGCTAATTAACGAGAAAGAAATAAGCTAAATATACGAAAAGAAATTGTGAATGTTAGCCATATAATAAAAACACGACGAAGTCGTGATAATGTTATAGAATGTGTATGAGAAAATATTGAAAGATAATGGATGTGTTAGTATGTATGATAAAATAATAATAGCTTGGATCCTATATATTGTTATAGTGTGATGATACAGGTCACTTGAAAGATGTTACAGTTATTGTTATAAAATCCTACGGGATATATAATGGTAATCCTTCGGGATATGTTATAGTATGAGTTAGCAAGAGAAAGTTATAGAAATCCTTCGGGATAAATTAAATTGCCTTCACCGGCAAAGAATTGGCTATAACCTTGGCATGGGAAATGGCTCCTTCGGAGAGCGTTATAGTAAAAATGATCCAATGCTAATAAATGAAAATTTTGATTGTTAAAGAGTGTTACGAATATGTGTTAGTGTTATGTTGAAAGTGTATAAGTACGACGGTTTATAATTTCTTTATTTAAGTGGATTGGGACGCCTTTTCATTTAAGTGAGGAAATTATGAGTCACCGAACTACGAGTTTATATTTCTTGATTTACATTGTTTGGGATGCCTCTCCATGTAAATGAAGAAGTATAAATGAGTAGGCTTATGTATTTTCGACATGGCATGAGTAAGGGTAGTGGAGTAGAAAATGAAAGTCTAAAACTAGTTAGACGTTATAAGAAAATATGATAGGTGGAATAGGAGCCTAATGTCAGACCTTAGGTAAGGGTCGTCATGTAAACTTAAGTTATAGAAAACTAAAGCCTAAATAAATGAAATTGTTGATGATGATGTGATATGTTATGGAAATGATCGTGGAGATCCTAAATTGTATAAAATTAAAAAGCTAAAATGAGTTATAGTATGCCTTGGGGCATGTGGTAATATGAAAAAGACCATAATGGTTATGGAAATTATGAAATTTATAAGATTATTATAGTGATAACAATACGTTATAGTAATAGCTTAGCGTTATAGTAATATCGTTATTGAAATTATAAAGATCCCTTTGATGAAATATGAAGTATTGGTTGAATTTGACTTAAGTAAAGTCAAAACAATATAAATGTGATCAAGTATGTATTGTAATAGTAAAAGAGTAAATTAATTAGAATGATTTGTTTTGAATAAATTATGTCTTGGATGACATAATGACGTGTTAGTTATAGAAATTAGATGAAAAATAGAATGCATATGGGGATTAGTTATGTTATGGTGGGCCTTGAATTGCGAAATTAAGGAAATCTTCATAATAAATTGATAAATTGATTGTTTATGTGACATGGTGCAAAATTTGAATTATGTATTCGATGGCAATAGATGAGAGATTTTGAGGACGAAATCTAAATAAGGGGAATAGAATTGTTACACCCGTATCCCGAAATACAAATAGGCCATACCCTAGATGTAATTGGCTTAAGGACTTGACGGGATTGACTAGTCAACCCGATAGTCAAACTAATGGTTAACACATGCTGTATTATCATTATAGAAAATATGGGGACCTAAGTTGTCATATTGTAAAATAGTTATAGAAGTATGGTGTGGCCAATTTAAAAAGAATAGAGCTTGAGGGACCAAAAGTGGCAAATAGTGGAATAGCTTTGCAATGAAGGAAGCTTTATGTATTAAAACCTGGCTTCTCAAAAGTTCCAGGTAATTTTGGTGAAGGTCGGCTTAGAAAAGGGAGGGAAAGAGGAGAATTGTCTTGATGACCAAATTGTGAATGAATTAGTGTTCCTAGTCATGATACAAGCTAGTATCTTTAATCCTTGCAAGGTAAGTATACTTAATTGATGAGTTAATTGTGAATTAAAGGGTTAGGGTTCATGTACCTAAGATTGAGGGTTTTGGGTAATTGTGATTTTAAACACTAATTAAGATGTTATAGTGTAATTGGGTGGAACCCTTTTTGTTTAATTGAAGTAAATGGGTAAATTGGATATGATCATAAGGTTTTATTAAAAAGAGTTGTAGTAATCTTAGAAGTGTTTTATTATGGGTAAAAGTTGGATAATTTATGGGAGGATCATCATATAATCAATATATGATTATGTGATGATTAGAGGATTTTTATGTAAGTTAAATGGTTGTGTAAACCACAGTTATAGTTATTTGATATTGTTTTTAAGTGTGCTTTAATTATTAGGTTTAAGGATGTTAGTCATGGATGATGTTGGATTTTATTGATGAAGGTGATGATAAATTATGTAGGGCTTAGCATGATTGCTAACGTAAGTAATCCGGTTACTACATGTTTAATGTGGAAATTATTATATGATGTGTTTATGATTGTTATAGTAAAGTTGGTTATAAATAAGTTAAGGAATTATTGGACCCTTATGGGAATTGATGATGGTTATAGAGTTATTTGCCTAAAGATGTGGTAAGGTATGTGTTATTGCCTTATGTGCAAATGGTGTTATGGTTTGTGTGCTAGAAATACTTTTGTGAATTATATGATCATAGAAGCATTGCCATGTGTTAGCCGATTACTAACTAAGCGTTATCACTTACATGTTAATGTTGTTAATGTTATTGTAGGTTCATGTGCTGGAAGCGCTATGGCTTGGATTGGGTGTTTGATCATGGAATGATCATTGAAGTTGGTAATATGTGATATTAGGAACTAGGTAGACACCGAGCTCGTATGATGAAGTTGTACACCGATCTCAATCGACAAGTACAAGTTATAGTCATTATAGTAATTGATTGATCAAATTGGATGTCATGGTCAATATAAAGGGGTGTTTGGATTAAAGTGTATTTTCTACCCATTTTGGGTTGAATGGGTCAAACAAGTGTTAAAGTACATCATGGATGGTTTAGTTACAGTTTGTAAGGTCTTTGGTTATTTTGTAAATGTTAAAGTTTCAAAAGGGTTGAAATGAGTCAAGAAAGGTTGTGCAGTTTTGCGGTCAAATGAGCAGGTCTGTAGACCTGACGGCGTCGCAGTTTATGGGCGACGGCGTCCGGCCCAGTGGGGACGGCGTCGGGCTTAAAATCCCCTGAGCCGTCGCGTGTTAAATATGAACGTGTTTTTGGGTCATGGCTAAAGGGTGACGGCGTCGCACCTTATAAGGTGACGACGTCAACCCGCTAAACAGTTTCAAAATGGTTGTTTTGTTAAAGTTAAATGTTGTTGATTGAAGAAGTTATCGGATAAGTGTTATATAAGTATTGTCAAAGGTTAAAGGTCATGGTTTGTCAAGAGTTTAAATGAGAAAATGTAATAGTCAAACGTTCCGAGTCAAAATTTTAAAAATCGAGTAAATTCCGGTCAAACCGGGAATCGGGGCGTAACAGTGAACCCAATAACTATAAAGTTGCATTGCTGGATCCTGAATCCAAGAAATGGCTTGTTGCGATGAATGTGGAAATGCAATCCATGAAAGACAACGAAGTCTGGGAATTAGTTGAGCTTCCTCCTAACTGTAAAACAGTTGGCAGCAAGTGGCTATTCAAAAAGAAAACTGACATGGATGGTGTAGTACACACCTTTAAAGCTCATCTCGTAGCAAAGGGATTCACTCAAACCTACGGGATTGATTATGAAAAGACCTTTTCTACTGTTGCAGACATTAGAGCTATAAGGTTTCTTATAGCCATAGATGCGTTCTATGATTATGAGATTTGGCAAATAGATGTCAAAACCGCCTTCCTCAATGGACATCTTTCCGAAGAAGTATATATGGAGCAACCTGGGGTTTTGTTAGTCCTAAATATCCTAACCGAGTATGCAACCTCAAGCGTTTCATTTATGGACTTAAGAAAGCATCTAGGCAATGGAATAAACGTTTTGATGATGAGATTAAGAAATTTGATTTCACTCAAAATCAAGATGAGCCATGTGTATATCAGAAACCTAGTGGGAGTTATGCAACTTTCCTAATTTTATATGTTGATGAGAGATTGCTCATGGGAAATAACATTCCAATGTTACAAGATGTAAAATCCTATCTTGGAAAATGTTTTGCCATGAAAGATTTAGGAGAAGCTGCATATATTCTTGGAATCAAGATTTACAGAGATAGATCTAAACGATTAATTGGTTTATGTCAAAGTGCTTACATTGAAAAAATCTTGAAAAGATTTTACATGGAGAATTCCAAACGCGGAACTATCCCAATGCAAGAAGAGTCTAAGTTGAGTAAGTCACAAGGTGCTGAGACACCTGCTGATAAAGAGCGCATGCAAAGAGTTATTTATGCTTCTAATATAGGATCTATTATGTATAATGTGAGATGTACTCGTCCTGATGTTCCGTTCGCTCAGAACATGACAATCCGATTTCAACAGAATCCAGGTGAACTTCACTGGACTGATATTAAGAATATTCTTAAGTATTTGCGTAATACTAAGGATATGTTTCTGGTATATGGAGGTGATGCGAAACGAGACCTCAAGGTTTCTTGCTACACTAATGCTGGATATCTGACAGATGTTGATGACCTAAAATCTCAGACTGAATATGTATTCGTTTTAAATGGAGGCGTTGTTGACTGGAAAAGCACAAAGCAGAGTATTTCTGCAACTTCATCTACAGAAGCTAAGTATATAGCTGCTTATGATGCATCTAAAGAGGCTGTATGGATTCGTAAATTCATTTTGGGCTTGGGATTGTTCCCACAATTGAAGAACCCATAAATATAATACTGGATCCATTACTATAGCTAATGAAAGTGGAATCACCAAGGGTGCTAGACATTACCGCGCGAAAGTTCATTATCTTCGAGAGACCATTGAAATGGGTGACGTGAAGATATCAAAAGTTAACACAGATGACAACCTAGCTGATCCATTTACGAAAGCTTTAGCATATCCTAAGCATTCTAAATTGACTAGGGGTATTGATTTGATACCAGCTAGTAGTCTCATGTAAATCTGTGTGTAATTAGTATTTGGATAATTTGGAATTGTAAAACAGTTATTACTTTCTGATAAATAAAGATACGAGGTATTTGTTATTTCATTCATATAATCTGTTATTCCATATTTGCATGTTTAATCCATGAAATGATTTATCATTCTAAATATGTCCATTGTCAATTAACAATATGGGAATATTGTTATGTAAGGCAAATGTAAGTGTTGGTTATATTCTATGAGAATGTGGATTGTTCCCGTCAAACTCATGTGTATTCACAAGGGATGCATATTGGATACCCCAACTTTCAAACATTTACTTTTGGATCCTTGTCATAAGTAAAATGTTGAAAATGGTTTGTTAAGTCGTCCTTAGACTTGAGATACAAGCAAGTTCTGTTATGTGTAGATATCACTTTTGTAAGTATAAGCCAAATTCTATCCTGAATAAGGTAGTTATAAAAGCTATATTTCAGAGTGATGTGAAGCAGCATCCACAACATTTGTAGTCAACAAAGGATTTGTTACTCCACTTGATATGTGCAGAAAGATACCATGGGCCCTCTCCAGAATTAATTAGATAATTGTTCGGCCGAACCTAAAGGGTAATGCAACAAGATGCTTGATTACATTTGGTATATCTAATTAAAATTCTATAACGAGAATCTAAATGGTTAAACTATATGGAATGAGTTAGGATCCATATCCATGGTTTAACGATATCTATAACAAAGGATGATAATAGCACATAAATGACCATGCTACTGAGAAAGCTTTCTGAAACTATATCTCAGACACCTTTAGTTAAATAGCGAGTGAGAGCGTTGCTAGACGCATCTGTCGTTGGTATTTGTGCTATCTCCTACTCCAACTCCCAATTGGGAGTTGTTGGAATGAGAGTTAGGTTAGCTCGATACGCTAAAGGTGTGTGAGCCTATTCGGGGCACACACGTGAAACATGAGAATACATTATATCGTTTATAGCTCGAACTTGACCCGAACTTTGACCCGTTAAACTTAGACCCGATTGCACCCCTTAATCCAAGCCCATTGTAGGTTACAATGAGGGTCGTTTGGAGTGGGTATGGGCTAAGTAGAGTTGTAATTGGATATGGAAAGTGGGATGACTTGGTGACCAAGTTTAGAGCCCAAGGTAAGCTAGGGTTTTGAGGCTTTATATACCCCTCACCCTAGCTCAATTCTACACAACTTACACACTCTTTTACAACAAAGAATAAACCGATCCATCCCCACCTTGTGTCTCAGCTGATCGGGTTCCAAACCGATCTGGGGTTTATTATTTTGAAACCCTAACTTGCGTTTACTTGATCCAAATTTGTTCTAGGGTGGTAATACTCAGTTCTTGGTGTTTTTCCTGGTCAAATATTGCTGCCAAGAAGGTGTTTATTTGATGCGAGCGTGGGACAGAAAAGAAACAAATCGTTACCCCTTTATCCGATATCGGACAAAGGGTAATTTTGGTTCTCGGGTTTGATCTAGATCTCGGACAACAAGGACAGGTTCTAGGGTTTGTTTGGTTCGAGGGTTTGAGTTATTACAAGGTTTGTTTGGTTAAACGTGACACGACTAGCATATCGGGCGTATTCGGGTTACGTGTTTGTGTGGGCACTCGTAAAGGTAATCGCGTTGATTACTTGGTTCTTGTTGATAACTTGCGGGTGACTACGAGGGTTAGTTTTCTTATTTTCTTGTTTCCTTTTATATTCCTTTGTTTATTATACGTGTTAACTTGATTGCTTAAACTAGATCCATATTCCGCTGCATACTTGTAGTATTAAATGGTTAACATGATTATAAAATCCCAACAGCAGTTAGCAATAGATGTTTGTTTAATAAATACTTTTGATAACGTAGTAACAGTGACAGACCCAACCCAAACTCTAAGATAGTTCCTCGACTTGTGAAGGTAAAAAGAAAAGTGAAAAAAAACCAGTCGATGGGTTAACTGATCGCGTCATGTCTATTGTAACATAAGTATCAAGATAAAAAGTTTTGCGGTCGCAGGTTGTCGCCTTTGTTCTATCTTGTATGGCTTACACTTTTTTTTTCCTCTCTTTCTTCTTTTAATATATATTAATGCTTTTTGGAAATGAAAAAAAATTAAATTCTTACGACTAACATATCATAATCGAAACACAACACCACTTGACCTCCAAGGCGCCATCCCATCTTTAAACTATAAGAGGTTTGTAAAGGTTCGTTATGGCGCCAATATTTACCCTCCATTAATAATAACCTAGGAAATAGATTAAAGCCCAACACAAAAAACAATTAAACTTTAATATATAAGGGCATGTTTGTTATCCCAATGGGTTTTAGGTTAAAAGGATATTTAGGGTCTGTTTGATTTATCAGTGGGGTTGAATTTAAATTTAATATAAGATTTGGATTTGGTGTAGGTTTAAGAACGAGAAAATATATTTTACAATAATTTTTAATTAAAATATATCATTAGAATGTTAAAATTGCAAAAGAAATTATAAAAAATATAGAGGAGTCCACCATATAAAGAAAGAAAATTGAAATAGCTCACAAAAATAAACAAACTCATCTCAAACCAACATATTCTGCCTACTAATTCTTTTTTATTCTAATTTCTATTCATCCTTTCAGAAAAGTAATCAAACAAATAATTTTAAAGTCTTTTCACACAAAACCCATTCTAAAGTGCCTTAATAAACGGACCTTTAATATTTATTTAGTTTATAGTTTAGAAATGATGAACGGAATTAGGAATGAAAGATTGATAGTGGACCATATAGGTAGGTTTTGGTTGGATTTGTGTAAATGAAGTCAGCCACCCTTAATTACTTCTCTATCTCTCTCTACATTTATATTACAACAATATATTTTATTACAACATTATTTTATATAAATGATTAAATAATATTAATTTATTTCTCCTACCTTTTAACAAAACTAAAACCAAATTCAAATTTTATACCAAATTCAAATCTCAAACCAAACCAATTTACACACCGAACACATCCTAAATATAGATAAAAGCTAAAAGAAGGAAAAGATGTTTGTTTTCAAAACTGATACCACAAAAAAGCAAAGTACCGAAGCTTAAAAGCTGCAAAAAATAAAACCTATAAACTTTCTTTTTCCATATTTTTCTTTTATCTCTTTCTTCAATGTGGCGAAAAATCGTGGCGGTTAATCCCCTCTTCAATGTCTTTACATTTTCTCTTACAGGTCATCTTCTACTTACAACCATGACATACTTTTTACAAACAAGTTCATGTCTTCACTATATAGAAGGTGGTTCCTAACATAAAACTTAGGTAGGTCTAAAAAAAAACTTAACGCATCGACTATTCAACTTTAATGGCTTTTCGAATTTAGGGTAGTGCCCGGGAACTACCTTGTAAGGTTAGTCCGCCCCTGATGTAGTTGTAACGCTACTTACAAAATGTAAAATGACGTAAAAAAAACATATACACATTAACATAAAACTGTTTAAATGAATAATAAATGTACATATTTAATTTGAGAGGCAAACACTAACGACAAGATCTAAATGTTACTTCATAAAACGTTTTGAAATAAAGCGGTGACACAAAATTTAACCGCTAGTTGCTTGTTAATAGACAAGCGACAGTCGTATACGATGATATGCAAGGTGTGCTATCGTACATAGCCTCAAATTTTTAGGAGCCTCAAAATATATACCCATTATATATTTGGGTCTCAAAATTCACTTCCAAAAAAAAGTTGTGAAAGTTCAATTTTATGTTGTATATATTAATTAAAACTTACGATGGATCATCAAAATACTATGTATTTTTTTTGGTAATCATGGTTTCCGATTTAGACCTGGCCGACTAATCTACGGGGTTATATATTTGGTCTCGATAGTTGGTATAATATATTTTTGACCATCGTATTTAGTTATCGTATAAGATCTCGCACAAAACCTTCATTTGCTCAACTACTGCAAACAAACATCATATTTAAACCACTAATTGCTCGTTGCTTCAAAATACTCACAAATATTTGCTGTCAAATATTTGTTTTCAGAAACAATAGTCCAATTATTATCTGATGGCGGAAAAATCAAATCCCACCAATTTTAGCTTTTCGCCACTATATCCCATGATGCAAACCTCCATTTTTTTCTTTTTTATTTGTGGTAGGGTTTTGGATAACTTGGGGATATATTTTTTGCAATTTCTTATTATGATTATACGTATCTGCTAAGGTTAAGACGGTCACAAAAAGTTAGTTGTAAATTCTTAGGGAATTACTAACAAAGTATTATCTATACAATATATACTTTGTTGGTAATTTTGGTGTTTCTCTTTATATTATAATGTTAGTACCTTTTAATAGGATGTATGTGTATTGTATTTACGTAGTGTTTGATATGTTGTAATTAAAGTTAGAATGAAAATGATCGTTAATGATGTATTTTAGTCTTTTTTCTATCGATTTCATTCCGTCCTATAATACCAACTAAACATGATCAATAACGATAATGAATAATTGTATTACATCCTACTAACCCGTAATGTTTGGTGATAAAAAAAAATTCTTTTTGAAGATCAATTTTATTAATACTAGCAAAAACCTAAAAAAAAAATTTCACAAAAGGCATGCTAGAGCGTTTTGCGGGCTTGTGAGTCACTCAATGCAAGTACAAAAATCCTTTCTAAATCCGTTATTGGAGATCAAATTAAATGAGTTATTGGCAAGACATGTTTATCCTCGCTAAATTTAATAATAGCCAGTTCTCCCTTTTCTTATAGTGTATGAGTGATCGAAAGTCAATGGTTGATAATGGGATATGTGGAACCTTGATGGACCATCCTCTAATGATATCAGTGCCACGTTCGATCAATAAACATATACATGTTCCAAATAATAATGTGACTAAAATGCAGATGTTAAACACCATTAAACACTAGCTAGTTACCATCAACTTCATTTCAACTTTTCATTCTATCGACTTTGCCGTACTATGATTATCCACTGTAATTAATTTTTTTTTAAACGATAATTTTTTTCGCACCTTATAACACTTATCTCACAAATGCCTTCAGCGAAGCTTGAACGGTTAAACCTACAACCTTTAGGTTGGTGGGCACCTTACATACCGCTAAAACAAAGTAGTTAGGTGGTTATGCATTAATTGTTATACACTTAGGTCGGGTGTAATGATCACCTAACCGATTACCTTCACCTCAATGCTACATCAACACATCACCTAGCCCACCACCTAAGAGGCGCTATGGTCACCTTCTAACCAACCATATAAAAAGTTAAAAACCATACTTTAAACAAACATACTCCACAAATACACCCCACATGCACAACACAAACAAAAAAAAAGAAAAAAGTGTATTTCGTAAGATGGTCTGCACCACTTTCCAACTCGATGTCTCCTCTTCCACGCACAATGGTGGTGAGGCTCATGGTCTTTCCCGCATGGTGGTGCCGCACCGCAGGTGGTGAAGGGCACCATAACGCCTAATCTTACATCATATTGTTGATAACTTGATATGCTTCTTATTTATATGACTTTGATACATTTTTTTTCTTTCTATTTCAGTTACTCATATTTATAATCATTTTTAAAGGTATCCTGTTAGCTATTATATTCTTTTGTGTATCCAGAGTAGGGTAAAGATATTGTGAGAAGAAATTTTTTTTATGAGAATTATGGTAAATACTTATAATGACACATTTGAGATGCATCGACTTGAATTAAATACATCTATATTTATATAGATGCATCTCATTTAGTTTTGAAGTGAAAATGATGTAAAGTAGTGTTATCAACTTATTTGACATATAGAAGATTCACTTAATTTTGGTAAAATGCATCTATGTATATAATTTGGGCTAAAAATACACTATGATCCATCTAAATGAATATAGACGCATCTAACTAAAAGTCGATGCATCTCAAATGTGCGATCACATTTGTTTTATTTTAAGTTTTATTATCATTTGATCCTAGTTTTTTTTACAATACAGATACATATATAATAATCATTATTAATGCTCAAATTAAAGTAGCTAGGTTAAACTGGTCTAGTCTTTTTTATAGTGGTTACTCTTAACCTTTCTTTTTTATAACTTTAAATAAAAAAGTAGATAGATTTAGCAATGAGCCATGGATTGCCATAACCATTGGCCCTTTAGACTTCTCGATCCCTATAAATACCAAGTTCTCAAAACTCATATTTTGCAAGTCACAAAACATAGCAAATTAAGTCAATCAATAATGTCTTCTGTTGGATTCAGTTATGCGCAAATAAACAACCAGCAACAAAGCCTGAAGAAGAAAATGAAAACGAAGGACGTAGCACAACGCATGCCGGGTCCTAACATCAACAAGCAGAAAACAAAATCACCAAACAAAGTTCATCCCTTAGGAATAATATTTTCGACCCTGGTCAGGCGAGACTAATAATAGAGGCCTACCGTGTAGGTTTCATGTGATGGTGTTTGTATTAGTGATATTAGAATGGTAATGATCTATGAATCAACCAATATATGTGCATGTATATGTAATATGTAGATGTAGAACTTGTGTTAAGTTGATAAATAAAAGACGTGGTTTTACTTTAAGGTAGTTGTATGTTCTGATATGATGGTATGTTAAACTTGTTACCTGTTAGCTAAATCAAAGATTTATTGTACTCATTACAAAAAAAGTGATTCCTAAACCACTTATTAATTCATTTTAAGCCTTGGTATACAAGGATTGACGAGGTATGGTTAAGCACTTAAGCAAGCAACATGCATGATTGATTCCAATTTCTGGTGCTAACAACAGACATGTCTTATACATCTGCACTGTTGTAATGATATGATGAAGCAAGTAATGAATGATTGTGGTATACCAAAATCGAATGTCAAAGTTCTCCAAACCTTTTCTATTACGGATGTTACGGAGATCATTCTGCTTTTGCATTGTTATATACCAGTGTTGTGAAATTCACACTTTACTGCAATGTTCCATAAACATTCGGGATCTTAAGCATGGATTGAACAATACATATAAGACTAATGAGTATCGAACAACAATTTCCTCAAACAAATCTGTCTCTTTCAACTTAAAATGACTTTACAAAATTCTTTAATTCTTTCATTTGCATAAATTAAGTAGAATGTATCTAAAAGAAAAGATTGTCAAACAATGCTTCATAGTGTAACTATTGATTTAATCCCATGTTAAATTGTTCAAAACGATATACAAATCTTGTATATATCACCACTTACCACAAGTGTTCCTCTATGATAACTATACACATCAACTCTAATTATATTTACAACAACTACCTAAAATCAGTATCATGTGAATTAAGTTACTATCAGAATCCTAAGTCAAATGAAGGAGCATCAAAAAAATCCAAATCTTGGTTCTTGGGTTTTGTGTTCAACAACTCTGATTTCAATCTCAATTCTGTGGCAGCTTGTTCCTCCAATGCATCAAGATCAATCCCTTCATAGAACGCATCATCGTCAAATGCATCCATTTGCCATGTCGGTTCTTTAGCAGCAGCTTCAGGATTGTTAAAAACTTCTGCCTCTAAGTTACCCATTTGCCATGTCGGTTCTTTAGCAGCACCTTCAGGATTGTTAAAAACTTCTGCCTCTAAGTTACGGATAGGAAGCGGATCACCATGCAAAAAGCTCAACTTTCTTTTTCGGTTTTCATTGGCTTCAGAGGAGTTGGTGTTGATATGAATAACAGAATTATCCGTATTCAAATGGACGGATGACGAGTTCCCATTAGTATGAAGATGTGGATTTGTTGTTGCTTCAGCACTTCCACTGTCAGTCTTTTGGTCAATGGGAACAATGTTGTCAGGACTAAAATCTACTATTGGTGATTGAGTGAGTAAAGACCGCCTGCCATGTAATATGCATGAACAAAGGTTATGAACAGTAACTAATTAAAAAAAAAGCAGGAAACTTCCCTCCAGGTTGTCATTTAATTTAACTTCTTCAATGAGGGTTGTGTATCTTTCATACAGAAAATATCGAATTAGGATAAAATGATTCAAAATTAAGAGAACGAACCTATAGATGGCCATCATATCAACTTGAGAAGTTTCTGCCTGTGTATTTGCCATTGTTGGATTTATCCTGTCATCTATGAAACTACCACCATAGCAGTTTTGATCGTTGTCAATTTCCTCATCACCTGAGGCATCTGAAGACACCCTGAGAATAAAAACCACAACTTTTATTAAAACAGATGAAAGTAATGTCATAACAAAGTTGGTCTTTTAGCACAATATCATTGTCAAAAATGGATTCGGGGTTGAAACAGGTCATTCTGTGATGGGCCAAAACGATGGGTTGACATGAAAACATTTTAACATTTTTTGTCCATTTGTTTAGAGCTTCTTATAGATACTGTGTTACTTATGATTATAGAAACAATATTCTCATAATGATAGACTTGATAGTCTACATCTGTTAATAATATAATTTAGGAAGTATGCATTTAACATATAGGCTCTGGACAAGTTTCATCCCTTCGCCAATTTGACATATTCCATTTGTAGCTATATCTTTTCCCTTGGCCCGTTTGAGCCTTAAAAAACAAATCAACCCATTCAGAAATAAATGGGTCATAATCGGAACCTCGGTAATGGAAATTTAACAGCCTTAAGAATTAAGATAAACATTGACTTACTCAGCTTCATCGTCGATAAAAGCTTGGGCATCGTTTAGCAGCTTCCTGTCACCTGGTTACAGATATAGACACTAAGTATGCCATTTAAAAAATCTTACAGGGTGTTTGGATGTGTGTTTTAAAGTGATAAAAGAATCAAATTCAGCTAATCAGTTGATTAAAGATAATGTGCATTCAGTTTTACACTTATCTCAATAAGCACTTTTCCCAGTTTTACACTTCTCATCTGCTCTAGATCTGATTATTAGAATAATCGCTCTTACACAGAGGTGGCAATTTCGACCAATTTATTTATAATTTAGGTTGTCTTCTAATCTAAAGCGTCAAGATAGTAGAAGCAAAAAAATAGTAGCTAACACGAAAAGGGTCAAGCGGCTAGAAAGTCTCCCAAGAAACACAAAAATTTTAATGTATAAAATCACCTTAATTAAGTTATTCAAAATATAGCTTTTCATTAGAATTGGCACACTAAGTATTACTAGTATTAAATAAGTAATAAAAAACTTTGGACAAATATGTTAAGGTCAAACCATTTCGACCCATACAAATACATTGTCCGTGTTGACCTATTATTCATTCGCCCCGACCCACCCATTTTTTCACTTCAAAAAACACCTGAAACACTTGAAACAGGTTATTACGACTTCATGTCGCAATAATTAGTTTCAAAGCAGATCTAAGCATCCCCTATGTCCTACAAGGAGAGCATCGTAAGAGCTTGAAAACAGCACAAGATAGGCAATGTACCTCTTGCATGTTTCTTGGGAGGATGATCCAATCGAGCACGTGATCTACCAGGAACTGATGAATGGCAAACAATATTTTCCTTGTCTAGCAAATTCCCATTTTCTATATCACCATACTTACGTAACCGTTTAAGCTTTGGCTTTGGTTGACTAACTGATTTTTCTCCAGAACTAATTATCCAGTCTTTACTGCAACTATTATTCGACAACTTTGTTAAAGGAGTTCGGAATTCTCCCATAAACTTGGCAGCAGAAGTGCACTTTGCTGAAGAATTACTTATTGAATCACTTATTGGGGTGCGTATTTC
The DNA here is from genome assembly GCA_910596185.1 of Chrysanthemum makinoi. NCBI lineage: Eukaryota > Viridiplantae > Streptophyta > Magnoliopsida > Asterales > Asteraceae > Chrysanthemum > Chrysanthemum makinoi. Next base: position 111,942,950 of record OU343224.1, on the reverse strand, counting down.
TTCCGTCATACCCAAATTTCTTCTATTAGGAGTAATCTCTTTAAACTCCTCGTCATTCTTACTTTGGCCTAAAGATACACAGGCATCGGGGACCATATCAATATCTGGGGTCATACAACTTTTCACTTTATTTAATGTGCCTGCAAAACCTTAAATGTGTTTGCGTTGTTACAAATGTAACGGAAAGAACGTTCACTATTGTAAATTATAAGAAATTAAGAATATAATAACTAATATGATAATGATCAGAGGTTGAATGATGGGACGATTTCAACTGTTATTCTCAATAATTTTTGTAATTAATGTATATTCAATAAAACCACAAAAACTATGCTATTAAATTAATAAAAAATTTATAATAATACAATTTAGAAGGTTTCAAGCATTTGAATACACTTTGGCCAACTTTTGATCCCTCCATCCTGTTGCATTTTAACCGAACTTTTGTAAACTCTGCCACCTTGACTTGTCAGAAATAACATACAGCCAAAATCAACTTATTATTTTGTAAACGGGTCGAAAACTGAACCTCTAAATAAATGACGACTCGCATAAATAAAGAGGTGTATGCATTAAATACACAAACGGGCAACTTTCAACCTATTCATTTCACCCATTACCTTTTAACTAATTCTTTTATTCAACCCATTTCAGAACTGAGATAAAAGTAAAACACAACCCAAATCAACCCATTCATAAAACTAGGTTGAAATTGCCAACTCATTATCGCCCATCAATGTAAAAGTAAATGTATGCATGCCATAAAAATAATACTAAACGTTTAAAATGTGGGATAAAATCTCACCATTATCAATCGGGGACTCTGGAACGACACCATTGATCATTAGATTAGTCAGTCGGGGACTGAGATCACCAGCTATAGAATCAGTATCTGACTCATCAACTAAATGAGTGTCGTCTTCAACAGCAATAGGTATCTTCGTGTCATTAAGTTCTCTGTTTGATACCTCTAAATTACAAATTTCGGTCTGTAGAACTGTATTGTCATCTTTTGTATTATCTTCTGCTAGTTTGTCCTCTTGCAAATCATTGGTGTTCTTAAAAGATGTCACAAGATCATCATTTACATCCATAGGTATCTCTGGAAACTCTCTGAAATCAGACTCCAAACAATTTGAACTTTTACTTGGAGAAACTTGTTTCAGAGGAAATGATGGTACAGACAAAATTAGAACCCTTCCATCTGAATCAACAGACATAAAATCAGACCCAAACAGAAAAGAGTGTATGGGAGGATTTTTTGATCCAGTATCAGGCTGCTCGTGTTTCTCCTCACTTCTGGATGTGTCCATATGAGTATCACTTTCGGGTTCTTTTTGTATGAGATCATCTTCTGCAATATTGTAATTAGGTATGAAAATCTTGAATCGTGAAGTGCCATTTACAGATAATGTATCTTCCATAAAGACGACAAATGGATATCACAATGTTACAGGTAGTAAAATAGCATGTTGGGTAATGTGACCAAAACACTAATTGTCCAAAAATGTTTTTTTTTTTAAATAACTATAGTGTCAATATGATTAGAAAAACAATATTTTATACTGGCATATTGCTAATGATGTAATTTTTTATTAATTAAACAATTTACGGGTTTTATACCTTTAAATTACACTTAAGACGATTTTCTTTTCAATTTGTCTGGCTGACCAAATAGAAAAGATATATAGCCGGAACGGCCCATGTCATAGGTAAATGGGTCGAAACTGCCACCTAAACAGACACATATCTTTTTTTATGTATTTAGGGAAGGGTGGTCTACAGTAAATCAAGTTTTTAAATTTGAACACAAAGACATTGCATTATTTTTAAAGTAGCAATTATAGAAACGCATCGAGTAACACTGATAGGAGCTCTGTTTCAGGTCCTTATGTATAAAGTAATACTTATCATTTTTAAATCAGAAATATACTTTTAGAATTTCCCACACACCCTGGAGTATATTTTATTTTACCTCGTGTGGTGCTATTGTGATGCTCAACACTTTCAACTCTGATGCAATCTTGTGAAGCCTCTTCATCCTGAAGTCAATAAGACAGCAAGACCAGTCAAAAGCACTTATAAAGACATCGCGCCTACCTTGTTGGCTCTGCTAATTAGTTATAACTTGTTTAAGAATCTCAAGATGGCCCCTTCGTGTGAAAATGGGTCAATTTGGATAATATTTTATGGCAAGTTGCTCAAACAGCTACACTTAACAAAATTGCTAGGACTGAAAGGCGTCAAACAGGTTGATTGGGGGTTAGAAAATTGCCCGGAGTATATTAAATCTCTGGAACCTCCTAAATTGTTTTATTTATAAAAAGTAGACTTGGTATTTTGATAATATTTGTACAAATATAAGTTTTGATCAAGCTAACCTAATTTGACCCATCCTAAAAATACTACATTTTTAACCCATTGCATAACCACTGAGAACGGCCCATTTTCCACCTATACTATTGCACATTGTAAATCATAAGATACATCAGCTACAGAAGTCAGATGCAAAGGTGACAATGACCCCATATTTATGAGAATTGGTCAATTGGGCGTGTTCTTTTATTGAAAGTGAGCCAGATGTAGAAAAATAGCCACAAAAAAAAATTGGGTTAAACATATCAAAAGTAACTTATCATGTTTTAAAATGCCTACAATGTCCTAAGCTGTTTATCTTAAAGAAATTTATTATCCAAATAATATACAGCATAGAAAATTAAAAAAATAAAATAAAAAAAAATAAAAATAAAATAGAATGTGAAGTACAAACCGGGTCATTGAAGGAAAATCCTTGTAAACATTGCATTGTATCAATTAGCATTGTGGTTCTCAAAGAATGAGAAACTTTATGCACTCTTGAAGGAAATGCTTGGAAGTGAGGAAAAGCGATAAGAGATGGTTTCCAATTGTTTTCTCCTGAAGGGTCAAAATACTTTTCAAGCAGGTCTGACTCAGCATCTGTAAGTTTAAGTTTATATTTGGGTGTCTGGATCACATCATTGTCTTTAACTTTCTTTCCACGACGAATAAATTCTTCAATCATAAATTTGACCAGCTTTTTTTCAGGTCTAAAAACATGTGGAACCTGAGACATATAATATCACAGTGCCAAAGATTAGAAATCAAATAGAATATTAATTTATGACAACTTTTCAAATGATAAATCTTACCATCCTTGGACTAGAGTGAAAATGGAAAGTGGTTCCGCCATTTTTCATAATTTTTTTCATGTTCTTACCCCTCGCTTGCTTTCTCTTATAACCATTTACTTCTGAGCCTTCACAAGCTAAGGCCAGTATGTTTGTTAAGGGAATAAAACAGGAAAAAACTTAGTGCTGGTCAAACCATAGTTGTTTTGTTCTCAATCTATAAATAAGTGATGCATTAAACATAATTACACAACTATAGCATTAAAATACTAATACTTTCTTGGATAAAATGATTAAGAGGTTGTAAGGATTTAAGTACTCTTTGGCGACTTCCGACCCATTTTTACCTACATATGGCAAGATGGGTGGGTCGTACAGTTCGGCTTGACCTACAAATAACTATACTTGTACTGGAGTCTCCTAATATTTAAAGGAAACAACTTAGAAGGTTGTATCATTATATAATAGACTTACAGTGACTTCCACACATTCAATTATCAACTGTACCCCTTTTAGCTAATTGTTGGATTCGACCCGTTTGAGATAAGACACCTTCAGTTGACCCGATTCCAGTTTACATTACTTTTATTTTACCCTTTTCACCCATAAGTGATAAATTATAACCCAAAATTGACCCATCTTTAAGTAAATTGGCCATTTTCACCCGTAAGTGATAACTTATAACCCAATATTGACCCATTTTTAAGTAAAATGGGTTAAACATATCAAAAATAAAATTATATGATTAATGGCTACAGATCGAAATGGTAAAACATCATATAATTTGCTTAATCCAGAAGTTTAGAGATTATAAAATATATAAGGATATCAAATCGGCCTTTATTCTTTCTACCGGTTCTTCCCATACGTTGAATCATCCGCAAAGGTGATATATTTGAATCAAAAGAAATAACGAGATCAACTTCCATAATATCTAAACCTTCTTCTCCAATTGATGTTGCTACTATAACATTGTATCCACCAGCCCGGAATTTCTATAACAATTTCAGAAAATAAAACATGTATAGAAGAAACCAAAATAAACAAAGGTAGAATAAAAGTTGGTAATCACTACCTCTAACACGGCCTGTTGAGCTTTTTGTGATTGGCCCTTTGACGTTTTACCTGTGCCAAAATACAGCATAATAGAAATTTAGAGTATCGACACATATATTTAAAAAAGCAATATATTAGTGTGAGCATTATAATAAACTTATTTGATCATGTGACAAGCAAAAGCAGAGTTTTTATTTTATTTCGAGTAGCCTATTAAATTTAAAAAGAATATACAATTACTGAAATGATTCCTGACCTGTGCTTTGGCCGATAAATTCTGTAGCTTTAACATATTCCCCAATGGTAGCTATAGAGTTCATTATGTGCCTGTAAAATAGTAAGATGGATATCTGAAACTTCAGATGAGCATATAACATATTCCCTAATGCTATCGTGTTTTATGCTTAAACGAAAATAAACAAGAGCTCAAGGATATTGGTGTATCTTGACCTTACACTTTCTCTGTAATGTGAGAAAATTATAACTCTCGACTTCTGGGGATCTTGGGTTTCTGCATATGCAAAAAAACTGTATCTCAAAAGAAATACCAAATCAGCCCTCCTAAAATCAATTCCATGATATCTCACACACAAAATTGTAAATTGGTCATCAACTAGCACTTCTGCTAGTATTCTGTTTGACAGATAAGCTAGACTGCTAAACTAACAGGTCAAGAGAGTCGAAAGTTGCATGAAGTGTATTATTGATGCATAAAACCAAGAAACCGTTTTTTTACAAAAATCTAGCCAGCTACGACCTGTAGCAAATAATCATGCTTTCTGACCTATTACCTAACCCGCTCATTTCGCCACCTTTAGTTACTTTCTCATGTATCCTTATGGACTCTTTAAAGTGTGAGTTATTGTATAAATTCCTTTAATTCGTTGCAATGTGCAACAAACATTAGTAATATCAAGTAAAGCTACACACTCATAATTATAGTATCATGAAAAAATAGAAATAAGAAAATAAGGTCTAGCCACATACTGAAGTGTTCAATGAGTACTTCTAACATCTTATTGAACTTTGGACTAAGAGCTCCATGAGACAAATTGTGTTGCATTGCAAGCCTCGCTTTTTGAAGAGTTTCATTTTTACTCATAAAGCGAGCAAAAGACCTGAAATTTGATCAATACAGAGATTAGACAAAAGAGTACAAGATAATATCTTTCTTAAGGGAGAGCCTAAAATAAGCATCTTTAGCCTAATTGAAAAGGTATCGGCAGATCTTTTTTTATAGAGCTATATAACTCAGAATCACAGCCTACAGTAGATATATATATATCCTAGTAGACGATAATACGTGAAAGTACACATACTTTAATGCTCAAATAATCAAGATACTGAAAGAGTACGATGAACAAGATTACCCTTGCTTTAATTTCTCTTCAAGCATATCAAATGCTGGTCGTATACCATGAGCTGAAAGCAGCCTCCTTATATGTAATAATGAGATCAAAATTCCATATATCCCTTCCATTTCATTATGCATGGATAGGGGCACTCCTGGTGGCGGTGCTTGACGGAATTTTTCCCTTGAACTGAGAAAATCCAGTGGGCTTAGCTGCCAATTAATATGTATTTTATTAGTTAGAGGTGGCAAAATGGGTGGAAAAGACAATTTGGGCAACATGGTGGGTAGAAAGTTGATACAAAACAATCCTTTTAGTACTGATAAAAGCGGACACAGCCAGGTTAGGTTAACTCGACAACTTTTATTACATTTTTAGAAAAAAATGTAAACCGAGTAATTTTAATTGAAATTAAAAATACAATATTAATAAAATAATACTCAATTTTTATAATCAAAAGATTTAGGAGGTTGTACTGTATGCATTGAACATAGACTTTGGGCCACTTTCAACCCAATTTAGATGTTTGCCTTTTAGCTAAATATTATGATTCCACCCGCTCGATAAAAACTTTTATTTTCTATTTCATCTATAGTGAGATTTTAAAACCCATATCAAGTGAGTCAAATTATAATCTTTATTTAAAAGGTAAACACGTCAAATGGGTTGAAAGTGGCTCAAAATCTATGTTCGATGCATACAACCTCTTAAAAAAAATCACAAATTATTTAGGTTATTTTTTTATTAAAACTGTATTTGTAATTGTAATTAATAATGTTTATTATTCTAATAAAAATGTATTTGTAATTTCAACTAATAATTGATAATGTTTATTTACACACTAGTGTATGACCAGCAGTGACTTGGAATGGTCTTCAAATAGAGGAAGAAAATAAAACTTACTGTTTGGACATCTCTTTTTTGGAATATCCCATGGCGAGAAAGCTTATCAATATATGGACACATTACGTCATTTAGCATATTAGTTACTTCAAGTGCATCTTTTCCCATCTCAACCTACAAACATTATATAAAACATATTAAACACAGTTGATACATTCCTTTAGCGTAAAGGTGAAAAAATGAGCAGTTCAAGAGGGCTAGGTAACAGGTCAGAATGGGTGATCCAAGTACGGATCAAAATAGGTCAGTTTGAATTGACCTAAATCACCTTTTATCCAAAATCTTTTCAGTCTATTATAAACAATAGCATGTTAAATATGATTACAGCAGCTATATTATTGTCATATTAAACCCAAGGCCTTTGGTGTAGTGGTATATGAGTTCCCCACCAACCTAGAGGTTGTGGGTTCAAGCCTCGCTGAAGGCATTTGTGAGATAGGTGGTATAGGTGTGAAAAAAAATCTTCTAAAAAAATAATAACAATAAAATAAAAAATAAAATAAAATATAAAATAAAAATAAAAAATAAAATAAAATGTCATATTAATCTAAAGTTTGGCATAAGAAAACTAAGATGGCTGTATTCAGTAACTTATTCATATGACCCATTTGACTCGTTTAATATAAAACATGACTAAAATCCGCTCATTCATAAGCAAATGGCCACTTGCTATTGAAAAATTTGATAGTTTGGCAGGTACCTGTATAAACTCAACCTTCCTGTCATTCACATACTGGATCACATCAGCATCAGTCTCACTTCGATATTCAAGAGAAGATATTTGCAAGTTATCAATGACGTTTTGTATAGTCTTGCGATCGGCTGTAAATAGTCACATATGACATCATGAATTACGATATAAGCCATACAAAATTATATTTGTAAAGATCAGGCTGACTGATAGATAACTTACATCCCGGTGTTGCAGTAAGAGCTAATATTCTCAATTGTACTGGGACGGCCATCAACTATGAGTGAAGAGAAATCATAACATCTTAAAGTCAGAGTCGCATATTCCATTAAAGGTGGCAAGATGGGTGGGTCAGACGCATTAAGTTGACCCGAGACATATTTGTGAAGAGTCGTATCTTATTTTTGATAAATTGTGTGTAAGCTACAGCTACATAAAATACACATTACTTCAAAAATAAACTGAGTTATTGAATAGAATGTGATTTTATGCACTAAAAAGACACCAATATTAACCCATTTGACCTCTTTTCTTATGCCATTTTTTAACACTTAGACCCATTTGAGATACTCGTAAAGCATAGCCTAAACCCATTATTAACTAAACGGGTCAAAATTGCCACCTCTGTATTTGATTTTGATGTACAGATTGCAGATTAGAAAAACTATTCACAGTGAACAACTGAACATACCTCACGAACAACAACACAATATGCATAGTTGCCAGATGCACGGTGAGCCTCGTCAACCACTAAGCACACTATTTGTTTCACCGCACACGATCCTGCACCATATAAGTTCCATAAGACACTACAAAAGAAAAACCACTTCCACATCTATGAATCTAAAGAACCTAAAGCATTAGAAGTATAGGTAGCAAGATAGGCGGGTTAAGCAACTAGTTAAAACAATTTTTGGGTTATACATAGTAATGGTTATATTTTAGTATGGATCAGATCAGTTGGGTTGACCTGCAAACACTTATTTATTTTTGTCCCCAACTATTTTTTATCTGTATAAATGATGATAGTTAAAGAAAAAAAAAATATTGCAACAAGAATCTAAATCTTAAACTAAAAGGATTAAGAAGGTTTATACACTTTGGCCCGTTCAATCCATTTGACATGTTCCCTTATAATACACAACCCTTCATAAGTGAATAGATCGAGATTGCAAACTTTGATATCAAGCTTTATAGATATTTCTTTCCCTCGGGACAGGAAAACAATCAAAATTCTTTTGACCACATCAACATGATACTAAAAAATCAAAATTAACCTCAAAATAAGCATACAAACAAATAAGAAAATAGATCAAGACTTGCCGGTCTGTATATCTTTTTCAAGAACTTGTGGAGTCACGAAGAATATCCGTTTCTCTTGCCAAAGTTTTACTCTTTTTGTAGGACATGTTTGACCTGTCAAATCAACTGTCCATTCCTGCAATTAATTTTATATAAACTTTTTAAACCTACGAAACTAGAGTAACAACTTAATCATGTATTCAAAAACTAAATTAGACAAATGTTGAAGAAATAATATATGTGATAGCTCACTTGTGAAATCCCCACAATATTATGGCATGCTTCTATTTGTTGCAAAACAAGAGGACGAGAAGGAGCAGCAAACACAATCTTTCCTGCAGTTAGAACAACACATAAGAACTAGATTTGAATCTTATAATGTATCCCTTCCAGGTATAGCCATACATGTTGGACCATAAAACGCCACCTTGCAAAACTTTGAAATTCAGATATTGATAATTGTGATTAGAGAACAGATAACTATATATGTTACAAAGTGCAATACTGTTATCATGTATTGGTTTTCAGAATATTTAGGCTACAAGTTTGTATAGAGGTTAACTATTTATTACAAAAACAAGTACAAATCATTAAGAAGTTATTAGTAAACCAGCAACTTGTAAGTGAAGCTTCAGATGATATGGAATTGCATAAAACTAACTGTTATCCAAACAAAGCACATGACGAATACCATCAATATCATACTTACAAGAAATAGAGATAATTATACATAATTTGAGAAAAGCTTAAAATGTGGGGAAAGTGAGAAACCCGTCATAATATAGAGATGTATGCAACAGATTGTACTATTTTTTGTACACCGTTTGGATTCTTAATTTCTTTTACAACCCACTATCTTAGCATTTCTGTATAGATAGCACTAGTTAATGCCTAAAATGGGACAAATGAGAGTACGTTAGAATATTATGCAAATAAAGAATCATACAAATAGAAAGAGAAATCATCACCTTCAGGAAACCATCTGAAGTAATTATACATCACAACAGCAGCAATAAGAGTTTTCCCTAGTCCTGTTGGCAATGCTACCAATGTATTTGAAAATAAAGCAGTCCTAGTAATAGATAGCTGATAATCACGAACAGGGATATTTTCTGCTAGGAAAAAAATATGTAATATCAGCTTCGGATTAAATTTGCCTAATAAAGAATAATCTTATAATGTGCAAGAAAAATCCACATGCTTGGCAGCTTACAGAACACATTTTGTTCAATAAGCAAAAGTGTGCATGTCAGTGCATCGACGCTAAGCTGATGCATACAAAACTATTTTCCTGTAAGTATACCGTGGCCTTAATTGGTGCAAGTATATGCACCTTGTTTGAGATCAGTAAAATACTTTTACAGGATAATTGTAATAACTTGTTTAGCATATTGTTGTGCACAAATAATACTGTAATTTTTTTTAACTAGTTGATTTTTTGGTGCTTAAGGGCCAGGTGGTAAACCATACGCATATGAAGGTCGCGTGCATAGTAAAAACTCAAGCAAAGATCATGACAGTATCAGACTTTACGGAAACTGAGATATTTGTGATGAGGATCAAGTGAGTTGCAAGAGTATGCACTGAGCCATTATCATACTCAGATTAGCTTACTTATGAAATCAAGTAACCATTAGCGGGATACTGATCAATTGCATTGAAAGCAAGATTAGAAATCACATAATTTGATTTGCGGATGTGGATTTAGTACACACTACACAGTCAGGTACTAGTTTCTAAACATCTAATAATGAACATTACTAAAAAAAAGCCCCATTTTGACCCTGGTTCAAGATGGTCAGCCGATGAATGAACTTACGATTCGGAATTATCATTTTCAAAACATCGCCTTGCTTTTTATACATCCATTTTATAAAGATAGTCCTTTTCTCAGAAACAAGAGTCATATCGGATTTTGTTGTAAGAACTCAACACCGAACCCAAAACAAAATTACTAAATTCTACGTTCTATTAGTGAGCACTTAAAAAAACCCGAACCCAATATTCAAAATTAAACTAACAATCAAACAACAAATTTACGAAAAACATAAACAATACCCGGATAAATCCAAGTTTTTGCAGCCTCGGGATCAATCCTAACACCACTTTCACCCTCACCCAAACCATCATCTTTCCCATCATCAATTACATTTTTATTTACGGGTTTCGCGCCCTTCAATCCGACAAACCCATCCAACGTCGACTGACGAGACGAAGAGGGTTTGTTCGAATCACTCTTACGACCAAAACCCACATCGGAATTAGCATTTAATGATTGATTATTACAAGCAGCATCAATTTCTTTAATTGCTGATTCCCAATCAAAACCCTGTCAAAAAATGAAATTCAAAATCAAGAAATGAAATGTGTGAGAGAAAGAGGGATAGGGGTTGCTTACATCATCATCGTCGAATGTGGGAAGAGAATGAGATGTTGACGCCATTAACTATGTGTGTGTTTTAGTGTGTGTGTGTGTTTGGAGATGGAAGTGAAATGAAACCCTTGGTGAGAGAAATTGGGCGGCAAAACTTGTGTTGGAAACTTCGCAAAATTGTTGGTTTCAAAAAATCATCTGATATATGCAAAAATCGTGGGTCATTAACAGTGACATGTGAGCACTAGTCATAACTTTATAACTTATAGTTCAGTGCTTTTTAAAAAAGTATTAGAAAAATAAGCATTTTTGAAAAATAGCAAAGCTTATCGCTTTTTGGCCAAACTAACAATAAAAATCAAAAAGCTCATTGCTAACCGTTCATCGCCTCAAAAAACTTCAAAAAGCTCCACGCCAAACATAGCCTCTGTCGACCATTTTGTAGCTTTGTAATTAGTTTAGAGCACAAGGTATCATAGATACCAATAAGCACATCAGTGTCACCTCATCACCTCTTCAATAACACACCAATAACTAAAACACCCTCCCTCATAACACACAACTAACATATGTTATTGAAATAATGAATTAATTAATCAATTAAAAAGAATAGCTTTTTCTTTTGGCGTGAGCCAGTGAATTTGGCTTAAATGGATTTAGCATGGATTTGGCATGTTGGGGTGGTATGGCAATGGCATGCCATTAGTTTTTTTGGATTTTTTTTTTCACATTATCCAACAGCATACCTTGTGCTCTTAGACGAGATTAATCGGATCGTCATTTTTTGCAAGTTTTGAGTATTTTTTGACGAGTTTGGTATTTTCCGACGAAATGAGTATTTCTGCCAATATTTTCCTTTAAAAAACTTATACGAGTAATAGATATAATCAGCTACCATAAGTGATTAAAACAACTTTACGACGAGCTTTTGGTATTTCTAGAAATTTGACCATTGTTGCCTGTCATTGACCATGTTTGACCAGTTTACACAAATCAAAAGGATTGGTGGTCGATTAGTGCATAGTCGGCAATTAATCAATCTTGTGGGTCTTTTTTGTTGTATAGAGTCGTAATTAGTGAATAATGTTATTATATTAGTTATCTATTTGCTATGATATAACGAACATCAAAGAGGTATGAAAAGATATAATGTGTGCGGTCTATCACAATATATAAAAGAGGGTCATGATCTAATACAAAGTGGGTAAAACCCCACTTTCTACAAATTCTAGAAACAACTTCAAAGCCTGACGATTTCTTATCTTTTACAACCTTATTCATCAATTCAGGGCCCGTTTATTTGATGGATTCTATACCGTAGGTGTAGAATGACACCTTAAAAGTGTTGATTGGTTCAAAAACTGTGGGGTCATTCTTTCTTTTGGATACCAAATATTTTCGGTAGACAATTCCTCTCCACCAAGGCTGGTTTTACAAATGAAAGCCTGACATGCTTTGTTGTTTTCTAAACAAAGTGGGCCTTCATTTTATGTGCACCACTCATTAAAATTTAGAGTTAATTACATAAATCGTCCTTGTGGTTTGGTAAAAGTTACAGATCTTGTCCCTGTGGTTTTTTTAGCGGGTCTCGTCCCTATGGTTTACAATTTTTACGGATCTAGTCCAAAAATTGACCCGATCCCAAACGGTGTTAAAAAAGGACCTCAATTGCAGTTACTCCCTAACTAAAGGGGTTATATTTATAACTTTGGATTTCCCTGTCTTTAAACATCACACTTAACGAAGCTCACCTACAATTTTGATCACCCCCACCCTTAATTTTGATCACACATAGTTTATTAGTTATCAAAGGAACCCTAACCCCTCAAATTTCAACACACAAAAATCTCTCTATGATGGACGATTCCAACAAATGCTCTTTGCGACCACCATGAACAGCTTTTGATCCTGTTAAAGAATATGGTATGTAATTTTATGGTTATCATATTTGATCCTGTTGGATTATTGATTGATTGTATGAATGGAATCTAATTATTTACTCTTATATCTTTGTACATTTAAACAGGATCAAAAACCCCTACTATTTTCACTTTGAAGTTAAACCATGGCGGGTTTTTTACAATGGGTTCTGGAAGACGCTACATGAAAGGTAATGTTAACTGGTTTGATTGGGTTGGTGCTGATGAATGGTCTGTCCATGAACTTAGTGACATGCTAGGCTTGGTAGGTTATAAAAATGAAGTTATCTTTTATCATTATAGAATTCCTAACACTAGTTTAGATGAAGGACTTAAACCCCTAGTAACAGATAGTGATGTTATAGAGATGGTTAAGCATATAGGATCATTGAAAGTGATTGAGGTGTTCACTGAACTTTGGGTGTCAGTTTTAGATGTTCCCATGTCACAACCTCAAAGTAAGACCAATATGTTTGAGGTGGAAGTAGCAGAACCTATGTCAAACCCTTTGCCTTCTAAGAAAAAACCTATAAAAAAACCTAAAAAGAAGTTTGTTAAGAAACTGACTAAGAAAGCACTTGCACAAAAAATGTTAACTTTTGAGGAATGACCTGGGGGTGCTCCCTTTGACCATGACAATGTTGAGGATTATGTTGTAACACCCCCGAAAATCTTAATGACAGCGGAAGACTAATTCGGGTGTTACTTGAATGGAGTTCATAGTCAATAATTATAGAAAACGACTCGAAAGAGACGTTTTATTAAAATAGTTATCATTCATCGAAAACTCATAGTTTGTTACAAAACGTTGTAAATAGATCAAGTGTTTTTCCCAAAAGAAAGATCATGAGTTTGAAAGAAATGACAACTTTTATGTTTTACACCACCAGATAAGCCTTGTCATGCCCCGTTCCGCGCCTTAGTCAACATCTTCACTGATTACCTGAGATAACATGCTTAAAAAGGTCAACAAAAATGTTGAGTGAAATCCATAGGTTTAAAATAGTTGAACACGAGTATAAGATCATGATCATTGTAAACTAACAATATCATAAGAAAAATCACAGATTATTATGCGCTAAGCTCATGAAACCAAAACTCAACTGCATACACCAAATTACCAATGTACGTAAGTATGCCCCAAAGGAGGTAATAGCCAATTACCTAAAGAAAATCAATATGGTGCGCCCCGGTTATTTCTCTATAACCGAAACGGGGTCGTAAATCCCCATAGTACTATTCACGATATCTACGTTCACTCGCGGTGATTAATGGTTCATGATCAGGGGACTTGTGGCTAAATACTTAGGCAGTACCAATAATCAAGAGGATAGAGCATTTATGAAAAACCTTGTGTTCTAGTTTAGAGCATGTATCTCCCTCGCGGGGTTTATAAAAATAAAGTAAAAGCTAGGCTATGAACTCACCTTGATGGAAATGAACACGCACAAATAGATCAAGCACAATGTAGCGGAGGTTCCAAACCGAAACCTAAAAATGATGAGATGGCGAGTCTTAGTAAATGAGCATTTTGGTTCGCGACCAAAATAATAGAGCATTGAATATTCTTATTCAATAGATCATTGGATTGTCTAATCCAATAGTGTGCGTGCGTGCTTAACGTTTGAAGTTAATTTGCGTGCTACATTGCCTTAATTAATGATCATCACTTACGCATAAGTGAAATGTTTTCCCCCGTTGTGATCTTAATAGATTTGTTGAGTATTTTAACGTGTTTAGATTCCCCGTGTGTTTTATCGGATTTATATATATAATTATAATCTTATAAATATATATATACGTAATACGTTTAACGTTATCCGAAAATAAAATACTCATATGATCAAAATACTCGTTTTTACGAAGTTATGATGGGTTTATAAGTTTTTCTAAACTTTTCATGAATTTACACTTTTTACCCTCAAGTTATAAAAAGTATGAGTTTAGTCCCTCTAGTTTGAGAAGTTTACACTTTTCACCCGAAATACATTTTATATCAAAACTTTCAGAAATGACATTTTCAATCCTTTGGTAAAATTGAATTTACAAAAACAGCCCTCTAAGTTCATTCTATATGCTTTAAAACCTTTTCTTTTCAAACTTGACACTTTTAGCCCAAAAGTTTATTAACACTAGTTTGGGTTAATTACACATTCGACCCTTGTGGTTTCCATGCGCACATGCACATGTATAACACACCTTAAACTTTCGCATATGAACACGTTTAGTCCTTAGACTTCCGAAATACATACTTAGAAAACGAAAACTTCATAAACGTTTACAAGTTCATTTCTATCTTACTTTTAGTGCTTGATGACTTATTATTAACTCATTGGGCCGGACTAAACCTTAATTGGACTTTATTTGGGCTTACGGTTTGGGCTTCAGGGCCGTTTGGTTTTGCGTAGAAAGTTTAGGTGTACGGGAGTTTATTAGAGGTTTTACTAGTGTGTTGTGACTTGTCTCGACATGATAAACAAGTTTTAACATGTAATTTAGCGAGTGAATATGTGTCAAGTTCTCTATTTCAAGTTGCAGGCTACAAACTAGTGTGAA
The DNA here is from genome assembly GCA_910596185.1 of Chrysanthemum makinoi. NCBI lineage: Eukaryota > Viridiplantae > Streptophyta > Magnoliopsida > Asterales > Asteraceae > Chrysanthemum > Chrysanthemum makinoi. The sequence goes on along the minus strand of OU343224.1, from coordinate 111,927,648 downwards.
AGGGTGTGTTTAACATGTTCAACGTGTGATTTACAAGTATTAAATAAGAAACGAGTTGTGGTAGGAAACTTACTACACTCACTAGGAGTGGTGGTGATGAAAGAACAAGCGAGCAGATATATGGGACTCCGAGAACCCCGTGTTCTCCTTATAACCTTAAGCTAACACGTTTACCCTTATGATTTCCTTTGTTTTCCTCCTAACTCGCTTCGATTAGCCTCCACAGTGGACGGTTTTCTTTATGTAGTGTGTGAGAGTTTAAGTGAACTAGTGAGTGGTGAGACTTTGCTAATTGGTTAGGGTGGTTTATAAAGGGAAGCAAGTAATGAGTTTCTATTATTTTAAGCATGATGTTCCAAGTTTCCAAGGAAAAGTAAGGTGATTTTTGTTGGGTCTTGGCATGCAAAATTGGCAGCCGAATTTCAAGGGCATGGTGAGGTTGAGTCACTTCACAAGAGGCAAAGAAAACACATTATCCTTTGGTCCCTAAAGTCAAATCATGGTCAAGTCTTATTAGGCTATTTTAATACTTGTTTAGGGTGGCTAAAAGTGTGTGCTTTGTCTCCTATTTCATCACTTTCACACACTATCATAAGAGGGAAACAAGATATTTGCATTTGCTTATGTTGGTCCTTTGGCTCTCGACAGGCTACACGAACAAAAGAAAAAAAAATGAGATAAGGTTTACTAAGAATTAACTTAAGGGTGTTGGGCTCGGTACATAGATAAGGCCCACGAAAATTTTAAGGGGTTTGGGCTTGGTGAGATGGACGCGTTCAAGGACTAGCCCAAGAGTAGTATTAATCTGTTGGGCTCGAACAAATAATGAGGCCCAAATAAAAATAGTGTGAGTTTGATCCGGTTGTAAGGCCCATTAACGAGTTGGGTTGGGTCACGAGGTGATATAAAGTCCAACAAGTTATGAGGCCCAATACGAATTTGAATATATTTTAATTATAACTTAATTCGTATTTTTACAAATTTTCACGTATTCGCTACGTATTTTAAGACTATCAGGATCGTGGGGAATTTTATTCTGATCACAAAGGTATATTTACGAACGCTCAAGCTGCTTTGATCATGCATATGCCAAATGATATGCAAAGGTGATGTTTAGAAAATTTAATGATAAAATAGATCGTGCTTAATTTCTGATTAAAGCTTTAAGTACATTGAAATTTTCCGGGAGCTTACATATGTTGTGCCTGAGAAAGAGCATGTTACTGGACAAGCAACCCACCCACAAGCTTTGCCAACTGACTTAGATATGGAGGACTTTGATCCCTTTTATCCTAACATTGTGAGTACTGATGGGGGTCAATCAAGTGGGTTAAATAGAGGAGATGATGAGCCTAGGAGAAATACTGAAGTTGATGATGAGGTTTTGGTTGATCAGGATAACATGTTTGGGGATGTTGAGGTTGATATGGAGGCTTTTAAGAGAAAATTTGATAGCAATGTTGAGTGTAAAGGAGAATCAGATCTAGAAGAAGAAGATTTAGACATTGATGATTTTGATAGTGCATCAGATTGTGAGGGTGATTTTGAATCTGCTAGAAACAGAGCATTAAGAAAGTTAGCAAAAAATCAGTCAAGCAATATGATTTCAAAGGAAGGCTTCTATGTTGGCAGGAAATTTGGTGACAAATGGACTGTGTTAGAAATGGTGTCTAAATTAGCTGTGGAGCAAAGAAGACAGTTGTATGTTACCAAAAATGACAACACTAGGGTCAGAGCTATATGTAGAGGTCAAACACCAGTTTTTAAAGACAGTGCACAGTCAAATGCAAGTGGTAGTGTTCCTGAGGTCTCAAATGCAAATACCAATGTTCCTAAGGTCTCAAATGCAAGTGGGCCTGTGGATGGGCCAATAGTCCAAGATCAACAAACTTGTCCATGGACTTTACTTATGTCTAAGGGAACCCAAGAAGAGACATGGAGTGTTAAGACTTTAAATGAAACCCATACTTGTCTTCATTCTAGGTCAGTGAAAAAGTGCACAGCCACCTTCTTAGCAAAAGATGTAGAGAATACTATAATTCCTAACCCTGACATCCCTACATCTGCACTTAGAGACCAACTCCAAAAAAATATGAGATGGGGTTTTCCAAAATGAAAACTTATAGAGCAAAACAGTTTGCAAGGGGTAAGGTGGAAGGTGATTATGGTCATCAGTATGCACCGTTAAAGGATAATATTTTAGAACTCAAAAAAACAAACCCATACACAACAGTTAAGCTTGAATTGGAAAAACCTACTGATCCAAAGAATAAGTATAGACAGTTCAAGAGATCTATGTTTGCCTAGGAGCTTTGAAGAAAGGGTTTAAGGAAAAAATAGAGGGTTGTTGGGTCTGGATGGATTTTTTGTGTCTGGACCTTGGCCAGGTCAAATCTTAACAGAAGTGGGTGTTGATTGTAACAATGGAACATATCCAGTGGCTTATGGTGTGGTGGAAGCTGAAACTTAAGAATCTTGGATGTGGTTTCTAGATTACTTAAGGGATGATCTGGATTTATAGATTACTGTAAAGTTTAAAGTCGGTTGTATTTGATTAAAGATAGAAAGCAATGTTTATCTAGAACTTTCTAAGTATTGTTTACTTGACGTACAAGGATAAGAATTGTAAATCGATTAGGGTTATCCTTGAGCCTATAAAAGGACCCCTAGATTGATATTAGATATATGTGTTTTTTAGAATTAAAAAGTACGATCAATATTAGAGTTTTAGAGAGTTCGATATTTAGTGTTTTAGAGTTATTAATAAAGTTATATTCTTCTTAGCTTTGTTAAGTAAATTCTGCGTACTTGATAAAGATTACTCAGTGTTTCATTGTTAATAGCTTAGGATTTATCCGAAGTTATTAAACCCTTAACAAGCCATTTAAGTTAGTTTGGTTAGAGTACATCGATCCAACAAGTGGTATCAGAGCTTGTGTGGAAACTCTGACTAAGAAGAAACAGTTTAAACCTAGTTAAACAACAAAACCCTAAAGATGTCGACTGAAGCTGTTCCACCCCCATCCATCACCTCACTAAGGATTCCAATCATTAAGAAGGGCGAATACGATCTATGGAGCATGAAGATGAGGCAGTATATTGCAATCACAGACCATGCATTGTGGAATGTGATTGTCAATGGCAATGAAGTAGTTCCAGAACCTATAGAGGTTCCTGGACAACCTAAACCACCCAAACCAGTCTTACCAGCAGCAACACTAATGAATCAAGAGAAGGCTCTCAACATACTGTTGTCTGCCATTCCAGATGGACACCTACTCAAATTCCATGATGCTAAAGATGCCAAGAAACTCTGGGCTGCTCTCAAAACTAGATTTGGAGGTAATGATGCTTCCAAGAAGATGCACAGAAATCTGTTGAAGCAGCAATTTGAAACCTTTACTGTTGGAGAAATAGAAAGCCTTGATGCTGCCTATGACAGACTCCAAAATCTTCTCGGTATCTTTGGAGCTATACAAAGCAGAGGTCTCAGTAGAAGATGCTAATTTAAAGTTCTTAAGAAGTTTGCCATCGACATGGCATGTGATTACTACTATGATCAGAGGACAACCTGGATTGGACACCATGGATTTTGATGATCTCTACAATCATCTGAAGGTGTATGAGCATGAGATGAATGGGCAAACAAGCTCAAAGTCTCACAGTATTGCTTTTGTGTCATCTGAAAAGAGGAGTAGTACTTCTACTAAAAGTACTGCTTCTCCCCCTCAAAGTACTGCTGTCTACACTACCCCTACTTATGCTCAGCAACCCACATCATCAAATACCATCCACTCAGATGAAGTTGTGTGCTCCTTCTTTGCACAGCAAGCTACTTTGCCTATTACCTATGAAGAAGATCTCTCACAGATTGAAGAAGATGCACTTGAAGAAATTGATATCAGGTGGCAAGTTGCTATGATCACTGCTAGGATCAAGAAGTTTATGAAGAAGACTGGAAGAGGCATAGACTTCAAACCAAAACAGGGAATCACTTTTAGCAAATCCAAAATTGAATGCTTCAATTGTCAAAAGACTGGACATTTTGCAAGGGAATGCAGGTTTGCTAAGTATCAAGCAAACAGGATGGCTGAGAAACCAAAGCTAGAGTTGAAAGAAATTCCTATTACAGAAACAAAAGCTTTGGTTGCTCAAGAGAATCTATTAGAGGTTGACTGGAGTGCTGAGTTTGATGATGAACCGGTAACCTCTGTATGGTAGCTGTGGAAGATTCAGTGAAAGAATTTGACTGGAGCATAGCTTTTGATGAGGAACCGGACATCTTTGCTATGGAGTCTAAAGATGGTTTTGGAAGTTTTGACTGGAGCATGGAGAGTGAAGATGATTCTGTTCTACTTGCTATGATGGCTACTTCACCAAGTTCACCCCTATCTCTGAGGTATGTTCCAATTGTCATGACTTTTATCAAAAAGTATTGAATAGTTATGTGGCTGAAAGAGATAACTGTATAAAGGCTAGGTCTGAGGTAGCAGGTTATCAAATAACTTTAGAGTCAATGGAAGCCAAAATTATAACACATGAAAATAATGAAATGGCTTGGGCAGAAAAGTATGAACAACAGGATTATCAGTTGAAATTAAGTGAATGGAAGTTAAACTGTAAGATCTCTGAAATTGAGAAATTAGCTAAGGAGAGAGATGAATTACTAGAAAAGTTTAATGCTTGGGGACAATCAGGTATTTCTCATGTCACTTATGTTGAAAAACAGAGAAGAGCTTATATTAAAAGCGGCTTAGGTTTTGGTATGGATTTTAATAACATAGAAAACCCACCTAGTGATCAGGATGAATGTGACTTTGAGGATATAACCACTAGTGATGATGAACTCATTAATTATGTAGGCACATCTAGTAATGAGGAATCGGTTAGTGAACCACCTCCTGAGTTTAAGAAAGATAATGCCTATCATGCAGTCCCTCATCCTACTAGTAGTCATCAACCTCCTAGGCCCGATGTTTCTCATTTTGGAGTAGATAGCTTAGAGTTTAGGAAGAAACTTAAAGGTCAATCTAGGTTTGAAATCTCAAAAGAAACTATTGAAACACCTAAGGTAGATGATGTTCAAAGTCAAGCGGTACTTTCACACCAAAGTACTGCTCCACCTCAAAGTACTGCTACACCTTCAGCAGTACCTTTAAGAAAACCTTTTCAACAGACTGCTAAACCTTTTTGGGATAATTTTGGTCAAAACTGTTTTCATCATTCACTTAGAAGACATGATAGGTTTAGTCATACACATAGGAGAAGAAACTTTGGAATCACAGATCAAAAACTCTGTTTTGTTTGTTTTAGTCCTACTCATTTGATTAAGGACTGTAACTTACATTCAGAGTACTTAAATAAGTTCCCTAAGAACAAAACAGACAACCAAAAACCAAAGGAGACTAGACCAGCTTGGAATCATTCACATAGGGTTAACCATAGAAACTTCTCACCAGACTATATGTACCCTCACCAGAGAAGACCCTTTTCAAAACCTCCAGTACCTTCAAATACTTTCCAAGTACTTGCTAAGCCAAGACCGATACTTTCTCAAAGTCTTGCTCGATTTCACCAAACACCTCTTGGAATAGGAACCCTAGGAGATCTAACTTCTATCAATCTAGAAGGCGTTACAACTCCAAGAAAGTATTTAGATCTAGAGACACTTCACCAGAAGTTAAAACTCAATGGGTTAAGAAAGAAAGTACTGATGATGAACAAGCGGTACTTTCAACAAAGTCTTCTGAAAGCAGTGATTTTTATGCAGATGATTTTGTTGAAAATAAAAAGGAGGTTTTTGTTGAAAAAGAAACTTTTCTTTGAAAATCCACCACAAGTTTTGAAACAAAAGATAATGCTTGATTCTGTCTACAAAAAATGTGAAGATTACATACTCAAGGAATTTGAGTATGTTACTCCACAAGGGGAACACAAGTCAGTAATGGCTTGGGTTCCTAAAAGACACTAATTTATCTATCTTTGTGCAGCGCAACCCAGAAGAGGAGCTTAAAGATCATCTTATTGTGGATAGTGGTTGCTCTGGAAGCATGACAGGAGACAAGGAGATTCTGTCAGATTTTAGGCCATATTGTGGAGGAAGAGTTGCATTTGGGAATGATGCTAGTGGAGGAAGAATTAGTGGAAAAGGAACTATCAAGACAGGAAGCATAGATTTTGAGAATGTTAGATATGTGAAGGAGCTTAAGTTCAACCTTTTGTCAGTCTCTCAAATCTGTGACAAAAAGCATCCTGTGTTATTCACTGACACGGAATGTCTCATCTTGTCACAGAATTCAAGCTTGATGATGATAATTTGGTGATACTCAAAGTACCAAGAACCAATGATGTGTACAGTTTGGATATGAAGAGTCTTCACTCTTCTGAAAGAGCTACATGTTTAGTAGCAAAGGCATCCCTTGAAGAAGCACATCAGTGGCATAGAAGACTGGGCCATGTGAATTATAAGAATATCAACAAATTGGTCAAAGGAAATTTAGTTAGAGGTTTACCTTCAAAGACTTACAAGAATGATCACTCCTGTTTGGCATGTAAGAAGGGTAAACAACACAAAGCTTCTTGTAAGAAGCTTGAGGAAAAGACTATTAGAGAACCCTTGGAGCTGTTACATATGGATCTATTTGGTCCTGTATCTGTTACAAGTTTTAACAAGAAGAAGTACTGCTTAGTAGTGACAGATGATTGCAGTAGATTCAGTTGGGTATTTTTCTTGGGATTTAAGGATGATACTTTTGATTCTATTCATGATCTTATAATAGCACTTGAAAACCAACTGAGACTGAAAGTTAGAGGTATTAGATGTGACAATGGAACTGAATTCAAGAACAAGCTTATGGATGAATTTTGTGCTAACAAAGAAATCAAGAGGGAGTTCATATTGCCGAACACCACAGAGAATGGTGTTGCGAGAGAGAAAGAATAGGACTTTGATAGAAGCAGCAAGAACAATGCTTGCAGACTCACAATTACCTATTCAATTTTGGGCTGAAGCTATAAGTACTGCTTGCTATGTACTTAACAGAGTATCAGTCACCAAACCACAGATGATGACACCTTATGAGTTCTTTGATGGGAAACAAACCCAACATTCGATTTATGAAGCCTTTTGGATGCCCTCTCACTATTCTTAATACCATTGATAATGCAGGTAAATTTGATGGCAAGTCGGAAGAAGGTTATTTATTGGGCTCTTGCACCAACAACAAGGGATTTAGAGTGTACAACAGAGTCACTAAGAAGGTTCAAGATTGTCTTCATGTTGAGTTTTTGGAGGATCAAGAAAATCAAAAAGTAAAGGTCTGATTGGATGTTTGATCTTGAAGTTTTGACTCCTTCAATGAATTATGTTCCTGTTAGAGAAGAGAATCAACCTGTACACAATGGAGAAGAGGTACAATATGTTGTTCATGGAGTCCATATTAGACCAGATGTTGTTCATGATGAAGAACCTAAACCTGCTAAGACAGAGAAAAGTACTGATGAGCCAAAATCCTCATTGTCTGCTGAGGATCAATCTATTCAAGATGAACTTAATCAGATGCTTCTTCAAGATGTCTTAGCACATTCTTATACTAATGACCAAAGAAGAGCTTATGAAGAAGCAAAGAAAAAGAACAAGTCTGCAGAGTACTCTCACAGTACTTTGGACAGTACTTTTGACCAAAGTACTGCTGCACCTGTTACCAGCACTTTGGATGATTTGGATGATCCTACCATGCCTGGATTAGAGGATACTGATGATGAGTTTGAAGATGAAGGTATTTTCTCAGATTCCAATGAAGATGCTGATTTCACTAATTTGGATGATACTTATGGAGTTCCACAGTCTCCAATCTTAAGAATTCATAAGAATCATCCTACTGATCAAATCATTGGTCCTTCTACTTCTGGAGTGATGACTAGACACAAAGCTAAGAGTTTTACTAAACCTCATAATGCTTTACTTAGCTTTGTCTATAAACAAAACAGACTTAATCATAAGGACCATCAAACATGTCTGTTTACTTGTTTTATTTCTCAAGAAGAACCCAAGAATATTGCTCAAGCATTGACTAAAGAGAGTTGGGTTGAAGCTATGCAAGAAGAACTGCTCAATTCAGACTTCAAGAAGTTTGGGTATTATGTGATCTTCTTGATGGTAAGAAGGTCATTGGTACAAGATGGGTGTTCAGAGTCAAGAGAGATGAAAGAGGGAATGTCATCAAAAACAAAGCAAGGTTAGTTGCCCAAGGCTACAGACAAGAAGAAGGAGTTGATTATGATGAAGTGTTTGATCCTGTAGCAAGGATTGAAGCAATTCGAATTTTCCTTGCTTTTGCATCTTATAGGGGATTTCAGGTTTATCAAATGGATGTCAAGAGTGCCTTTTTATATGGCAAAATTACAGAGGAAGTATATGTCAAACAACCTCCTGGTTTTGAAGATCCTAAACATCTAAACAAATTCTACAAAGTTGTCAAAGCTCTGTATGGCTTACATCAAGCACCTAGAGCTTGGTATGAAAGGCTCTCTACCTTTTTATTGCAACATGGTTATAGGAGAGGAGCTATAGATAAGACCTTGTTTATCAAGAGAGATAAGAAGGATATCATGCTAGTTCAAGTGTATGTAGATGATATCATCTTTGGAGCTACCAAACAATCTATGGTCAAGGACTTTGAGAAGCTGATGCAGAATGAATTTCAAATGAGTTCAATGGGGGAGTTAACTTTCTTTTTGGGACTTCAAGTTAAGTATTCAAAGGAAGGAATTTTCATAAGTCAAGACAAGTATGTAGCTGACATACTTAAGAAGTTCAATTTTGATGAAATGAAGCCTGTTACTACACCTATTAAATCTATCAACTCATTGGGCAAGGATGAAGATGGACAACCGGTTGAAGTCAAGTTATACAGATCCATGATTGGCTGTCTTATGTATCTTACTGCCTCAAGGCCTGATATCATGTTTGCTTTGTTTGTTTATGTGCAAGATATCAAGTCTCACCCAAGGTCTCTCACATGAATGCAGTGAAGAGAAATTTTTGTTATTTGAAACAACAACCTAAGTTGGGGTTGTGGTATCCAAAGGATTCACCTTATCACTTGGAAGCTTTTCGCAGTGAATATGCGGTGACAACTATGACGAGAAGATCAACCACGGTGGATGCCAATATCTTGGAAGAAGATTAGTTTCATGGCGGTGTAAGAAGCAAACAATTGCAGCAACATCATCAAGCGAAGAATATGTGGCTGCTGCAAGTTGTTGTGGACAGGTGTTGTGGATGCAGAATCAGCTCTTGGATTATGGGTTCAATTTCAAGAATACTCCTATCAATATTGATAATGAGAGTACCATTTGCATTGTGAAGAATCCGGTTTATCATTCCAAGACCAAGCATATTCAGATTAGGCACCACTTCATCAGAGATTGTTATGAGCATAGGCTCATTAATGTTGTCAAGGTGCATACGGATGATAATGTAGCTGATTTACTCACCAAAGGATTTGATGTTTCAAGATTTACTCACTTGGTGGTGAGTATTTGCATGATTAATTACTGAGCTACATTTAAGGGGAGGACTATTTAGTGCAAGTATAGTCCTATGCATTGCTTGAGGGGAGGATATTCATGTTTATTTGCTGTATATGCCATTGTAAGGAAGAGAATGGAAAAGTAATGCTTTTTGATTTCTTGGAAAGTACTGCTTGGAAAGTACTGCACACGTGGAAAGTACTGTTTGTCTTATTAACGTACTGTTCCAACGGTAATATTGAGGGGTAATTACTACTAACGGTAACTTTGTTATTAATGGCTGTGATTTTTAAATCTCACCTATAAATAACTACTCTCCGAATTTCCCTCTCATATTGATATCTTCAAATCTTTTCCATATTTCTCTCACTTTCACCTATATTATTTGTTCTATCTCTTACTGTGATCATATAATCATCAATGGTGAATCGTAATACCGTTTCCAAACACAACATGGTGACGAATTTAGACAAGACTGAAGCAAATGTAATCTTTCATGATATCATCGATTTTCTTACTGGGTCGCCAATTAGTTATGCACTTTTAGTAGAACCAGATATCATTCAGCCCTGGATTTAACAATTTTGGGAAACTGCTAGGGTTCATATGGAGAATGATGAATCATATATTCAAGCTACAGTTGCTGAGAAAACTGTGAAGATTGTTGAAGCCTCTATTCGTGAAGACTTATTGTTTGATGATGAAGATGGGGCTATTCGTTTTGATAAGCAACTGATTTGGGATACTTTTAGGGACATTGGTTATGAAGGGTCCTTAACTGAACAGACATTCAAGAAACCCTTATTTTGTCCTCACTGGAAGTTTTTGGTTCATGTATTGCTTCATTGCATTAGTGCTAAAAGTACCTCTTGGGAGCAATTCGGTTCTAACATAGCATCTGCTATAGTAGGATTAGCTACAAATCGTGTTTTCAACTTTTCAAGGCTAATTCTTGATGGGATGCTCTCACACGTCTCACATGGATCAAAATGGTTGATGTATCCAAGGTTTATTCAAGTTTTCTTGAATAAACAACTTCAAGATGTGCCAAAGCCTACGAGTTTACTACCTGTTGTGGTACAACAAGCAAAGATTTTTACTTTTATGGAGAGGAAAAGTGATCTCTTTACTGGAAGGCACACTTCATTAACTGCTTCTATGATGGAGATTGTTCAGGCTATTAGAGATGAGGCTGCAGAAGGTGATGACACTGAAGGTACTGCTTTTACACAGGGTACTGCTTCTCAAAGTGCTGCATCCCAAGGTACTGCATCTCACAGTGCTGCATTACAAGGTACTGCATCTCCAAGTGCTGCATCACAACGTACTGCATCACAAAGTACTGAAGTTCAAGAAGATGTTGCAGTTTCACCTCCACCATCTCCACAAATTTTTGTTCCAGATTCTCAACCAGAAGATCATTCACCACTTAGAGGAGATGATGCATTTATGGAACCTGAAGATACAGCTCTAAACAATTATGCTTTATCCAGAGAATTGACAAGATTGAAGAAGTCTTTTGAAGAATAGGCTATACAGATTAAGCAATTAAAGTTTAAGTTTAGAAGACTAAAGAAGTTTGTCTGGCCATTATTTCAACATCATCGTTTATGGGTCAAATCTCAAAGAAGGCAAGGAAGGCCAGTTAGGCAATTTAAGACGACAACCAAAGGTAAGAAGGTTCAACAATCATCTTCTGTCCAATTGGGGAGGAATTTAGAAGAAAAGAATTTGAAAGAAGATGTTGTTAAGGAGGATGAACCTCAAGGTACTAAAGAGTATGTTAATATTGAAAGTACTGAGGAAGAAAGGACTGAAGTTCAAGGTACTGAAGATCAAGGTACTGAAGATCAAAGTACTGCTTTTCAAGGAACTTTCAGGCAAGAATTAATTTCACCAAGGTTGATAGATTTTGAAGAGGAAGCTGGTCCTTCAACTGTTTTAACTGAAGAAGAAGCTGGTCCTTCAACTGTCATACCAGAAAAGGAAGCTGATACACCCAAACCTATACATACTGCAAGTGATGACGAAACCATTGCTGAGATCTTGCATGATTTATCAAGACCAAGGGGTGTTAACATTCCAGGAGTTACAGAGGAACAACCAAGAGCTTCTCAACCTACTATTGATCCAAAAGATAAAGGAAAGGGCAAGATGATTGAAACAAAGAAAAAGAAGCTTACATTGGCAGATATTAGAGCAATTGAAGTTGCTAGGAATGAGGAAGCAGCTAGAAAGGTACAAGCTGAACTGAATGCTGAGGTTGCTAATGAAGAAGAAGCTATGAATGAAGAAGCAGCTAGGAAATTACAAGAAGAATTGAATGCTGAAGCTGCTATACCATCACCACTTCCTATTTCTTCTCTACCAAGAAGACCAAATCTTGCTAAGGAAAGAAATACAATGATGGCTTATCTGAAAGGAAGAGGATATGTTGGATTGAACAAGCTGAATTATGTTAATATGAAAGAGTTATATGAAGCTGTTCGAGAAGAATATAAGAGACAAGTTGCTAATATTAAAGATTTTAAAGATGATGATGCTTACAAAAAAGAAGAAAGAAAAGAAAGCTTAAAAAGAAAAAGAATAACTGGAGTTAAAGATCAACAATCATCAAAGAAAGTTGAATTAAGATCTGAAACAAATGATGAACTGAAGAATTACTTAAGAATTGTAGATTTTGAGTATTCTAAAGATGATGCTGAATTAAAGATGAACAAATCTCCAATAACTACTTTTGAAGTTGTTGAGTCAAAAGATGAAAAATATCTGATGTTTCGCAAAGAAGATGAAAGTTTCAAGGTGTTCAATATGCTATGGGATTTATTGCATATAATTGATAGAGTGGATTTATTCCATTTATATCATGTGGTAAAAGAATATTATGAACACAATTCATCAGAAGGATTTGGTTTAGTCTTGCTTGGAGATCTCATAACTGTTTGGGAAACTGAAGAAACAAGTACTGTTGAGATCTGGAAAAACCAAGAAGATTGGGAGATTACTTGCTGGAGATTCTTTGAAGAATCTGGAGTACATGTTCTAGAGCTAGAAGATGGGACAATGATTCGCATGTTAGCTGATAGAAGATATCCTCTTACATCAGATCTCATGAGAAGGATGCTGGAGCATGGAATGGAAGTTGAAGAAGACAATGAAACAGCACTAATGGTTATCAAATTGTTTATCAGATGGACAGATATAGCTGATGATGATGAATAACCGGTATGAATCTTAATTGATTAAATTTTTGATATATCGATTACTTTGTTCAAAGTATCTGCTGATCAAACAGTACTTTAATCAAAGTATCGCTTGTAGTTTTTAAACCAAGATTCGATTTTGAAAAACTTTTGTTAAGTAATAAATGTTTTGAAACAAAGGTTAAAAGAAATAAATGGTTTTGAGATGGTAACACCAATAGGTTATCAATCCACCATGGTTACAAAAGGATTGGCTAATCCATGAGCAAACGGCTCTGGTAAAGATATCTCAAATCCGTTTTATAGTTGACAACTTGCTAATAAGTTGTATGGTAATCAACTCACCATATCAGTATTGTGAAGAGTTGGCTAGCCCACAAGAAAATGGCTTTTGGTAAAGGCTATGGAAAAACCATTATATGGTAATTAGTTCACCATGATGAAAGAACTAACTAGTCCAAAAGGGTACAACTTTTGATAAAGACAACTCAAATCTGTTGATAGCTGATGATTTGCTAAAAATCATATGGTTATCTGTGTACCATGATCTTACACATCAAAACATTTGGCTACTCCAGAGTTAATGGCTTTGGTAAAGAGACATTAAATCCATTAAAATTTTCAATAATTCACCTCTCACAGGAGTTTACACACCTGGAAGTGATGAGAATAGACTGAAACTTAACTGAATTAAATGTACAAATTGTCTTATGTTGCTGAAAAGATGGAGCTTGCTGAATGTTGCAGAAAAGAAATAAGATTGCTGTTTGATGCTGAAAAGAATTATACATATAAAGACTACTTTGATGATGATATAAGCAGAGAATCTACAAAGATAAAATTTGAAGATAAAGTCATAATTCCTCTTTGAAGACAAAGATGTTAAAGCTAAATCTACAAAGGAACTTGAAATCAAACAAGTAGAATTCAAGTTAGGGGAGGATTGTTGGGATACATAAAGTTAAGTCTTGAAGAGTTAAAGTCTTTGAAGATTAACAAAGTCTGCAGAAAGACAAAGTATCTGCAATAAGTAAAAGTACTGCTAAGTAAAAGTCAAAGTCTTGCTTATTCATCAAATCTTGTAAAGTTTAAAGTCGGTTGTATTTGATTAAAGATAGAAAGTAATGTTTATCTAGAACTTTCTAAGTATTGTTTACTTGACGTACAAGGATAAGAATTGTAAATCGATTAGGGTTATCCTTGAGCCTATAAAAGGACCCCTAGATTGATATTAGATATATGTGTTTTTTAGAATTCAAAAGTACGATCAATATTAGAGTTTTAGAGAGTTCGATATTTAGTGTTTTAGAGTTATTAATAAAGTTATATTCTTCTTAGCTTTGTTAAGTAAATTCCGCGTACTTGATAAAGATTACTCAGTGTTTCATTGTTAATAGCTTAGGATTTATCCGAAGTTATTAAACCCTTAACAAGCTATTTAAGTTAGTTTGGTTAGAGTACATCGATCCAACATCAACCCTAAAGAAATTGCTAACCATCTGCATACCCATAAGGCATTGAAAATAAAAAACAAACCAAACTGAATACTTTATAACAACATTACTACAATTCAAGTTACAAAACATTAACCATCTCGCCTCATTACATAAAAGCTTAAAAAGTTATCCCAATGCATAAACAATCAAGAACAACATCCAACTTAGCACCAAGTAAATCTTCCACTTCCACACATCACCTTCAACAACTACTATTCTTGCCTCAAGCTCATTTCTCCCCCTCAAAAGGCCTGGTATGACCATTCTTGAACAAGCACAGATTTCAGGATCATACCATCTTATCCATAGACAAGAAGACCCCTATTCATGATTATGACAAGTCATTAAACAACCACCATTGTTACAATGTACTTTGCTGCTTGCGAAAACAAACTAACACAATAAATATTAAGACGCACTTACTTCAACAGGACAACCAAAGAATCGACGCCCTAGGTTGGCAGAGGTCCACGAAGTGCGAATAATAGCTTGCTTACCACACCAGCAACGTACCATCTTGAAACGATTATCGTTTTGTAGAAGACTATTTTTGTATTATAGTTTAGGGATGGATGATATATGTCGACCAAACCGTGTTACACAGACATATACTAGCTACAAACACTGTACAACGGTTTCTATTTAGTACGCTACAGTGAAAGACGGTTTTGCCCTCACCAACATAATGTTGACAACGACATTATTGGTTAAGGGACGAGTTTGGCATATAAAGCCCATGTTTTGGACCTCTGGCGATGATAATGCCCAGTTTTGTCCCAACGAGAAGCGGATTGACAAGTTTAGGGACCAACCGTGTATTTTAGTCTTCCTCTTATTTTCACTCACTCACACTCACCATACAAGGGTAGTGGTGACACCCATTCACCTTTATAAAAATATACTACACTAAATATCCATACACACTCACAATATAAATAAATAACAAGTACTTTTGCAATTTGGGCCCACAAAATTGTATTTCTCTGCTTGGTGAGTTACTCACCATACGATCATTTTCTTTTTGCCCACTCACGAGTGACTTTGACATGGGGAGTGGTACTCACTCCGTGAGTCACTTGTTAATACAAATAAGCCGTAAAAACGTTTATTTATATTTTACGATCTTCTATTGTTTTGTCGATAACAAACGTAAAATCATATTAACGAAACAAATAAAATACGTAAATGGTTTGAACTAATAGTTTCCTAACACACTTACGTTTTCACATAAAACACTAAAACAAGCTTAAGTGATTTTATGATTTAGATATATATGTACAACAACTAATTTTTACATATTGGGTTAGCACATACTTAAACTAAGTATATTAAAATGGGTAAAAACAAGTATATACTAAATGGGTAAAAACAAGTAGAAAAATGATAGGTAGGCCTAAAGATGGACCTAAAGATAGACCTAATGCTTAAATGACTTGTACAATTATGCAATTGTACAAGTCATTTAAGCATTAGGTTCATCTTTAGGTCTATTTATTAGGCCCACATATCATTGCTCAAACAAGTATATACTAAATGGGTAAAAACTAGCAAATGGTATTGACCCATAACCCATGGTTTTATATATACCACTTAACCAAGTTCATTGTATCTAGAAAGAAAACCATGGATCAACCCATAACCCATGACCCATGACCCATAACCAAAAATACCCATGGGCAAAGAGGAGCGTTCCACGGATCCCTGGCTTTGTGCTAGCCGGATCCCAAGTGGAAGGGATCCGTGGGATCCGGGGAACAGTAGAGAATTTTCTCTATAAATAGAGAGCCATTTCTTCCTTTCTATGCATCACTTTACACACATACTTCCCCCAAGTATTCTAACCCTCTAACCTCAGATCCAAGTGATCTATGTAGTTTGTCTTTTGTTTTTGTGTGATCTTCTAGGTTCCTCTTAAAGGAGAGATCACCACTTCTTGAAGACGTGCAAGCTCAAGTCCATGAGTTGCCATGCTTCGTCATCATCAAGACAACTAAGGTTCTCTTGTTGATAGTTCTTCCTTTCTCCATAGATGTTGGGTTGAAGGCATTAGTGAAGAATGCCGAAAGTGTCAAGATGAAAGCATTAGTGAAAGGTGCTCATCATCCGTTGTCAAAGCATTAGTGAAGAATGCTAAAGATTTTAAGACGAAGGCATTAGTGAAGGGTGCCAAGCGTTGTGTCAAAGGCATTAGTGAAGGATGCCGATGAATCAAATCAAATTGCATTTGGGAAGAATGCCTAGGTCGTATAATCGATGAGGTGCATCATTATACATATAAGTATTTGTTTATTTCCAAGGATGGTGATATCCTTAATGGTGTTGTAACAAGGAGAGGATCTCCTTGATATTAGGTGTTGTGTTGTGAAGGGTAGTAGTTCCTCCATAGTAATGGAACTAGGTGCTTAGCCTAGTACCTAATAAAGGGTAGGCGACGTTGTGATAGGATTAGTTCTCCTTGGTGTGAAAGAACTCGGTGGTTAGCCTAGCACCGTATAAAGGGTAGGCGACGTTGTGTTAGGTGTGGTTCGCCTTGGTGTGAAGGAACTCGGTATTTAGCTTTATACCGGAAAAAGGTTAAGCGACGTTGTGAAGGCTTATCCGCCATAAGGAGTTGGTGTAGTGCTTACGAACTCTCGAGTAGGTGACTCGGGGAGTGGAGTAGGGCAAGGAAGGTGTCCTTGTAGCCGAACCACTATAAATAACTTGTGTCGTGGTGATGTGCTTCTTACTCTTTATCTTTCATTATACGTTTATATATCTATCTATCAACGTCCAACATAAACAACCAAATAGATTGACATAAGTCGATCTAAATAATTAAAAGGAAGTTTTAATTGGTAAAACTATTCAACCCCCCCCCCCTTCTAGTTTTCCACAATTGGCATCAGAGCTTCGTTTCCAAGTTTTTTTTGTATATTGTACTTTGAAAACTTGATACGATCCGTGTATGTTTGAAAACTACAAAGAAGGGAATTTCTTAAAACAAAAAGTCATGTTTTTAGAAATCATCATATGTTGGATAGTGATAGATCATTCTAACATTTTCCTTTGAGAAGTCTTCATACTAGGATTTGGGTATCTTAGAAGATCATGAAGTATTTCGCGTCTATGGTTTCTAAAACCATAAACAGGGAATATAGCAAAGGATTGGGGTATCTTACAAGATCATGAAGTATTTCGCGTCTATGGTTTCTAAAACCATAAAAAGAGGATATAGCAAAGGTATGTTTTCTTAGTTACATTTTTTTTCAAAAACGTGCTAAATTGCTTGTGGACAAAATGGTGATATATGCTTCTATCTTTTAATAAGCATAATATGAAAAGTGTTTTAGTGATTTTTTTTTCTTTGAAGTTTTGTTGTTAGATATCTTGTTAATCAAGCTTGAATAAAGGTAAAAATGGGTAATATAACTTCACTAAAAAGTCTACAAAGACTAAACCTTTTCGTCGAGTCAAAACGTACATTTTTGTAATCCGCAGATCCCTCAGGTTACACTGGACGGATCCCTCAAGCAAGGGATCCGTGGTACAAAAGACAGTTTTTGCCTGAATTTCAAAAATTCATAACTTTTTAACCGTAAGTCGTTAGAAGTCGTGTCACCTATCGTTTTAAAGGTATTTGAGTCTACTTTCATTTAAAAAAAATAATTTCATAAGCTGATTCAAAACAATAATTTACAGAATCATTGATTTATAATAGAAAGTCATTTTTCGGTCATAACTTTTGCACAAACTTTTGATCTAATTGGAGACGGATGTTTTCGCTTTTGAATACAATGTGTCCTCTATTGAAATTAAGGTTTTGATCATATTTCTAAATATAAAAGAAACTAATCAAGCTTGGTATACATGTTTATATTTAACACAAAGCGATGAAAAGAACTTTCGTATGCTATGCTAAATGATAAATTGTCTTCTTTGCATCACTTGATTATTTGCTTATCTCAAATAGCTTTTGTGCTTGTTTGATTGAATAGCATATGTGGTTTCCTTACCTTGCTATTCATTCTCTTGTTTGTCGATTTAGTAATATTCTACTAATCAATGTGCTATTTGAAGGAGTGTTTGGGATAACATCTAGTTATGTCGAAAATGTTAGTATAGATATTTAGATAAGTCATATAGGTTGAAAAATGTTTAAAACATATAACACACTAAATGGATTTTTGATTGAGTTTGTCATATGTGCTTATATGATTTCCTTTGTTCTTGTATCATTTTATAAAAACAACAAGAATGTACATCGGATCATAACCTACGCTTGTGTTGATGATGTACTCTCCCATTTTCCTTTTCATGATCGCTCTCCAAGCTTCATAGTAGGATTGACAACTTGATTATTTCATCCGATATACTCAAGTAAATTATTTTGCAACTCAAATATAATTATTCATATCCGAAAGTCCAAACTCAAAGCTTTCCAACAACATATGTTGAACTAGCTCATCCAACCATTTCTTGTTGTTTACCATATGGACAACTTTTAAACTTATTTTTAACATGACGCCTTCGTCACCTTAGTTGTCTCAAGTATAATATTAAACGAAGAAAAGTATCATCATTGTTACCCCTCGATAGGCCATTGTAGGAATATAAAGTTTCCTAACTTGAGAATGAATACTGGAGAACTTATTGCACTAGAAACTCAATTTGACCTAACGGTTGAATTGCTTCCTTGATAGAAGTTGGGTATGTGGAATCACCCGTAAAAATGGTCATGTTTAGCAGTAATTGAGCACCGCTAGTAACAGTCTCATATTCATTCTCTCAATTGGGAAATTTATACTCCTATGTTTTCCTAAAGTAAGTTTACAATGGAAATACTTTGCATTGTCTTAGGATTACTAATCAAACAAGTTGTAAAATAAAATTTTCTTTTAGTTAATCACAACTACTTGCCTTATCAAGCGATTATCTTGCTTTGATCGAGAAGAGCTACATGACTTCATGGACGAAGTTCATTGTATGCTAATCACCATCCGTAATGACTATACATAGTTCATTGCTTACGTTGGCCAAAACAACCCTATTGTCTTGAACACCATCATCTACTCTGCACGCCATTGTTAATACAAACAATTTACTAATCTAGATCGTATATCTATTTTGAGCTTCTTGAATAACGGTTGTTAAGTTTGATAAACCTATGTGTTACTTGTGAGCTATATCTCATTTAATTGCTTATTTGCTATTTCAACATGCTCTTAGTATGTTTTACTTGTATACATGTATACTTACTGTAGAGATCATTAGCTTCTAAGTTTGATACTTAGAACAAACGCTCACTGTTAAGTAAAACTGTCCCAGATGCCAGATCCCTAGTTTGTAACTATCCGGATCCCTCAAGTGAAGGATCCGTGGGATCCGGGCGAATAGAAGTGGAATTTCAATCCTTTATACCTCAAACCATGTTCCTAGACTACTTCACACTAGCTGAACTTAATACCTTAGGATCTCTTAAGTCCTTCTCAAGCTTTGTAAGCTTCACACTCACTCATAGCTCATTAAGGATCACACTCAAAGTGCTTTTCGATCTATCGTTTCACCTAAACTAATTACTCTTCCGCTCTCTAGATCACTCATTATTTCTCACATGATCCCTCACATCTAGACCTAGAAATCTCTCGATTATGGCAAAATTGATCATAATCATCCTTACCTCAAAATTGGTCGAAATGGATCAAATTCTAGTTCTTCCACCTTAAAACCTTTAGGATCTTCTCCAATACATTATCCTAAGTCATTATCTGATCACTAGGATCATCTAGCTCCATTTGACACTCTCAAGATTTTAGTTTCATCTTTGTTCATTCATAGGTACTCATGAAAGTTCCAATTTCTTTCATATAAGGCAATCATTAGCTACATCACTCATTGCCCTTGAACATTTAAGTACCCTTCCATTTAAAGACACTTAGGAGAACTGAAACATTCAAAAAGGTATAGGCTTTAGACCTTTCAAACATCACTTCTATCCTTTCCTAGCTGCTGAGAGCCGGATCCCTAGGATTAGCCTAGACGGATCCCCCATTGGTGGGAACCGTAGGATCCGGGTGACAGATTTATGTCAACTCTTGCTCGAACAATCATTTCAAGCTCATCTTGCTAACTTGAACACTCCACCTCATCCTAATTAAATCTCTGAAGTTGATTCTTGTGCATGCTAATCATCACATTCCAAAGGATATTAGAGACTTAAGTCTTGAATGCACTTGCTAAATCCTTCCCTTTATAAGTCATCTTGCTAGAATCCCTTAGTCATCAAACACAACATAATTCTCAGCATTTAGAAACCTTTTCCTTAGTCATTTCAACATGAGGAAAGCTCCTAGTGCTAACTCATCCAACCAAGAACCACCCAAGAAACTTGCTCGTGTTGTACACGAAATTTCCTCAACCGAATCATCTCCGGTTAAACCCACAAATAGTAGGACTTCCCATCCACCTAATCATCATCCGTAAGAAATAATAGTGCTAGAATCTCACCTCAACAAACCCAATCAACAATTGCCAAGAGAACCGCAATAATTAGCATTAAACCTCTTAGGTTAGAAAAGGGATCATCGAGCTATAAACCAAACGTACCTAGTTCTAGAAAAACGTCTAAACCTTCATTTCTAGAACATGGACTACACTCCTTTACCGAGCCTCTCTCTATTCATTAGAGCATTCACCACCGAGAACTTCCCATTCACCAACCTTCTCGTTAAAATAGGAACCACCTACATCACCAACTAGTCCATCGTTGGAAACAAGGAATTTCCATTACCACCACTCTCATTCCTAGTAGAACCTCATCCTAAATTACTCAATGTACCTCCACCATCATTTGTAGAACCTTCTCAAAACATCATGTTCCTAATCAAGACAATAATTGCTCTAATTGTCTAATCACCCAAGGACTTGTTCAAGAAGTACGAAATGAGTTGCATTTCATGTTTAATTATCTTCTTGAAAGATTGGACCAAATCAACAAGTCTACTCATCCCTAGACTCAAGCACATTGTTGCTTCTTAAGCTTTGGTCACTTATTAGTATTAGTAGAATATGGCTAAATCATTCTCTTAGTTTTTAGAGATTTGTTGATCATCTCTTATGTTTTATTGAATGATAGTTTACTTGCCATATTGCATTGAGTATATGTTTGTTGGTTGAATACATATCTCATTTTGATGTTAACATTACTTGTTACATCACCATTGCTGAATTTAATCATCAGCTATATGGATCCCTCAAAATTGCCTAGACGGATCCCTACTAGGAGGGAACCGTGGGATCCGTGAGACAGAAAACTATTTTTCTACTAACTTGGATCACATATGCAGGAAATTGTGCATTATACTTGTTTTTTAACCTTTGTTTTGTAGTTATTCAATCTACACTTGAAGCCTTTTGACACCCTAAAGCTAGGGGGAGCTTTGTGTCAAACGATATTGCAAGACATTTGCAACATTAATCCGTTTTTGGATTATACTTCATGATACACCATTGCATCTTTGCAACACTCAAGGGGGAGCACGTTTTCGTCACTTAGACGAACCATTTGCAAACTCAATTACAAACACAATTAGTTTATTTTACGTCATGTCCTTGACGCCCTTACTTAGGGATGGACTCATCAAGGGGGAGTAACGACGAGATCCTTTCCCGTTACTTGCTCTCTATTTTTTTACTTGTACTTCTTTCACATGTTTTTCTTAAAAAACGATGTGTTGCTTTCCTTCAAACACTTTTTGTTTCGACCAAAAGGGGAGAAGAAAGTAAAAACTACAAATTCAAACTTTTACGAATTTTAGCTTTTCCTTAAAATAATTTTATGTTTTGTCATCAACAAAAAGGGGGAGATTGTTAATACAAATAAGCCGTAAAAATGTTTATTTATATTTTACGATCTTCTATTGTTTTGTCGATAACAAACGTAAAATCATATTAACGAAACAAATAAAATACGTAAATGATTTGAACTAATAGTTTCCTAACACACTTACGTTTTCACATAAAACACTAAAACAAGCTTAAGTGATTTTATGATTTAGATATATATGTACAACAACTAATGTTTACATATTGGGTTAGCACATACTTAAACTAAGTATATTAAAATGGGTAAAAACAAGTATATACTAAATGGGTAAAAACTAGCAAATGGTGTTGACCCATAACACATGGTTTTATATATACCACTTAACCAAGTTCATTGTATTTAGAAAGAAAACCATGGATCAACCCATAACCCATGACCCATGAACCATAACCAAAAATATCCATGGGCAAAGAGGAGCGTTCCACGGATCCCTGGCTTTGTGCTAGCCGGATCCCAAGTGGAAGGGATCCGTGGGATCCGGGGAACATTAGAGAATTTTCTCTATAAATAGAGAGCCATTTCTTCCTTTCTATGCATCACTTTACACACATACTTCCCCCAAGTATTCTAACCCTCTAACCTCATATCCAAGTGATCTATGTAGTTTGTATTTTGTTTTTGTGTGATCTTCTAGGTTCCTCTTAAAGGAGAGATCACCACTTCTTGAAGACGTGCAAGCTCAAGTCCATAAGTTGCCTTGCTTCGTCATCATCAAGACAACTAAGGTTCTCTTATGGATAGTTTTTCCTTTCTCCATAGATGTTGGGTTGAAGGCATTAGTGAAGAATGCCGAAAGTGTCAAGATGAAAGCATTAGTGAAAGGTGCTCATCATCCGTTATCAAAGCATTAGTGAAGAATGCTAAAGGTGTCAAGACGAAGGCATTAGTGAAGGGTGCCAAGCGTTGTGTCAAAGGCATTAGTGAAGGATGCCGATGAATCAAATCAAATTGCATTTGGGAAGAATGCCTAGGTCGTATAATCGATGAGGTGCATCATTATACATATAAGTATTTGTTTATTTCCAAGGATGGTGATATCCTTAATGGTGTTGTAACAAGGAGAGGATCTCCTTGATATTAGGTGTTGTGTTGTGAAGGGTAGTAGTTCCTCCATAGTAATGGAACTAGGTGCTTAGCCTAGTACCTAATAAAGGGTAGGCGGCGTTGTGATAGGATTAGTTCTCCTTGGTGTGAAAGAACTCGGTGGTTAGCCTAGCACCGTATAAAGGGTAGGCGACGTTGTGTTAGGTGTGGTTCGCCTTGGTGTGAAGGAACTCGGTATTTAGCTTTGTACCGGAAAAAGGTTAAGCGACGTTGTGAAGGCTTCTCCGCCATAAGGAGTTGGTGTAGTGCTTACGAACTCTCGAGTAGGTGACTCGGGGAGTGGAGTAGGGCAAGGAAGGTTTCCTTGTAGCCGAACCACTATAAATAACTTGTGTCGTGGTGATGTGCTTCTTAATCTTTATCTTTCATTATACGTTTATATATCTATCTTTCAACGTCCAACATAAACAACCAAATAGATTGACATAAGTCGATCTAAATAATTAAAAGAAAGTTTTAATTGGTAAAACTATTCAACCCCCCCCCCTTCTAGTTTTCCACATCACTCACTCACTCTTAAGAACTACTCCACTCCCTCTAGCCTTAGAGAGCTAGATGCAGAAAGTACTCAGTAATTGTTATTGGTATGACACCTCAACGCCATATTATCATCCTATCAATAACACCCCAATACCTAAAGGGTTGGGATTGTCTCAAGTTGTTTTTACAACTTGAGTCAAGTTGGACATAACTTGACTCAAGTTGTAAAAACAACTTGAGACGATCTCAACCCATAACTAAAACACTCTCTATAGCAATAACATCCAATAACTAATAACTGTTATTGGTGCATGTGAATCACATACCACATTACAAATAATACCCCACTTACTAAAAAAAAAATGAAAATTGAGAACAACGACCATGAGTGGACTGACGAAGGAACAAATGGCGCATGTGTGGTGCAATACGGAGCCGTTGGTAAAAAAAAAACCCAATGGCACGCCATTGTTCCCATAACAGTGCCCTCTTAGAAGTGATAAAAACATTTGGTAATGATGAATAGTAATTTGCTAGTATTGTAAGAAATTATCATGTTAAAGTCGAGATGGTAACTAGGAATCATTCTATAACAACAGATTGCATTGTATCAATTACGAGTGACGCAAAGTACCTTCAGATGGTGATTGCATGGTTTGGTCATGTTATTTTTGCAACAATCAAGGTATTTTATGTTAACATCAACAAAACTATCGATATAAAAAATGTTAACCGGAAATATTTGCGCTCTGGAATTTAGTTATACGGATACCCACCGCTGCAACGCGTGGGTAACCGACTAGTTTAAATTTATGTCAAAACCTATTTTTGTGACTTATGTCCTGTTGATGCATAATCTGGCGCGGGCTGGATTCAACGACTCTCCTTGGCCGTTAGTCGTCTTCTCGAGCCCTAGTAGACCTGTCAACAAAGAGAACCCGTTAGGAGTGGACCCGAGACCGTAGCCCCGGGGTCCACCTCCGACGGTCAAGTTAGTATGCGATGTAGCATATCAAAGTTAGGGTTTTGATCATACCTTTAATGAGGAGATCCAACCATGTATTTATAGGGCATGGAGTAGGGTTTAGGCGTAGAGTGGGCTGCATCTGCCGGGCCTGATCCATTCCTGGCCCAGTCCGGACCATACGTCCACAAGCCCCCCAAGTCTAGTACGAGATAGCGCATGGCTATGTTATGCTAGACTTAAGTTCTGTTCATGGCCGCGTAGGTGAAAGTGGATCCTACATGCTGCATCCTAGGTAAGGGCGTACCTTTTGTACCAGTAGCGACACAGCATGGTGCGACAGAAGACGTGCTTCTGTAGCAGAAGTGCGCGTTGTGCGCGACAAAGAGGTGTGACAGAAGACGTGCTTCTGTAGCATAAGTGTGCGCTGTGCGCGACAAAGGGGTGCGACAGAAGACGTGCTTTTGTGGCAGAAGTACGCGCTGTGCGCGATAAAGAGGTGCGACAGAAGACGTGCTTCTGCGCAGAAGTGCGCGCTGTGCGCGACAAAGGAGACATATGCGCATACGGAAACAGTGGTATATATACCCTGGTAGCCCCCCAAGTTTGATGGTGCTACTCGTGTAGGAGCATTAAACTTATTTAATCTGCGAAAAAAAAAACTGAATGCAAAGATTAAAAGTATATGCCGCGAATCGCAGCATATAAAACCTAATTAATTGAAACAATAGACAACACATAGCATGAGTAATATATTGCGCATAGCATAAATAATATTTAGCACATAAGAAAAGTGGCAGTGCGCACCCGTTGTGGGATGCGTACCGACGAAATAATTAATTGTGTTTTTTTTTAATGTATAAAATAAAAACTCGGATGGATGTACCGTGACCGCGACTAATAGACGCAGATGGATTTATCGTAACCGTATAGACTCGAACGTTTGTGGATGATCGCAGATGTTTATACCACGGCCTTTGGTCCAGTGCACTCATGGCGATTGACTAGCATCGTGGTGTTCGCGCGTACGCGTTCTCTGCGAAGATGTCTGAACGCACGGTCTAACGCGGGTAGATTTATCGCGACTGCGTTGTTCGAGCGCGAACATGCATACCAACCGTAAAGACAGTATCTGCGCGAATTAATTCGCGTCTAAAAGATAAAATAGCTCCGATCGTGCGGACTAAAAGATATTTTCTTAGGTCCGATCGTGCGGACTAAAAGATAAAAAATAGGTCCGATCGTGCGGACTTTTTCATAATCTCATGTAAAGAAATATTGTAATCATGAAAATATAATGCATTGTACAGTTAGATTATTTATATAATAAATACATTCACGTGAAGGAATATTATGATGTTTATTCACTGCATCGTCACATGGAGTATTAAAGCATGGATACTTTAAAGAATGCATGGCAATCGATTATATTAATTGCGAATGATATTTTAAATCAATCGATTATAGAGATTTAGAGTTACCGATTTTAGAAATTGATTTCTGCTTTTCGGTAATATGAGAACACGAAACATAGTTTATTCGTGGTCCCACGGATGGCGCCAACTTGTTGATGCATAATCTGGCGCGGGCTGGATTCAACGACTCTCCTTGGCCGTTAGTCGTCTTCTCGAGCCCTAGTAGACCTGTCAACAAAGAGAAACCGTTAGGAGTGGACCCGAGGCCGTAGCCCCGGGGTCCACCTCCGACGGTCAAGTTAGTATGCGATGTAGCATATCAAAGTTAGGGTTTTGATCATACCTTTAATGAGGAGATCCAGCCATGTATTTATAAGGCATGGATTAGGGTTTAGGCGTAGAGTGGGCTTCATCTGCCGGGCCTGATCCATTCCTGGCCCAGTCCGGACCATACGTCCACATGTCCAAACCCCATTAGTGACTTCGTGTAACTTATGTCAAAGCCTCGAGCGTGACAAAAATGTTGTCATATAAAATTTTCATATAGTTATCTTTTGAAGTTTTGATAACAAAACGTCTATCTAATAGAAAATATTAACCAAAAATTACAAGAGTAAAAGATAATAACTAATTTATTTGTCAAAACTCTGTACGTACACGAGTATTATAAATAGTAACATGTCAAAAAGATTAATAGATATTAAACCTAATTAGTCATACGTAAACCAATGACTTTAGACATTGAAAATGAATATTTTCTGTTGGCCAAGTATTCCATTAAACCCTTTAGTGACACGAACGAGAACCTGATTATCGAACAATGAACGATAAAATTTTGATTAAACCCTATACATATGTTGTAATTTACTAAAACAAAATTACTTGTAAGATAGCTAAATACATAACGTACACACACACAAAAAATCGTTATTTCTAAACAATGCTATAAATATGGAGTCTTATGAAAGTTTGAAATTTTGGTTTTACACCAAAAGTGTCATTAGCAAATTGGACACACAAACGTTTAAACAATTTTGGTGTCTTTTATTTAAATGGTTTCTTAAAAAATATATCTTCGGTGCATATATAGGAGTTGGTGTAAATGCTTTGGCATGCATACTACAAATAATAAAATTTACTACTAGTACTATGATTTTAATTTGAATTTCTTTTCTAATATATTATGTTAATTTAATAAATGCAACTATAAGTAGTGGTACATCAATTTTGATCTCATCTCCTATATAAACAAGAGTTCATCTCATAGTTTACCATTTGAAAACAAAACTCAAACCAACATGATGAGTTCTTCTATTTACACAGCGTTTCTCTTGTTTCTTATGGTCACAGGTAACTTTCAATTCACTTATACTTGATTCAACAGTTTGTAAATTCTAACATCATAAAAAAAAAAAAAATTTTCTTAATTTTATTTTATTCTATATATATTCAGTAGTTTACTTGAATTTATATATTTTGATTTTACAGGTATGAAATTGGTCGTATCACAAGGAGAATGTGAGAACACTAATGTTCTACCATTCTGTACGAAATATCAATGCATGCATTTATGCGAACATACATATGGAATTGCTTCTTATGGAGAATGCAAAGATCCAGTCACGTGTAGATGCCACTTTCACTGTCCAACAAAAATCCATGCATACCCTCCATCCACTAAGTAATTCAGTATCTAATTAAGGCTTAATAATATGTATTGAATGTTATTACGATTTCTAATAGAATAAATATTGCTGTTATGAATGTCATATATCGGTATGCGCTTATCTGACATCCTTGTGTTAGAATAATGGCGCTTAATTATGTTGTTACACCAAAAGCTCAAAAGTTAAGGGAAATACTACTAATTTTCGCTTAAAAAGTATACTCATATTATTTACAAGTTTCATGGTCCGGTCGAATGGGCGGAAGTGCGGAACAGTGCCATGAAATTGATTGGTATAAAAAAAACATATATAGTTCATGAACATTAGAATTCCTAGTGTCTTTTATGTCACTAAAGATATCACACTTTTGATTTCAGTTTATCCAAATTAAGCATCCACAACTAAGTGAGCCAGCAAATTCTTCATCATCTTTCATGGCATGACTATTAAGTAAAAAAAAAGTGAAATCAGCTCAAATAAGAGTCGAAAATGCTTCACGGAACTAATGAATGCACAACCTCAATGCTTGGGGCTTGAAATACGGTTAAAGTTTTTTTTGGTGTTTTTTGAGTAAAAGGTATGTTACCCAAGTAAATATATTACTCAAAAAATATTTAAGTACATGGATGTGGCAGGAGTACCACATCAATTACAAGAAACCGCACTATTATGCGTACCACTAACTACATGTATCCACATATATGCCGAATACATGAACAACGAAAATATAGACATAAAATAATATGAATCAGCGGTTAGTTTTATGGATATAAATTAGTAGACGTGTGTTATGATCGAACTCGAGACCACGGGATTGCACACTTTACGTATAAGAATTAAAGTTAATAATTAAATATAAAAGTTATATTTATTTATTGATTAAATGAAATAACTAACGGACGTTAAGTAATTAATGTAATTGACTAACGGGCGTTAAATGTATTTGGAAAGGACTAAATTGCAAAAGTTGGGAAGGTTCCGGAATTCCTTTGGGATGCCCATAACCGATCGGCCAAAGGGAGGATCCAACCCAATCCAACTTTGACTCAAACTTGTTCACCAAGTTTGCTTGAGTATATATACAAAACCTAGGGTATTTGTAAATTATCTCTTGTGCTCATTAACTAAACCCTAAATTGTTTGTGTGTGTTTTTGTCCTCAAAACCGGTCGACACCCTCTAGGGGATCGATCCAAACCTTTTTCCAAAACAAAGTTATTTGTTTTATCAAAACTAGCATTACTTTAATTCGGTTTAGTACGTGTGTACAAGAAAGTGGTAATAACACAATATTGTTATTATTCTTGGATTGAATTACAAAACGGTAATGGGTAATTCACATAATCCTAATTAAATCAAATTAGGGTTCTTCCATTGCTAGTTTGTGGATTTGATTCTTGTTCGGCTAGAATCAATTAAGGTACGCATATTCTTCTTATGTTAATTAATTATTCGTTAATAAATCCTATACGCTTCCGCATGTATACTTTGATGTTTTGTGATTATTTATTTGATTGTCATGTTATCTAATTCCAACAGTGGCATCACGAGTCATTGGTTTTTAATGAGTAATTAATTACATAAACGCGTAATAAAACAAATAATTGTATGTTGTTTGATATGGTTAATCTAGGGTTTATGTTTTAATTTTTTGTTGGTCGATTTTTTTTTAATTGGGGCGTACCCCATTTTTTTTTAAGTTGATATGCATAATTTTTTTTAGGGTTTTGAAAATTGTTTGCTAACCTTATCGAAACCTATAATTAATATATTAGTTACGTGATTAATTCATGAATAATTTGTTATGTGTCATGGAATTTTGATATGCCATCTTGTGACTATTTGTATAATTGTTATGATATATCCATGATTATACATGCATGTTAGTCATGGATAAGTTGCTTTGATATAGTTTAACTGTTAAGATATATTTATTTATGATAAATCTTGAATTGGGGAAGACTCCAATTATATATATTAATGAATCAATTATGTGCAAATGGTCTGAACGGCTCACCCACTAGAATGAACTATAAAGGGGTTAATAAAGAAGTGCGCACAATCACACTGAAAGGATGTCTAAGGTTATGCTTTTGCGCTTACCTGGTCCTCTGCCCCCTGTAAGTTCGAATGGAGCTACTAAGTAAGCCATAAAATGTACAAACTCATCTTAAGGGCGAATTAGTTTTAATTCCATGCGCCACTTTGGTGGTAATTACCCGAAACACTAAGTGTTTACACTTATGCAAAAGTACGGTATAATGGACGATAATTAAAGCTAAATTCCTTGATTGGTGAACCCAATACCTCAATCAAAACTTTGATAATTTGATCTTTATGAATTGGTAATAAAAAGTTTTTTATTAAATTTATGCTACAAGATAAATGCATGACATCTTTGTACATATTTGATTTGACCACATAAAATCAAAACTAGTACCCTTTTAAATTAAGTTATATGCCATCTAATTAAAAGGAACACTTGAAGTTGCAATTTACGTGATGACAGTACTTGGCTAGATTGTGATGGAGAGGTAAATCTCTATGTAAAGTCAGACCTTACATGGACATATTTGCAGTTCTTTAAGTTAGACACTTAAGTTGAGTAGTAAGTGAGAACTGGACTCATGGAATAAGATGGGATGAAACATGTTTATATTTGCAATAGCGTTGGAAAATATAAATCCCATAGTGATCTAGGAGTTGGAAATTGTTTGCCAATTAATGTTCGACAGATTACCTTATTATATGCTTTCGTTACTAGCAGATCAACTGATGTAATGAACCTATGATAATTCGGATCCTAGTTTTCGAGAAAATTATATGGTTATATGTTTATATTACCGTTGGGTATATTTTATTTTCTTGAAAAGTTGTATTATCGAAAATACTAATACTTGAACTTTTTTCTGTAGAAATGGCTCAACATAACGATAACACTAACACTGCACTAAGTTCTGCGTTCAAAAGCTTTTTTGATCGAGAAAAGTTGACTGGCTCTAAGAATTTCAATGATTGGCATCGCTCTTTGAGAATTGTCTGTAGAGTTGCTGACCGGTTGAAATACCTGTATGAACCTTGTCCTGCTGAACCAACCGGACCTACAGCTACTCAAGCTAATATGGACGCTTGGAAACTTGAGTATAAGCGTCATAATGATGTGGCTTGTCTTATGTTGGGAACAATGGAATCTGCTCTTCAAAAGCAATTCGAACATTATTTCCCATATAATATGCTCAATGAACTTCGAACTATGTTTGAGAAACCAGCTGCCGTCGAGATTTATGACTTGACCGACACGTTACACAGCTGTAGGCAGGGAGAGGGTAAACCCGTAAGTGCTCATGTATTGGAAATGATAGGTTACATGGACCAATTAAAGGCACTTGGCAAAACTTATGATGATGACATAGCTGTGAATCTGATTAATAGATCCCTTAACAAGGATTTTAATGGTTTTGTTAGAAACTTCAATATGCACTGCGTGGGGAAGACAATTACTGACCTACACACATTGCTTATTGATTATGAAAAAGGGTTACCTCAAAAGGTTCCTACCGCCCAGGTACTTGCTATTCAGGGTAGAAGGATTAATAAGCCAAAACCGCAGCATGCGAACAACAAGAAGGGGAAGGGCAAAGGGAAAGTTGATAAGGGTAAACAAGTTATGGCCTATCAACCACAACCCAAGAAGAACCCTACTCCTAGGAAGGAAAATCCTAAAAAGGATCAAGCATGCCGCCACTGTAAGAGCGTTGGGCATTGGAAGAGAAACTGTGCTCTCTATCTTGATGAATTGCGGGCAAATAAGATGAAGCACGAAGGGTCCTTGGGCGCCGGTTCTTCTGGTAATTTATTTGTCATTGAATTATTTACTCTAAATCATAAAAATTCCTGGGTATATGATACTGGATGTGGTATTCACATTTGTAATACACTGCAGGGATTTAGAGTGGAAAGGAAGCTGGCCTATGGGGAGCAATATCTGCACGTGGGAAATGGCGCACATGCAGCTGTTGAAGCCATAGGAACGTTTAGTTTAGTATTGCCTTCGGGCTTAGTATTGTTATTGAACAATTGTCATTACGCACCTTCTATAATTAGAGGTGTTGTTTCCTTTTCAGTTTTGTTGGATGATGATTTTACTCATACTATTTCACGTAATGGAAATTCTGTTTCTTTAAATGGTGTATTTTATTTTAAAGCAATTACTGTGAATGGTGTGTTTGAAATTGATGTGATTGGAAATGAATCTAACAAAGATAATAATTCGATGTTTAGCATTAATAAGAGAATAAAGTTAGACTTGAATTCTTATTATCTTTGGCATTGTAGACTTGCTCATATAGGCAAGGCTCGCATGCATAAGCTGAAACAAGAAGGGCTTTTGCAAAATATCAATGATGAATCATTTGATAAATGTGAGTCATGCATATCTGGGAAGATGAAGAAGAAACCTTTTCATAGCAATATGGAGAAGGCTTCTGATCTACTTGATCTTATTCATACTGATGTGTGTGGACCACTTAGACATGTGTCAAAGAGAGGTGCTAGCTACTTCTTAACCTTTACTGATGATTTCAGCCGTTATGGTTATGTTTATTTACTTAAGCATAAACATGAGGTGTTTGAAACATTTAAGGTTTTCAAAGCTGAAGTAGAACTGCAATTGGGAAAGAAGATTAAAGCTTTTCGATTCGATAGAGGAGGCGAGTATCTAAGCCAAGAGTTTAAAGATTACTTAGCTAAGAATGGGATTGTCCAGAATCTCACTTCTTCATATACTCCACAACAAAATGGTGTATCTGAGAGAAGAAATCATACATTGTTGGACATGATACGATCTATGTTTAATCTTACTACTCTACCTTTATCCTTTTGGGATTATGCTTTGGAATCAGCTGTTCGCATTCTAAATATGGTTCCCACAAAGAAGGTTGATAAGACACCGTATGAAATATGGCATGGTAAAGCTCCTAACCTATCTTATTTAAAGGTCTGGGGTTGCGAGGCGTATGTTAGACGAGACTCAGCAGATAAACTCCAACAAAGATCTGTAAAGTGTATCTTCGTAGGATACCTAAGGAAACTATGGGTTACTACTTTTACTATCCAACCGAAAATAAAGTAATTGTTGCTAGGTATGGAGATTTTCTTGAAAGAGATCTCGTATCTCAAGAATTCAGTGGGAGAGTTTATGATCCGGAAGATGATCATGAAGATGCATTACCTTCTGAAAACACTAACGTATTCTGGTAGAACCGATAGTCTGGGTCCTCCACCAGAAGTTGAAGTTATTCTCGTTCGTAGATCCGTAAGGACTACGCGTGCACCTGAACGTCTATGTCTTAACGTAGAGGTTGAGGAAACTATGTTAGGAGATCTTGGAGAGCCTACTAGTTATAAAGCTACCATGGCAAGTCCTGATAAGGAAAAATGGCAGGTTGCAATGAATGGGGAAATGCAATCCATGAGAGAAAATGAAGTCTGGGAAGAGGTCGATTTACCTCCAAACGCAATGTGGTTGGAAGTAAATGGCTCTATAAAATTAAGACTGACATGGATGGCAATATACACGTCTATAAAGCTCGTCTAGTTGCGCAAGGTTTTACTCAAACTTATGGCATTAATTACGAGGAGACCTTTTCTCCTGTAGCGAACATTAGAGCTATTAGAATTCTCATAGCTATAGCAGCATACTATGACTATGAGATATGACAAATGGATGTCAAAACCGCCTTCTTAAATGGTCGCTTAGATGAAGACATCTATATGAAGCAACCCGAGGGGTTCGTGAATCCACAATTTCCAAACCGTGTATGCAAACTTCAAAGGTCCATTTATGGATTGAAGCAAGCATCGAGGCAATGGAATAAGAGATTTGATGAAGAAATCAAAAGGTATGGATTTATTCAAAATCTTGATGAGCCATGTGTATATCACAAAGTTAGTGGGAGTGATGTAATTTTCCTAATTCTTTATGTCGATGACATATTAATTATGGGAAAAGACATTCCAAATTTGCAAAGTGTTAAGGCATATCTTGGGAAGTGTTTTTCTATGAAGGATTTAAGAGAAGCTGCATACATTCTGGGAATCAAGATCTACCGAGATAGGTCAAAGCGGTTAATTGGTTTAAGTCAAAGCGCTTACATTTATAAAATATTGAAGAGATTCAATATGCAAAATTCCAAGAAAGGATATTTGCCGATGGAAGTAAAGCATGGCTTATGTAGCGATATGTGTGCTTCAACACCTGCTGAGGTGGCACACATGCAGAAAGTTCCTTATGCTTCGGCTGTAGGATCTATTATGTATTCTGTGAGATGCACAAGGCGGATGTGGCGTTAAGCTCAAAACATGACCAGTCGATATCAACAGAATCCGGGTGAACTTCACTGGACTGCTGTTAAACATATTCTAAAGTATCTTAAGAATACGAAAGATATGTTTTTAGTGTATGGTGGAAATCCAGACACAGAGCTTGGTGTTACAGGTTAATGTGATGCGTCCTGGCAGTGTGATAAAGATGATAAGAAGTCTCAGACGGGTTATGTCTTTGTCATCAATGGAGGAGCAGTTAACTGGAAGAGCAAGAAGCAGAGTACGATTGCGATGTCGCAATGAAGCCGAATACATAGCTGCTTCGGAAGCTGCAATGGAGGCTGTTTGGATTATGAAATTCATTTCTGGGCTTGGTGTTATGCCTTCAATTGAATTGCCTATTGATATGTATTGTGACAATTCTGCTGCAATCATATTTGCCAATGAACCTAGAGTCATGAAGGGCACCAGACATTTTCTACGAAAGTATCACTATGTTCGGGAACAAGTCCGTGAAGGTGAAATTAATCTATTAAAAGTTCACACAGATGATAACTTAGCTGATCCTTTCACTAAGGCTTTAGCTAAAGACAAGCTTATTGGACTTGCCAATGGAATTGGACTTAGTTTAGCTATTAGTTTCATGCATAACTGTGATTAGTATTTGGATAAAGGATATTGTAAAACATTTATTATTTTGATGAAATAAATTTTGGATTATGTTTATTTTCATTTATAATATTGTTGTCCTATATTTACATGTTTAATCCATGAGTAACTAAGTTATTCTAAATGTCCATTGTCGGTTAATGATATGAGAATATCATTAAACTAAGACAAATCTGAGAGATGTGGTAGAATATACTTGAAAGTATATTGATGAGAATGCATACCAATTTCGGATGATATTCAATGAATTGAATATAAGACTTATCCCAACTACATAATTTACTTTGTGGGTATTGTTATAAGTAAATTATGAATAGTTATCCTCAGACTTGAGATACCAGATAAGTGTCATGAATGTAGTGCATTTCTGTGGAGCAACTTAACGCTATACGTAACTGGTAGTCATAAGGGTTGTTTTCAGAAATGTACAAAGTTTGTGGGTTATTCTTGTAGTCAAGATAGAATTTGTTCCTTCAAATTTATTTGGATTTTAATATTGTTGGGCCCCTCGTAGGGTTGACAAGATGTTTGTGCGGCCGCACCCAAAATCTCCCCTAAATATGTTTAGAAGATTTGGTAATCTTGGTCAATCACTTACAACGAGAAACAAAATAGTTTTATAAAGAATGACTTAATTCAATATCTTTATTTAACATGGTATTAGAAACAAAAGGATAATAATAATGAGAAATCATTAAAAGGTTTTCCAGGAGCCTTACTCGAGTTGTACTAGAGGCATCGAAGTGTTGCTAGACGCTAACTGATGTGATCACTCTATTAAGATATATCCAAGTGGGAGCTGTTAGTTTTATGGATATAAATTAGTAGACGTGAGTTAGGATCAAACTCGAGACCATGGGATTGCACACTTTACGTATGAGAATTAAAGTTAATAATTAAATATAAACGTTATATTTATTTATTGATTAAACGAAATAACTAACGGACGTTAAGTAATTAATGTAATGGACTAACGGGCGTTAAATGTATTTGGAAAAGGACTAAATTGCAAAAGTTGGGAAGGTTCCGAATTCCTTTGGGATGCCCATAACCGATCGGCCAAAGGGAGGACCCAACCCAATCCAACTTTGACTCAAACTTGTTCACAAAGTTTGCTTGAGTATATATACAAAACCTATGGTGTTTGTAAATTATCTCTTGTGCTCATTAACTAAACCATAAATTGTTTGTGTGTGTTTTTGTCCTCAAAACCGGTCGACACCTTCTAGGGGATCGATCCAAACCTTTTTCCAAAACAAAGTTATTTGTTTTATCAAAACTAGCATTACTTTAATTCGGTTTAGTACGTGTGTACAAGAAAGTGGTAATAACACAATATTGTTATTATTCTTGGATTGAATTACAAAACGGTAATGGGTAATTCACATAATCTTAATTAAATCAAATTAGGGTTCTTCCATTGCTAGTTTGTGGATTTGATTCTTGTTCGGCTAGAATCAAGTAAGGTACGCATATTCTTCTTATGTTAATTAATTATTCGTTAATAAATCCTATACGCTTCCGCATGTATACTTTGATGTTTTGTGATTATTTATTTGATTGTCATGTTATCTAATTCCAACATCAGCCCAGCCCGATGCCTATGTATTGGCAAACACTACGTATTGTTGTGATGCTCTGCATAGATCACCATTTATATTCCAATTTGCCAATGCTTGAACCACGTTACGCGTCTTTTTAAAGCGAAATGTAAGTAATTTCAGCCTTACATTATAAACAATGATGTGTTTTACTTGCGATATTGTACGAGTCTATTCTTGAAAAGTTGAAGATTTATTTCTTGCCAAATAATATACATCGTTGCAGCAAGAACCAAACGAGCAACAATATTGATAACCGATCGTTTATTAGATAAGGGCTTGAGCCAGACGAGAGTGTCATCCCAACATGGGCCTAGACATGATATGAAAAATGGCATTCAAAAAAGAAATGATCATGAGAATCTGGAAAAACTTTACAAAATGGACACATAAAACAGGTTTAAGTTGGTGGAAGCACCAATATTCCATTTATGTAAAAGTGTAATGTGATTTTTATTTATTTGCAATGAATTGATTGTTACAGTATAAATACAACACTAAGTCACTAAGGGATTCATCAGCTTGACCCAATATACATAAATACAATATAAATGCAGTATGCTAACAACCCCCTGCAAAGATTAGGTGTAAACAACACAACGGCTTTCACACTTACCTTCACATATATGTTGAAGGGTCACATCGGTGCACACTGCACTAAATATAATAAGCAAGCCGAAATATCAAACGAGTTACGAAATGAAATGGAAATAAAGAGGAAATTAAAATATGGCTATATTTTCATTAAGGGATAAAATAATTACCTAAAGTATAATATTTATCCGGGATAACTATTAAGGGGTAATTAATGACAAAATACAAAACTGAAAAACCTAACTCCTGGGGAATTCGGTCGAACCACCCAAAGGATGTGTTTGTGTTTTTGTCAAGCTTGTTTACTTGGTAAACAAGTTTAGAGAGTTGCTTATGTTGAGTTTATGATATATAAAATACAATAAAACATAAAGACATCAAGAGTACACAGCGGAAGACTTAAAGATCATAACAAATAAATTAATTAACTGAAAGTATGCGTAACGTACCTCTTGCGAATGTCAGATCCCTTGAGCGAGCAAAAGAAAGAAGTACTAATTGGTGTAAGAATAATGTCTTACAACCACGTTCTTGTACACACGAATTAACCAACGAATCAAGCGATTGCTAGATCTAATACAAGTCCTCGTTTAAGAAAAACGAAACCAAACTCCCTTACAAATGGGGTGCTCGGCCGAATATAGACTAGAGAGAGGAGAGGAGAGATCTAGGGTTAATTCAATGCACAAGTGTATGAAACCCTAGAACCTAACCCTCTTTATATACTAGTAGGTAAACTTTGGGAACAAGTTAGGGATTAGGCCTTGGAAAGCCCCATATGGCCGGCCATGTAGACAAGCCCAAAAGAAATCCATAACTTTTCCAAGTTTTCCATTTCTAGTCCTTTCTCTTTTCATTTAACGGTCGTTAGTCATTTTTCCGTTAAATACTTAACGATCGTTAACCGGACTTAATGTGCAATAATTAATCGTAAACATAAACATTAATTATTTAACTTTAATTCTCATTCGCTAAAGTGTGCAATCCCGTGGTCACGAGTTCGAATCCGGACATTCACATGTTTGTAAATATATACATTTCCAACAGCTCCCACTTGGATATGTTTACAAAACGTGAAATGACATTGGTTAGCGTCTAGCAACACGCCAATGCCCCCGGTACAACTCGTGTATGGTTTTCTGAAGAAAAACCAAGTTTGATGATTCATCATCATATTCATCCTTTTGTTTCTAATGCCATATTAATAAGAATATGGATCTCACTCATTTCTTAATTAACTATTATGTTTCTCGCTTTATATGATTGATTAAGATTACCAATTCTTCTGAACATATTCCAGAAGACCTTGGGTATGGCCATACAAACATCTTAACAATCCTACGAGGGGCCCAGTAGTATTATACTTCAAAGTAAATTTGAAGGAAACAAATCCCATTTTGACTACAAGCAGGATTCATAAATTTCGCAACACTTCTGAAAACAACCCTTATAACTACCAGTTACGTATAGCGTTAGATTGCTTCACAGAAATGCACTACATCCATGACATATCTCTTGCATCTCAAGTCAGAGGATAAATATTCATGATATACTCAATGACAAAGATCCATAAAGTATTATCATGCGGGTGGGATAAGTCCTATACTCAATACATTGAATATCATCTGAATTTAGTCATGCTACGCATCAATATACTTTCAAGTATATTCTAACTAATACTCAGATTTGTCTTAATTCAATATCATTCCCATGTTATTGATTGACAACGGACTATTTAGAATAACTCAAGTTATTCATGGATTTAAACATGCAAATATAGGACACAATATTATAAATGAAATTAAACATATACCGTACTTTAATTCATTATAAATAATAATTGTTTAACATCCTTTATCCAAATACTAAATAGATCAATGCATGATAATTCTTAGTTAATGAATTTTTTTCCACAAGTCATGCAACTCATACTTGTTGACAAGGCATAATTTCAACTAACTTTGATCTATAGGAATTTTGAGAATACTTATTTCAAGAATTCAATTTCTTGTATGTGTTTACACATATCTTGATATTGTCATATCATTCCATAAGGTGCGTGACAACATGAACCACCTATATATGACAATCATCTTTCAAAACTTTTAAAGTTTAAAGTATTCTTTATTCTTTAATGTATAATGCAACTATGCTCTTAGATGAGCATAACTAGTCAACATGGTCATCATCAAGGATACCGTGACTAGAATTGAGTGTCATCTCAATTATACTAGCATCATTGTGTACAACAATATGCTCTTTAAATATCCGTAAACTTTTGAACAGTTATAGTGTAATGTTGGTGCCTACCAAAACTCAAGTTTGTTGGCAATGACAATTATGAAACAATTGTCATATAATCATCCATAGAATCTAGGAGCATCTCCAGATTGTGGAATGTGATTCTAAATCCAAACATATTCCTTTAAAATATTTATTACACTAACAACTTTCAATGTTGTCAAATCATCTTGTAATCAAGCATGACACAACAACTTTATACACAACATGATGTTCATGATGAATCTTCAAGTTAAACTTTAAGATCTCATCTATCTTGTCAAAGATATGTATTCATCATGTTCTATTAGACTCATTTATTTACCGCATATGTTTATAATAAAAAACATATTTTTCAAGGTTATATATCTTATTTCCAAATCTTACAAACGAAGTTCATTCCCAACTAAAACTTAATTTAGGTGGAATGTAGTTGCCCATACAACATATAAGATTTAAAATAATACTCCCACTAGCTTTTAGGAATACTTATGAGCTATCTTATTTTAATTATTAAATCAAACATGGATTTAATATTAAACATAAGAAACATCTCTTAGATGCTTGCATATATCCATTCATGGATTCTTGCAGTTTGTACATATCCAAGGATTATTTGAATTCATAAAACTTCTTTGTATTACTCATCGTCCTCGCAAAAGTAATTCCACAACAAAGAGTTATGACATTCATCGTCAAAATTTCATATCAATGAAACTAAGTATGACAATTATAATCTTTATACTTCTATTTAATGTATCTAGTAAAGAATATTCAATCCTAGTTAATTGCTTAAATATGATTAATATTATTATCACTAGACACGCATTAAATATGTGTACAATATTGTCCATATGATTTCTACATAAAGATTTAAACCACTAGGGTTTCCATCCTTTGAAGAAACTCATATTCATTATTAAGATAAACCAAGTATCTAAAGTTGATTATCTTTATGGATAGCATCTCAACATTCATAGTATGATTGATTTACCACAATTCAACATTTGGTAAATTCATCATCATGATTAACAAGCTTACCATGATCCTGTAACTCATAATCCTCAACATATTAAATATCTGAGATATCCTTACGGATCTATGAATGACAATTCCATCATAATGAGGTCTATTATTTACATGTTTAGCCTCATCATGATATTTGCTAGTGCATTTTTAGAAGATTATGTATTTTGTAATTCAATCTTTCAAGATCTAACCAAAACTCCCACTTGCCTTTAACAATTTAAAGCTTACCTTTAAATAGTTTAGTAAGTAGAGCAACAATACATTGTTCTCTTTTGGGATATTACAAAAAACATTGCCAGTTCCTGACATTAGTTTGTTACAACCCACTTTACAAGTAGTTTAACAAATTCATAACTTCATTATAAGACTTAATGTGATTTATCACATTCCATAAACAAATGGTGTCTTATTAATCTTGGAGTCTTATTGAGTATATTCAATCTATACTCAATCTACTAACCTTGATAACTTTTGGAAGAAACTATAGTTATCTTGAATCAAATAATGCCAACAGATTTTGATTCTTCTGACAGAACATACCATAAAACTATGGTATTTCCTTAGAATTAATATTGTAAGAAAATCTAACAATATTTTAGATAACCATCTACTCTATGGCTTACCTATTTACCAATAAAGTAAAACTTAATGGTACAATAGAATTACCGAATCAATTGCATGCATTATAACACAAGTATTTTTGACCAAGTCAAAAGACATATTAGTTATAATCCCACTATGCTATAAGTCATTGATCAACTCATTGACTTCATGCAAATGTCTTAAAACATAGCAAGTTAACGTCTTACTTTATATTGTAAGTCTTTAAAAGACTTTATGTTTGTGACTTTACAAAATCATAAACATTTATAATTAAAGTAATTATGAACACCACCTCGGTTTCAATTAATATTTCAAGTTAATAATTACTACATATATTTAAGTCATTCAACGAATACTCAAATTCAAAGTAGTATTAGATTACTTCATTTAATTATGTCATTCCATGAAATG
This sequence comes from Chrysanthemum makinoi, assembly GCA_910596185.1. Lineage (NCBI taxonomy): Eukaryota > Viridiplantae > Streptophyta > Magnoliopsida > Asterales > Asteraceae > Chrysanthemum > Chrysanthemum makinoi. Next base: position 111,886,411 of record OU343224.1, on the reverse strand, counting down.
TTCCATGTAAGAAACTGCAGAATCATCCATGCTCGTTCTCATGACGCATGGATATTTTACCTTGGGCTACAATCTAGTTCACGTTCTCACGTAACATAAATTGTAACTACAAGTGTTTCTTAAATATTGAATGACATAAATATTTAAAATAAAGTAGTCTTTGTTATCATCTTGACACATGTTCTTAATAGGGCAATCATACATATTTAAATGTATACTTTCTATTAGAACGTTATTCTCTTACTTTACAGTCAAGAGAATCCTTTTAAATCATATTAATATGTGTTGTACCTTGCACACAATAAGATTTCTCCCACTTGTGCATGGAACAACATCATGTAGCAGATAAACAACACGATACACGTTCGTTTATTTGATTAATATGATTTGTGTCATAGATATAACAAGTAGATGTAGAACTATATTGTTTAGTAAGGAAATATACACGACTATCCTTAAAACATAAGTGTCTACAATTGGAAAGTAATTATCTTTGCAGATAATCTGGGTTACTACACAGGAAATAAGGCTTGTAGCTCCCACTGAATTAGAAATCAATAAAACAACTTCTTATTCAATAATGCAACACAAATGCTCCCAACGAATCGACAACATTGTAAGTGTTGCATAACCAGTGAAAACAACTTGCTTGCTATTTACTTTCCTACACCTTTAAAGAACCATACGTAATCATTACTAAGGTACTAAAAGGTGTGTTCTACTCTATGAATGATGGGTTATCCATCAATGTTATTAACTCGAAAAATTGGGTATGCAATTTCTTCCTCAACAAGCCTACCATCCCCATACTGGTATGTAGTACCTTTAAAGGCTAAAGCAAAACAACTAGATAAAATATGCTAGTTTGCCTTTTACCAATTTTTTCGGTAATTAGTCTAGCTTCTAATCTGGTAACTCATATAGATGTTTTCCAGTTAACCAACATTCATGTTGTTACCAAGGATTCATTCACCAAATGAGGATAATGAAATCTTTATGGAAAATAAGATGTGCAATTCATTGCTAAGAGTTACATTAGAATTTAGACAAATCAGTAAATTATTCTCGATCAAACATTTGTTTGAAAGCAGAGTGGATCAATTTACTAATCCAAGAAAAACCACGTTTACGGTTAAATGTTGCATTTATACATTCAAAAGAATTACAAAATTCAATTTTAGTATTTTCGATAATTAACCTTTTCAAGAAAATTAAATACCCATGGTTCATAAATATATAACCATTTAATTTTCATTGAAAACTAGGATCCAAATTGTCATAATTTCATTACATCAGTTGATCTGCTAGTAATGAACCTTATACAAAATGGTAGAGCTTTTGCTCAATTGCCAATTTCAATTGCAATTCCTAGATTTATGGGATTTACATATAGCCAATTTCAATTGCCATGTAAACATGTTTTATCCCATCTTATGCCTTGAGTTGCCAGTTCTCACTGCCTAACTCAATTAAGTTGTCCAACTTAAGAAACTGCAAAATCGTCCATGCCCGTTCTCACGACACGTGGACATTTTACCCTTTGATTACGATCTAAGTCACGGTCTCACGCAAATAAAAAATAATCTTAGGTGTTTCCGCTTCGTTGGATGGCATATAACTTAAATTAAAGGGTAATAGTTTTGATGTTAAATCAAATATGTACAAAGATGTCATGCATTCATCTTTGTAGCATAGTTTTTGTTAAAACATTTATATCTTGTTTTAATGTATAAGCTTTTCATCATCAAACTTTAATTGAGGTATTGGGTTCACCAATCAAGGAATTTAGTGTTAATTATCATCCATTATACCGTACTTTTGCATAAGTGTAAACACTTAGTGTTTCCGATAATTACCACCGAAGTGGCGCATGGAATTAAAACTAATTCGCCCTTAAGATGAGCTTGCACATTTAATGGCTTACTAAGTAGCTCCATTCGAACTTACAGAGGGCAGAGGACCAGGTACGCGCTAAACCACAACCTTAGACATCCTTTCAGTGTGACTGTGCGCACTTCTTTAAACCCCTTTTATTAGTTCATTCTCATGGGTGAGCCTTTCAGACCATTTGTACCATTTGTACCAAAGTCATCAATCAATTAAACGATTATGATTACTATTCTTAAAAATACATGTTTCACCATTGTTTAGGTCAGTTTATTTTTCTTGTAAAAATACCCTTGTTACACAAAACAAACAAGCAAGTATTTTTAAAAATAAACAAATAAACAATGAATGCATAACAAATAAAAGTCATGCATATCAAATAGCCACATGCAAACGGTTTTGATAAATCCTATTAATAACCAATTCTAGATCTGTCAATATGTATATATTTAATTAAAACTTTCACCCGTTTTCATCTATGTACAAGGTGAACCACATGCATCGATTCATCGATTGCGCAAGTCAAAATTAAATACATACCACATAGCACATAATTGATTAAATTAATAATTATTGAGGTCTTCCCCAATTTTAGATCTATCAAAATTTAGTGTATATCACTTAAACAAGAAAAACATACAATAAAAGCAGATCCATGATAAAACATGCAGATAATTATCATGGACATAAAATTACACTTAACAATTAATGCTATTAAATCAAAGTTACGCATATACACATAAAGTTGCATGCATCTTAGGGTTTCTAATCCAATTAAAACAATAGTTTACAAAACCCTAATTAGGGCACCATAAAAAAACGCCCCCCCCCCCCTCAAAATTAGGGTTTAGGTTTTGCAAACCCTAGATCTAAGCATAAAAATAATAACACATTCATGTTTATTTTAATTATGTGTTTCAGTAATTAATTACTTGTTATCCAAGGCTCGTGATGCCACCTGTTGAGTTTATGATATATAAAATACAATAAAACATAAAGACATCAAGAGTACACAGCGGAAGACTTAAAGATCATAACAAATAAATTAATTAACTGAAAGTATGCGTAACGCACCTTCTTGTAATGTCGATCCCTTGAGCGAGCAAAAGAAAGAAGTACTAATTGGTGTAAGAATAATGTCTTACAACCACGTTCTTGTACACACGAATTAACCAACGAATCAAGCGATTGCTAGATCTAACACAAGTCCTCGTTTAAGAAAAACGAAACCAAACTCCCTTACAAATGGGGTGCTCGGCCGAATATATACTAGAGAGAGGAGAGGAGAGATCTAGGGTTAATTCAATGCACAAGTGTATGAAACCCTAGAACCTAACCCTCTTTATATACTAGTAGGTAAACTTTGGGAACAAGTTAGAGATTAGGCCTTGGAAAGCCCCATATGGCCGGCCATGTAGACAAGCCCAAAATAAATCCATAACTTTTCCAAGTTTTCTATTTCTAGTCCTTTCTCTTTTCATTTAACGGTCGTTAGTCATTTTTCCGTTAAATACTTAACGATCGTTAACCGGACTTAATGTGCAATAATTAATCGTAAACATAAACATTAATTATTTAACTTTAATTCTCATTCGCTAAAGTGTGCAATCCCGTGGTCACGAGTTCGAATCCGGACATTCACATGTTTGTAAATATATACATTTCCAACAGCTTAATTATTCTAGGTAACCTATAAATACCAAGGCATCCTAAAAACAATACATACTCATCTACATAACCCAAAAAACGATTCCCTCTCTCCTTCTCTTCCTAGTTCGGTCGAACTCAGGGTTTTTTAAACCCTAAGTGGACCCAATTGAATTCTAAATCATTACACGATTTTGTGCTCGCCTAACTTGCGTAGGTTCGAAGCCCTAATTCTACATGTGCAGTACTGGTGGATACTTGACGCAACTTAGGTGGTAATCGATCCCTAAAATCCTAAGGGTTGATCACACAAGATGGCATCAAGAAGAATAAGGCGATTCCGTGCACGCGTCAGATTATAGTTCAGATCATAAGCTTACATCTTGCAGGAACAAGTAATTATGTAAAAACCCTTTATACATATTTAGATGTAGGTTATATCTATGATTAGGAGATCTTGATATTACGGTTTGGTCTGCATGGCATTTATGTGTTTATTTTTCGTTGCATATGTTTTATACATCATGCATGTGACCACCAAAACCCTATAGTGGTATAAGAGCCAACCTAATCATATATAACCTAGCTAGGGTTCTTAGTAATAGCTTATATTATCATAAAAACCAAATCTTGATTTTGGTTATGTAGTTGTTTGGTCGAGTTATGCGATTTAGGGTTTATGCGATTTGTTGAGAACTAGAGTTTGATCACTCTTGTCATCTGACTAGGGTTTGCATGTTTGTATCCATAATCAAAATACACAAGGATTTTCTAACTCTTGAGGGATTCGATATCATAAGGATATTGTGTATCTGGGATCAAACGCGAAAAACCCTAATTAAAGTTGTCATGATGATTACAAAAACTGGGTTCTATTAATCAAATTAGAGTTTGAGGTTTTAGATCACATAAATTTCAAATATTTAGGGTTTTCTAAACCCTAAAGTTGTCAACTTTATGAGGATACAAGGGTATCCGGGATCAAAACATGAAAGAAACCCTAATTCAAATTAATTGCAAAATCCTAATCCATAAAACCCCCAATTTTTGTTTTGCAAGCTTTTTTTAGCCTTGTATGATTTGGGATTTTAGATATTTATGGAAATGTGCAAACTTTATTAAAAGTATGGTAAAACTATATTTGCAAACCTGAGGTTACCAAATTAAATCATATGGTAAACAAGATAGCTTAGGCAACAAGTAAGACTGACTAGGGTTTACCCAAACCCTAAATGGGTCAATTTTTTGTATCCTAGCTAGGTGGGATTAAGAAAATCGACTGTTATGAATCTTGCGAACCAAGCAAGTGGTTTTCATAAACTGATGAAAGATTCAGTTTGACCTAAATCAGAATATGAGATTCTTGAATATGGAAACTAGCTTTCTAAGTCATAACCAAGGATTTAGGAAATTGATATTTTTTAATTAAAATTTCCATAATATTTTTTTTCCAAAATTAAATATTGTGACTTAGGGTTTCATGTTACTTAGAGTGACTTATGTTAAAGCCCCGTGCGTGGCAAAAATGTTGCCATTTAATTATTTTCATGTAGTTATCTTTTTTAGTCCTGATAACAAAATGTCAATTATTCAAAAATATTAACAAAAAATTACAAAACTAAATAATAATAATAATTTATTTTTGGGATTTTTTTTGTCAAAACTTAATGCACGCACAAGTATTATAACTAGTATCGTATCAAAAGACTAATAGAGATTAAACCTAATTAGTCGTACATAAACCAATGACTTTAGACATTGAAAATGAATATTATCGATCTCTTGGCGAAGTACTCCATTAAACCCTTTAGTGACACCAATGAGAACCTGATTATCGGACGACAAATGATAACATTTCGATAAAACCCTATATACTTATGTTGTAATTTACTAAAACAAATTACTTATAAGATAAACGTACACAAAAAAAAATAATAATAAAATAAAATGAAAAAAATAAAAAATCGTTATTTCTAAACAATGCTATAAATATCCTATCTTGTGAAAGTTTGAAACTTTGGTTTTACACCAAAAGTGTCATTAGCAAATTGGACACACAAACGTTTAAACCATTTTGGTGTATTTTATTTAAACGGTTTCTTAGATTGGATACAAAAATACATCTTCGGTGCATATATAGGAGTTGGTGTAAATGCTTTGGCACAAATAATAAAACTTACTACTAGTACTATGATTTTAATTATTTTTTTCTAATATATTATGTTAATTTAATAAATGCAACTAGAAGTAATGGTACATCAATTTTGATCTCATCTCCTATATAAACTAACTTTCATCTCATAGTTTATCATTTGAAAACAAAACCCAAACCAACATGTTGAGTTCTTCTATTTACACAACGTTTCTCTTGTTTCTTTTGGTGACATGTAACTTTCAGTTCATTTATTCTTGATTCAACAGTTTGTAAATTATAACATCATAAAAATCAAACTTTTTCTATATTCATTACACTATGTGACTATGTCCAAGTAGTAACTAGTATTTGTATTTTTTATTTTGCAGGTATGGAATTGGTCGTGTCACAACCAAGTCGATGTCATGACACTAATGTTCTACCGTTCTGTACGAAATATCAATGTATTCATTTATGTGAACATACGTATGGAATTTCTTCTTATGGAGAATGCAAGAATCCATTCAAGTGTAGATGCCACTTTAACTGTCCAACAAAACCCTCCATCCACTAAGTAATTCAGTATCTAAGGCTTAATATGTATTGAATGCATGTTATGACGATTTCTAATAGAATAAATATTAGTTGTTATGAATGTCGTATATTGGTATGTGCTTATTTGACATCCTTGTGTTAGAATAATGACGCTTATGTTTTGGGCAAATCACCTAGAAATGTATTTAACTTGCCACTTTTTCCCATTGTATGTAGCATTCTTTTTTTTTTCTCATTCTGTCAATAAACTTCTATCGTTAGTCCTTTGTGTGTACCCGTTACCAAAAAAACCTGCATCGTTAGTCCTTTATGCTAACGACCGTTAATAAATAACTTAAAATTTGGTTATCTTACGCTAAACTAGCATCGTTGGTCCTTTATACTAACGACCGTTAAAAAATAACTTAAAATTTGGTTTTCTTACGTTTCTGTCCGTTTTTTCACGTTTTCGTCCGTTTTTACACGTTTTCGTTCGTTTTAACACGTTTTCGTCCGTTTTTACACGTTTTCGTTCGTTTTAACACGCTTTCATCAGTTTTTTCATGTTTTCATCCGTTTTACACGTTTACATCCGTTTTTGCACGTTTTCATCCGTTTTTTCACGTTTTCATCCGTTTTAACACGTTTTCATCCGTTTTTACACGTTTTTCATGTTTTCGTCTGTCTTTACACGTTTTGGTCCGTTTTAACACGCTTTCGTAAGTTTTTTCACGTTTTCATCCTTTTTTACACGTTTACATCCGTTTTTGCACGTTTTCGACTGTTTTTGCACGATTTCGTATGTTTTTACACAATTTCTTCTGTTTTAACATGCTTTCGTCCTTTTTTCTCGTTTTCCTCTGTTTTTACACGTTTTCATCCGTCTCTACACATTTTCGTCTGTTTTTTTCACGATTTCATCCGTTTTTACACAAAATGTGCAAACACGAACGAAAACATGAAACAACGGATGAAAACGTGTAAAAACGGATGAAAACGTGAAACAACAGATGAAAACGTGTAGAGACGGACAAAAACGTGCAAAAACGGATGAAAACATGTAGAAACGGATGAAAACGTGAAAAAATGGATGAAAACGTGAATAACGGATGAAAACGTGTTAAAATGGAAGAAAACGTGTTAAAACATACGAAAATGTGTAAAAATAGATGAAAACGTGAAAAAAAAACAGACGAAACCATGTTAAAACGGATGAAAACGTGTAAAACAGATGAAAACGTGAAAAAAACAGACGAACCCGTGTTAAAACGGACGAAACCGTGTTAAAACGGATGAAAACATGTAAAAACGAATGAAAACGTGTAAAGACGAACGAAAACGTGAAAAACGGACGAAAACGTGTAAAAACAGATGAAAACGTGAAAAAACGAATGAAACGGGGAAAAACAGAAGAAAAGTGAAAAAATAGACGAAAACGTGTAAAAAGGGATGAACGCGTGCATAAACGGACGAAAATGTGGTAAAACGGATGAAAACGTGTAAAAACGCATGAAAATGTGAAAAAACGAAAGAAAACGTGTAAAAACGGACAAATGCGTGTAAAAGCGAATGAAATGGTGCAAAAACAGGCAAAAATGTGTAAAAACGGATGAAAACGTGTAAAAACATATGAAAACGTGAAAAAACGAACGAAGACTTGAAAAAGCGGATGAAAGCGTGTAAAAACGTATGAAAACGTGAAAAAAGCGAACGAAAGCGTGTTAAAACGAACGAAAACGTGTTAAAACGTACGAAAACGTGAAAAAAACGGACGGAAACGTAAGAAAACCAAACTTTAAGTTATTTTTTAACGATTGTTAGTATAAAGGACCAACGATGCAAGTTTAGCGTAAGATAACCAAATTTTAAGTTATTTATTAACGGTCATTAGCATAAAGGACTAACGATGCAGGTTTTTTTGGTAACGGGTACACACAAAGGACTAACGATAAAAGTTTATTGACAGAATGAGAAAAAAAAAAGAATGCTACATACAATGGAAAAAAGTGGCAAGTTAAATACATTTTTAGGTGATTTGCCCTTATGTTTTTACCCCAAAAGCACAAAAGCTAAGGGAAATACTACTAATCGTCTTTCAAAAGACTTGTTTCACTTTAAAAGTACACTCATATTATTTACAAGTTTCATGGCCCGGTCGAACGGGCGGAACAATGCTATGAAATTGATTTGTATAGTTCATGAACATTAGGATTCCTAATGTCTCTCATGTCACTAAAGATATCACACTTTTGATTTCAGTTTATCCAAATTAAGCATCCACAACTAAGTGAGTCAGCAAATTCTTCATCATCTTTCATGGCACGACTCTTATGTAAAAAAAATGTAATTAGCTCAAATAAGAATATAAAATGCTTCACGGAACGGATGAATGCACAACTTCGTTGCTTAGGGCTTGAAATATGGGTAAAGCTGTACACACACAAAATGAATGTACGTTATAGGTGTCCTTGCAAACATCAAGCACACGACCTGCATGAAAAAACTATATCAGCCATATAAAGAAACAGTTTTTGATAAAACTTTTTACTCGGTTCATGTTTAGAAAAATGGTAGTAATAAACTAATAATACTACAAGTTGCCTAACAACATCTTCCATGAATCCTGTACACATAAATTTAGTATAGGAGTATAGACCACTGATAAGTGATATGAGAGATACATATAAAAATGGTTATAGATGTTGCTCTATGTTCCTTTAATTGTTTATCATCTTGTTTCTTTCTCCTACCATTTAATTTATATCTTTTGCAAGATTTTTTCTGTTAACTCTGAGATTTATATATTCAGAAAAGGAATTGATTGGCATACTCTTATTTTTTATTTGCACACTTAAATGTACGAACCGATAAATAACAAATTGGAGTGTGCAAATCATTAGCCATTCATAAAGGTTTAATAACACAAATATATGGATATGTTGATGCTGTATATCAATGATGGAAGCAAGGGCGGAGCTATTAAGGGACCGGGAAGGGTCCCGGCCCTCCTAGGCCTAAGCCTGTTAGTGTATTTTTTCGCGATTTCATGTGTATTTTCGGGAAATTTTTTATTTCGGCCCTCCCATTTAATGTATTTCTCGAAGAAAAAAAAAATCGACCCTTCCACGGAAATTTTTCTAGCTCCGCCATTGGTTGGAAGTTGATGTAGTAACACTAATATCATGATGTAGAATAAGGAAGCTATATCAAACATGGAAGGGCAATTTCTCTTGTGTAATTTCAGTAATAATCGAGGTTACTCTAGTAATTAACTGTGTTGAATTTTTCAGCAATTCAACATTGTTTTCGTGTTTTATGTGTAGTATTTGACGAATACCCGCGCAAAGCGACGATTTATAGCAGAGAAATAATTATACTTGCAAAATCGTGATTCTTGTTCGACTCTTGATGCAAAGCGCGCGTTTTTTGAAATACAAAGCGTGTGTTTATTAAAAATCAATATAATGTGTGATTTTGAAAAGTTTCAATTTTATTTTTAGAGTTAATTGCATTTTTGGTCCCTGTGGTATGGCCAAATTGCAGATTTGGTCCCTAAAGCTTTGAAAGTGCACCAGAGGTCCCCATTTTCAAGTTTTCGTTGCATGTTTAGTCCCTGATCAGCATAAAATGTCTAAAATGCCCTTGTCTTCTTCTTTCCTATTTTCTTTTCAGTCCATCCTTTTAGTTTCTTACATAAATGGTCCTTGTGTCTTGCCATTTTTACAAATTTAGTCTAATTTTTTTTTATTTAACTATTAATATTAGTATTATATTTTTTTATAAGTTTTCGCTTATTTTTATACGTCCGTTTTTCTTACATTTTTGTCCGTTTTCGTCCTTATTTATACGTTTTCGTCAATTTTTATACGTTTTCGTCCGTTTTTATACCTTTTCGGCCGTTTATATACGTTTTTGTCCGTTTTTATACGTTTTCTTCCATTTTTATACGTTTTTCTTACGTTTTCTTTCGTTTTTCTTACGTTTTCATACGTGTTTATCCGTTTTTATACATTTTCATTCGTTTTTATCCGTTTTTATACATTTTCGTCAGTTTATATACGTTTTCGTCAATTTTTATACGTTTTTCTTACGTTTTTATTAGTTTTTCTTACGTTATCATACATTTTTATTCGTTTTAATACGTTTTAGTTCGTTCTTATCTGTTTTCATCCGTTTTTATACGTTTTCAACTGTTTATATACGTTTTCGTAAGTATTTATACGTTTTTGTCCATTTTTACACGTTTTCATCTGTTTTTTTACGTTTTCGTCCGTTTTTATATGTTTTCATCATTTTTTTCCGTTTTCGTCTGTTTTTTACGTTTTTGTAAGTTTTTTTACGTTTTTGTCCTTTTTTATATGTTTTTGTCTGTTTTTTTCATTTTCTTCTGTTTTTTTTACATTTTCATCCGTTTTTATACGTTTTCGTCCGTTTTTTTACATTTTCGTCCATTTTTTTAAGTTTTCATTTTTTTTTTACGTTCTCGTCCATTTTTTCTTACGTTTTTATCCTTCTTTATCTGTTTTCATCCGTTTTTTATCTAATGGCTAATATAAGTTAACCAATTTTTCTATAAAGTTTCAAAACATTTCCAAAAATTTTAGAAAATTTTTTTTGAAAAAAAAAATTTCGAATAATTTTTTTTTCGAAAATTTTTTTTTGAAATTTTTTTCGAAAAAAATTTTCAAAAAAGTTTTGTCGAAAAAATTTAAAAATCTAAAAAAATTTCAATTTTTTTTAAATTTTCAAAAAAATTATTTTCGAAAAAAATTTTCAAAAAAGTTTTGTAGAAAAAAAATTTTTTCGAAAAAAAAATTATTCCGAATAAATTTTTCTAAAATTTTTGAAAATTTTCGAATTTTTTTTAAATTTTTTTTGAAAATAACACTGTTGTTCCATTTATGTAATATTAATAGTTAAATAAATAATAAAAAAAAATTGGACTAAATCTATAGAACATGGCAAGACACAAGGACCATTTATGTAAGAAACTAAAATGATGGACTGAAAAGAAAATAGGAAAGAAGAAGACAAGGGCATTTTAGACATTTTATGTTGATCTGGGACTAAACATGCAACGAAAACTTGAAAATAGGGACCTCTGGTGCACTTTCAAAGTTTTAGGGACCAAATCTGCAATTTGGCCATACCACAGGGACCAAAAATGCAATTAACTCTTATTTTTATTTTTATTATTTTTTATTTATTTATTATTATTTTTTTTTATGATAAAAGCATTCTTTCGATTTACATAGAGATGCAAGGCAAACGAGCAACAAGCTGCGCCGCTAAGCCTTTTTGTATTGCAAAGCCAATTGTTTTAAAAACTACGTTTGTTTATCCAGGTGTCATAACATTGCTATGCATAACTCGTTGGACTCTGTTGAGGAGCTCCATAGCCTCCGGTGCAAGGAAACCAAAAGTATAAAATGCGAAAGGAATAAAAACATGTTGATTTTCAATGCACGCTTTCTTGTGTTTTGCCACTTTGTTCGAGGCGGATTTCAGAGCAGCTTGTCCTACTGTAAAATCCCGGCTACTCAAACCCACGAGAGGAGAAACCCCTGTTAGATCCACACATGCATGTTTCCCTCCAACCCATCCAAACACCAAAACGTCTGCCGATCTGAGTGTTGATCTTCCATCCAATGGGTCATTCAAAAAGTTCACAGGTGCTTCTTTCTAGGAGGATATCCCAAAGACGCCTACAAACGTCAAAAAGCATATCCCTAACCATATCATGTCTGTACTTGAAGCCCGGGAGCTCTTTGCAGTGAACTGTGTGTTCCCCAAAGGAATCCAAACACGTCTTATGACAAACTAGGCATATCTCATCAACCGAAAATAAAGGAATTATAAGGCGATACTTAAAGATAGTACGATATTCCACCGGTGACATATGTTGACCCAACCCGTCTATGAGGATAGCTAGTAGAAAATCTTTGGCATGTGAAGCCTGTAGACACTCGAAAACTGCTTTCTATCTCATAGTCATGTCAAAGTGGACTTCCATATCCTTGACCATTTCACTAAAAAGTGCACTTGCCAATGTTTGTTGGCGTTTAGAGGGGACGGTGTCCTTATTAATGAAACCACTAAAATCAAAGCTTGGAATCGTATCACGAAGACAATCCAGAGCACAAACATAATCATCATCCATACCACATATGCCACTCTCACGAAAGATATGGTCTTGTAGCACCCAAGATTGGGCCCTCGAGGCGACAAAAGCATAACAGAAAGCCACTTTTGCCGAGTACAAACACAAACCACCAAATCGAATGGGTAAAGAAGCGAGTCGCCATTGTAAGTCTCCAAAGAAAGGCCCTCCACAAACCACCATATTTTCAATCGACCCACGCAACCCTTTGTCAAAGAGCAAGGCCGCTTCATCCATGTGTATAGGTTGACAAGTCCTTAAACCAAAAAAAAGTTTCGCAATGCCCATACATGATCGAAGCAAAAGGAGCTCACTCTGCAGGTCACGTAACTATGGAAGAAGACTCATCAAATCAACATCATTCACAGCTCTCCTCATAGCCAACCCACTAATAAAATCAGCATCTCTACTAACAGCTCCCCCAAGAAGCTTCACACCCAATGACGACCTTCGAATATCAATAGGGAATAAACCCTCACGAAGCTTCATACCATTACATGAGGGCCAAAATATTTATGTTTTCTTTATATTAAGTTCAAGACCTAAACCTGGACCACTCACCCTCATAATGACTAACACACTGGCCACCTCTTCTGAATCTCCAACAACTATCCCATCATCAAGATACCAACCATGAAGAAGAAGCTTGCAATTGTCTCGGATCTTATGTATTAACAGGTGCAATACAAGATCAAAAAGAAGAGGTCCCAACGGGTCACCTTGCTGCACCCCAGTGGCAGACCATATATGTGTGTCTCCTATATACAACCTCGTTGCCTGCCCGTATAAGAAATCCACCCACAAAGAAATAAAGGGACACCTCACCCTAACCTCATGGAGTAATGCTGATCTATCCACAAGGTTAAATGCATTTGAGAAATCCATAGTAAGCATAGCAAGAGACTTATCATTGTGATATTCACTCAACACCCTATTGGCACTATGTAAAATAGCCTCAGCGCCACCCGACATTCCGACTCCAAATTGGAAATCACTAAGGTATTTGGTTCGTGGTATTGCTCCGGGGATTAGTAAGGATGTGACATTTGACAAATGTTCGTGGTGGTTAGATGATCAAATATGGATTTGGCGGCAATGATTCTTGTTGGTGTTAGCCGGATCTAGATTTGGTGACGGTGGGGTTTGATCGGATCTTGATCTTGTTATGGTGGTTCTTGTTTCGTGTTGGGGTGTTAATTTTCAAAGTAACATCAAGATTTTGGTTTTATAATTGTTAAGGTAATAAATATGCATCTGATAGTATATGAATTTTATTTAAAGGGAACCAAAAAGATAAAATAAAGAGTAAACTACACAGTTCGTCTTTGTGGTTTGCATTGACCAACAAGTTTCTTCGTTTGACAAAAAAAATTGCACCATCTGTCCCTAAATGCGAAACGTTATCTACCGTTAGTCTCTCATTCTAACGACCCTTGTTAACAGTTGTTAAGTCACTCCACTTGATACCCAGATAAAGGTATAATGATAAATTTAGCATGATAAATGATCAAATCAGAAATAAAATTAAAATGAGAGCATCCGCAATGGGTAAAATATATAAAAACTTTTCACCATTTCAAAAAGCTATTTGAAGCGGTTTTTGGCATTGCATAAAAGACTTTTAGAAAAGTCTTTTTACAACGACTTGTTAAACTTCAAACTTTTCCTAAAAGCTCTAGTCATTAAATATGATATGCATTAAAGTGCATCAAGTCTTTAATGACTTGATGCAGATGCATTGTAGATGCTCTGAGAAGGGTGAAAAGAAACTATAACCACACATTTCAGATTCATCTACAAACATAGATGCAACTCCCCTTAAATTTCTTTCCCTCATTTGAAATATGTGACTCAAATTTCTTCTCACTCTTCTCATTTCAAACTTCCTTCTCACTAGATCTCTTCCCAATTAAGTATATTCTTTTTCTTTTCCTTTTATACACAAACAAATAAAAAACATCTCACCTAAGGCTGCGTACAGTGGGACGAGAAATATCGGTCGGTCGTTATTTTCGACCGACTTTTAAATCGGTCGACACCAATGTGGTGTTTGGGTCGAGCATCGGTCGTGGTCCAAAAAAAAGTGTATATCGGTTGGATTTTCAACCGATTTTAAAACTATCTCATTTTCCAAAATGTTACCGTTTAAACAAAAAAAAAAAACTTTTTTTTTGAACTTTACCACTTTACGTCCTATAAATACTAATTCAAACACACTTCTAAACACACAATTTCAAAAAACATTTCTATCAATAACTTCAAACACATTCTTTTAATATGTCGTACGAGCTATTATTTGGTTCTTCGTATTCCGACGATGATGAAGTTTTTAGTGAGTTTGTAGAGTTTGCGGATTTTACTTGGAAGGCTTACCAAGCATCACAGCCAAAAGTTCTACGAAGGTACATACGTAGGGATCACGAGGGTGCTCATAATCGTTTAGTGGCGGAATACTCCTCCAAAAACCTGCAGTTCGACGAAAGAACATTCTGTTGGCGGTTCTGAATGAGCCGAGAACTATTCACACAAACTGTTCGAGAGGTAACTGATCATTCTCCTTATTTTCAAAAAACTCTGGATGCTAGGAGCGTGCCTGGTATTGGCCCATTGGTCAAGTATACTGTGGCCATTCTTCAGTTGGGATACGTGGCCATTCTTGATTCTCATGACGAGAATCTGGCATTGGCTACAACAACATCCCGTGAATATCTCCGTAAGTTTGCACTATTAACATGGAGTTATATGGTGCTAAGTATTTGCGAAAGCCCACGTATTCTGACCTTGAAAGATTATATGCTCATCACGAGCATAAGCATGGATTTCTTAGGATTATGGGAAGCATTGATTGTACAAGTTGGGAGTGGGAGAATTGCCCAAATAGTTTGAGAGGTCAATATGCTAGGGGTAATCACGGGCCACATCCATCAATTTTATTGGATGCGGTCGCTTCCCAAGATTTATGGATTTGGCATGCGTTCTTTGGTGTCTCCGGAATGAATAACGACGTAAATGTTTTACATCGTTCCCCTGTTTTCAATGATATCAAATCTGGGAAAGCACCAGACCTTAAATTCGAGGCTAACAATGTACCTTATAAAAGGGGATATTATCTTACTGGCGGGATATATCCACAATGGTCCTTTCTTATTAAGTCCATTTCAAATCCTCCCACGGGTGATGAAAAAAGAATATTGTACAAGAGGAAGCACGAAGCAGCAAGGAAAGATGTGGAATGGGCTTTTGGTGTATTGAATAAGAAATGGAAAATGCTTAAAGTTCCTGCTCGAGGGTTGTATAAACAGGATCTCCAAGATATTGTGTATACATGTATCATATTATATAATATGATCATTCGACAAAAGCAGCGGGCGATATGTCCTACATGGTTCGAAGAAGAGGGGCATCGTGATCACGACCCCTTAAGATCACATGAAGAATCGTTAGTAGTTACTCAGGAGCTAATGGACTCATCAACTCATATACACTTAAAATTTGATTTGATCGAACACATTTGGAGAAACCGTCGAAATCAAGTCAATCAAGAGAATGATGACGGTAGTGACGATGACGATGAAGAATTTTTGTAATATTTTTAATGTTATTTGAATAATTTACGTAATGTTTTTAACATTTATTTGAATTTAGTATTGTAATGTTTTTAATTTTAATGAATTTAAATTTGTTGTTTAAAATGTTTGAATTAAAAAAAATAAAAATAAAAAATAAAAAAAGTCGGTCATCGACTGTGGCAACTTGGTCGTGTCTGATCGCCGGAGAGAGAAAGCTGATGTGGCAGCCGGTAACCCAGGTCACGACTGTGGGTAGTATAAAGTCTCACCACCACCGATCATTTATTCCTTTATTTCCTCTTTTTTCATCTCACCATTACCCATCAAACCACCCTTATTATTTCTTTTTCATCTTCATTACGATCACCTACTACCATCACCACCACTGCCAATCACTGTAAATATTATTCCCAATATCATTTTTAAATTATTAAAAAATCGTATCTAAATCATACTACAAATTAATCCACACGAAATGATTAATAATACACTTAAAAGCTACCATATATTTCTATCTAGTACTACATAAAAAAAACCTGTTAGAACCCAAAACAACATTGATACATAGATCATTGTTACAACCTTACAATCACAACTACCACCACCATCTTACCGAACCACCTTTGTTGGTGCTATAACATCCATTAGACATCATACCCGTCGTCGATATCTTATACGACCACCACCTCCGCCATGGAGATCGAACATATAACCACATCAGAAGAAGCAATTGTAGCAGATTCACAGTTTATAAACCAATTAATTCATATTAAAATTATACCCACTTGATTTAATTTACAGCATCTCCAACCCATGGGTTCAATATATTTCCACATCACTTACGCATCATTTGTTGGGTTTTACTAATCATAACAATTATAGAAAACACATAAACATCATCAAAGCATGCTGCATAAGTAATAAGAATAATACTTGTAAATTAACTAACTGAATTAAAAGTATATGCGTACCTTTTGCGAATTAAAGAACACAAGAGATCAAAAACCAAGGAAACCCTAAACCCTAAAAATTAGGGTTTAATAAATTCGACCAACCCCTTTGTCAAATACCAAGAATTACCCAAGCACATTTGTATTTGCCCTTCGTTCTTGTACACACGTACTACGATCGAATCAACGTGAAAAGCTAGGTTCTTAAATCACAAACAACCAAAAACATGTATTTAGCAATGGAAAATCGATCCCTGAGGAGTTTAGGGTATGAACGATCGGCCAAGGCACAAGGAGATGAGAGGAGAAGAAGTTAGGATTCTTTGGTGATCCAAGATTAATTAGAATTGAATACAAGAGGTTTTTATATATACTAATCAAAACTTGATGACCAAGTTAGGGTATGGGATACCCCATGACCGGCCATATGAATCCCAAGGGGATTCTATATCCTTCTCAACTTCTATTTTCATCTCTAGTCCCTTAACTTTACATTTAATGATCGTTAGTCAATTACCGTTTAGTACTAACATTCGTTAAGTAATATTTGTGATTAATAATTAAAATATAACATTTATGTATTAATTATATTGAACATTGATTCTCATACGTAATGTGTGTAGTCCTGAAGTCTCGTGTTCGAATCTGGTCATATGTATATTAAAAATATCCATAAACCTTTCAGCTCCCACTTGGATATTACTTAATATAGTAATGACATTGGTTTAGTCTAGCTTAACATGCCAATGCCCCTAGATCGAATCGTGTATGGTCTCATAGAAAAAACCATTTAATGATTCATCTTTTTTACTCATCCTTTTGTTACTAATACTACATTTAACTATGGATATGGATCAAGTTATTCCATAAGTTAATATTTTGTTTCTCGTTATGTCTGATTGAACAAGATTACCAAATCATCTGAACGTATTCCAGATAGATCTTGGGTATGGCCATACAAACATCTTGTCAACCCTATGAGGTGCCCAAAATAGTATTATACTTTGAAACAAATTCAAAGGAACAAATTCTCTTGACTACAAGCAAAACTCATGAACTTTGCAACACTTCTAAAAACAACCCTTATTACTACCAGTTACGGATAGTGTTTGACTATTTCACACAAGTGTGCTACATTCATAACAGTTATCTGGTATCTTAAGTCTGAGGATAAACATTCATGATTTACTTGATGACAAAGATCCATAAAGTACAATCATGTTAAGTTGGGATCTGTCCTATATTCAATATACTTAAGTATATTCTACCAAAACTCATATTTGTATTAGTTCAATGACATTCCCACATCATTGATCGACAACGGACTATTTAGAATAACATAAATCATTCACGGATTAAACATACAAATTTATAAGGATTTAAAACGTACACTTTTAAGGGGTCATTTAAGCCCTTAATCGCCCACTTTTATATCCGTTACTGCTTAATTTCGTTCTTTTTCACTTTTTCGGTCTATTGAAGGCAAAATGCTTGAATGATGCTTATTTGGATGAAAAGGAGTGAATATGTGAAGAAAATGGCTAAAGTCAAGATCAAGACACTCAAGCTGCTGGAAATGCATCCGACGGCGTCCCACACAAAGGGCGACGCCGTCCCTGATTTTGTGATGACACAGTAGCGAAATTGCTATTTTACACCTGATGGCGTCAGGTTTTGAAGAGTAAGGACGTCACGAAAACTTTTCATCCCAGACGCCCTAGATCCAGATTCAAACGACGTCAGAGCTGAAGCTGACGGCGCCACAACCACAACGTGACGCCATCCCAAAGTTGACTTGGCCAAGACGAAACCCTAATGGCGGCGATCTGACGGCGTCACAATTAAAAGGTGACGCCGTCGCAGTTGTAAAACTATATATAGAATTTGATTTTCAGACATTTTAAGAGGTAGACTTGTGGAGTAAAAACCTAAAACGATTGTAGTCCGTTTTGGACAGTTTTTAGGGTTCTCATACCCTATTTTACATCGAGACAAGTTATTTATTCCCTTGATTTCATTATGTCTTCAATTGAATGTGTGTATGCTTGCATGTTTAACATGTCCGGCTAATTTACTTATGTGTTTGCTTAGATCTATGAAACCTAGTTATTAATTATTGATTTGTTGTCTCTTATCTTAATTGTAATTGGCTTAGGAGTGCTTAAAGTCATCGTTGTATTTTTAATGCTTGATTAATCTTTGTTGAACATTAGTTTATAATTACTAGTGGAATTGTAGGCTAAATATCCAAAGAAAACCTTAGTGTTAAGTTTATGAATCCTAGAGATTTCGTAGTCATTAACCTTAAGGTAGCTTCAAAGAGTTAGGGATAAAAGCACACCCTACGACCTTAGAAAACACAACGGGTTAAGAATAAGGACGTGACAATTCAACCACCAATAAAAGATAACTAAAGAGTAATAGTATCTAGGTAGAAACATCTTTAATCATCACGCGAGCACACTTCAATAGACATAGACTACCCTTAGATTAGATAATTAGAATAGTAGAGTAATCGGTAGAAGTACCAACCCCCAAATCCAAACCCCGAGATTTTACCTTTAGTTTCTAAAAAATATAAAAAGATAAAAAATAATCTTCCTCAACCTCAACCTTAGCGTAGTAAATTTCTCACTAGCATTCCTATTCCCCTAGAGAACGATATCAATCCCCGAGGCTTACCCTAATACTACACTACAATGATTAGGTTCACTGCCTAGGTGGTTGAAAAACTTGCTCGAAGAAAAGGAAGTTTCCTTTGACCCCGAACCCGCGTTGTACGCGTATCAAGTTTTTGGCGCCGCTGTCGGGGAATAGAATAGCTAGTTTGATTTCCATCTCGTTTTGGTTCCCTTACTTGATTCCTATCAAGTAAGATTTTTTCTTATTTTTAGCTTCCTCATAGTCTATCCCCCTTCTTCGTGACTTTGTTCGTAAATCCCATCACTTTTCATCATGGAAGGTGAAAATCAACCACCACTCATCAACCCACCACAAAATGACCCGCCAAGAGGCTGCACTCTTGGTGAATACTCTAGACCAAGCCACCTAAGTTATAGGAACACCATTGAGCTCCCCGATCAAGCTCAAACTACGGCCCTGCGATCCGACACCATCCGGTTGGTGCAAAACGGATGTGCATTCCATGGACTTCGTTCCGAAGATCCTAATCAGCATCTTAAGGATTTCTTTAAAATCGTCGATTCCATCGACCTTGATGCTACTACTTGGGAGACCTCGCGCTTGCGTCTCTTCCAATTCTCTCTACGGGACCAAGCTAGTAATTGGCTTGAGCGACTTCCCACCGGCTCCATCTCAAGTTGGGATGATCTCACTACTCGTTTCCTTGCCCAATTTTTCCCACCGGGGAGAACTACAAAGCTTAGAAGGGATATCTTAACGTTCCAACAACTTCAAGGCGAGTCCCTCTACGTGGCATGGACCTAATTCAATGACTTGCTCCATAAAGTCCCTCATCATGGCATCGATCTTTGGCTTCAAGTACAAATCTTCTATGACTATACCAACTTCATCACCAGGTGATCCATTGATCGAGCCGCCGGTGGGAGGGTTAGCAACTTCAATGCAGAAGAATCGTGGGATATTATAGAAGAGCTTGCCGATCAAAGCTACGGAAATTGGAGTGAATCTCATGAAACCCCCGTTAAAGTGGTTAATGTGATATCAATTCCTCATGATCCTTCCAGCATTACTGAAGAGCAAGTTAGTGCTCTTGAGAGAAGGATCGATTATCTAATTGAGAGGCAAAAGAGAGCACCTAGACCAATTCATCGAACAACGGTTAATTCCGTTAACTCCGCCAACCACCCAACACCTCTCTCTGAATCACCAAGCCGTGAGCAAAGTCCTAGTTCCGGAAAACGCTTCCGTTCTACCTCCCTAATTCTCCTCTCACCAAGCTTCAAGGAACAAATGAGAGAGTACATGGCAGCCCATACGGAAAGACTTGCGAAATTTGAAAAAGAGGTTTATAGGCAAAGGGAGGAAATACAAGCAAAAATGGCTGAGATGATGAACTTAGTGAAAGAGTACACTAAAACTAAGGTTCCCTAGAAGGTGCTAGTGAGAAACGATGATCACCCTCCCCCCACTTCGTTTGTTAATGTCATTTCCATTGTTTCCGATGAAGGTGGAGTAGTTGAGAAGAAGGAGACCGAGAGCAGCAAGGATAGTAAGGAAAAGGAGGAGGGTGAAACTAATAATGAAACCGAGATCATTAAATACTACCTGAAGCATGAGATTAATAAGAAAACAATTGTTATCCAAGTGAATAACTTTAGGTACAACGAGGTTCTTAGGAAAGCCCTCGAAGGAAAAATAAAAGAACAAGAATATGACACCATACCTATGGGACCTATGTACGAGTTGGTTATGAGAAATCCAGTAGCGAAAAAACGAGAAACCTCGGGGAATTTCGTAATACCATGTAGCGTAGGCGACATCGAGAATATAAATGCCTTATCCGATCAAGAATCCGATGTAAACATAATGCACTGATATAGTAAGTTGACTAAGGAGAAGCCAACCGAGACAAATCTTAGAATTTCCTTAGCAAATCACACATATGTTTATCCCATAAGAATAGCGGAGGATGTCTTAATTGACGTGGCCAATATTGTCTATCCGGCGGACTTTGTGATTATAGACATTGAGGAAGATAGAAATATGCCACTCATTCTTGGAACACCTTTTCTGGCCACCGCCAAGGCAACCATCAAATGCGGTGAGGGTATCATGATACTCAAAAGTCGCAAATGATATATTAGGATAGCTATTGTTCCAAGATACCCGTTGAAAATTATGGAAAAGATAAATGATAAGAATCCGCAGATCCCTAATAATACTGTTAAAAAGAAAATTAATGAATGGGAAAGGGGGCTTAGAGATTTCATGTTTCAAGGGTTAAATGCAACACTGTGGAAACGTGATAAAAAGTTAGGAAATAACTGTACCACAATACCAAAAACTCAAAAGAACCCTAAGGAATTTTTGAACGGAGAAAAGGTGCTTTTGTATAAATCTAGAATAAAAGCACTAAGAGGAAGGAATAAGCCAAGATGGTTTGGACCCTATACGGTGAAAGAAACTAATCTAAAAGGTGGAACCGTTACCATAATAGATGACGTTGGGAAAGAGTTCACGGTAAGCATACAACGTCTACAACCTTTTGATGAAGACTTGGTGAAAGAAAAAAGGAACGGTAATGAAGTCACTTAGGGCATGACTTCGAGTCTAGCTACAAGACTCATAAATAAAGAAAAGCGCTTCGTGGGAGGCAACCTATACTTAATTGTTTACTTATTTGTGTGTCATATATCTTTTCATTGATTGTTTATTCTTATGTTTGAATTTGTGAAAATGCTTTATTTTGTCTTTAACCTCATCTTAATTACATATAAAGGTATTTTACAAAAAGGATCAGTGTAGGGAAGATTACACACGTTTTTAAAAGAACGTGAACATGAGAATTACGATTATTGAAAAAGATATATATGTGTGTTTGTTAGATTCAAATGCTTGTATCGAGTCATAATTGATGTTTTCCAGGAATTTTTCCAGGTTCTAAAGATGTAATTTTTTCAGACTTTTTCCAGAAAAACGCAGCAGACCAGTTTCTGTCAGGATAACCTGACGGGGTCAGGATTGCAACCTGACGGTGTCAGGAGGATCAAAAACAGCTTATCTAACTTTCTCTCGTTTTCTGTGCTACTTATAATTTTTTGGAATTTCTCAGGTCTTAATTTTCCAAAAAACCTGCAAACATCCGTTCCACAAGCATTATATCCTAGTGTAGTAGAGTCATATGTAGTTTTACCGCCGATTTTACGCGAAGGTTTCGTCTATTTTCATAAAGTGTGCAGGTTTTATTTATCAAGAAGAAGAAACATAAGATTGGATGGAGCTTTTAACGCATACATTCTTCTTGGAAAGAATTTAACCACTACTTCACACGGATCCTACCGAACTACAGGGGAGTACTAGTTTCTTTCTCTTTTAATTACCTTCCGTTATCATAACTTTGATACTTTCGGAGAACATTGGGGACAATGTTCAGTTTAAGTTTAGGGAGGGAGAATAAAACGGGAACTTTGAAACTATGCTTATCCTTGATCATTTTTCTTGTCCTATTTCATTTGTGTAATAAACCATGAGAAATATCGGTTAGGGTAATTTTAGTACCAAATTTAAAAATTTTCATGACTCGTACGAGTGGGTCTTTAGTCTTAATAATGCGTCTCATGGATAAGAGTTATATGACTAGCACAAAAAACCCTTTACCACTCAAATTCCACCCCCAAAAATGTGAGGTTTTCCCCTAGATTTGTTGGAATTAAAGCATTCACCTTTAATGCTTCGAGAGTGTACCGGTAGTATAATAGATTCTAGAACTTGTTTTGTGATGCATCCCGAGATCGCTAGTGAGACTACACTTGTGTAGTTAGGAATAACTAAATGATAAGAGGCATTAGGATAACCCTTGTTTGATACCCGTATTATAATTACTTCTTCCACATCGGTTGAGTAATTCCCCCACACCCTTGCGTTGTACTCATCTTTAGTACACGATACCCCTAGTTAACCCCTCAGAACTTATCCTTTTCGCGGTTCTCATGATGTTTCGGTTTTCCATAATATTAATGAAGAGCATTGTTTACAATTCACCCCCAAATGTACACCCAAATCGCCTTAGCCTACCTTGTATGCACTCACTTTTAGTGCATTATTGTTATCATACTAAACCTTTAGTTCAATTATCTAGTTACTTGCATGGTTGCTAAGTCGAGTCATATCTTTTATACACAGTTTTGGGATGATTGGGACTCATGGGTAAAGTTAAATTTTATGGAATGACGGGAAAGAACGTTAAATTCAAATTCCCTTTATATACGTAATAATGTACTCCAAGTGTTTTGATCTTTTCAATTCGGGTCAATCTAGTGCTAGAGTAATAAAAACTCAAGTGTAGGGATGTGCCTATAAATCCTTTATATTTTGATGTTATCGTAGAGGATGATAGAGTAAAAGTGTATGCAAAAAAAAAAAAAAAAAAAATCGAGAAAAAAGAGTGTTGAAAAAAAATGAAAAAACATATGGGCTACTATCCTACATCTATCTTTATATTTATGTTTTTTTGTTTCAAAGTTATCTAGAGTTTATAGAGTCGAGTCTTGGCTTTGCAACGTCATTCTTCTCATGCTTGTAACATAAAGATTTTTGACTTGCCACCACTAAATCGCCTATCCAACCAAACCCTTTGTTTCCCTACCGTAAGCCTAACGTTACAACCCTTAAAATACCTCTTAGATAGTTGCTCCTAGGTGCTTACGCCAAAGCGGTAGAGGTTTGATCTAGTCTCAAGCCTATGGTAATCTATGTACTATGACCGGTTAACGAGTGTTTATCTTTCATTTCCATTTGATATATTTCATATACACCTGAGAGATGAGAGTATCCAAACACCATTTGTGAGGTGCTAGTATATATAATTTCCGTGCTTGTTATGACTATTGCGGGGCTTATACTTGTTATGAATTATGTTAAACCATTGCTTTATGCCCCCTAACTTATAAATTGATTGGCCAAAAACACATTTGCTTGAAGATAAGCAAATACCAAGTGTAGGGATATTTGATAAGGATTTAAAACGCACACTTTTAAGGGGTCATTTAAGCCCTTAATCGCCCACTTTTATATCCGTTACCGCTTAATTTCGTTCCTTTTAACTTTTTAGGTCTCTTGAAGGCAAAATGCTGGAATGATGCTTATTTGGACGAAAAGGAGTGAATATGTGAAGAAAATGGCTAAAGTCAAGATCAAGACACTCAAGCTGCTGGAAATGCACCCGACGGCGTCACAAACAAAGGGCGACGCTGTCCCTGATTTTGTGACGACACAGTAGCGAAATTGCTATTTTACACCTGACGGCGTCAGGCTTTGAAGAGTAAGGACGTCACGAAGACTTTTCATCCCAGACGCCCTAGATCCAGATTCAGACGACGTCAGAGCTGAAGCTGACGGCGTCACAACCACAACGTGACGCCGTCCCAAAGTTGACTTGGCCAAGACGAAACCCTAATGGCGGCGATCTGACGACGTCACAATTAAAAGGTGACGCCGTCGCAGTTGTAAAACTGTATATAGAATTCGATTTTCAGACATTTTAAAAGGTAGACTTGTGGAGTAAAAACCTAAAACGATTGTAGTCCATTTTGGACAGTATTTTAGGGTTCTCATACCCTATTTTACATCGAGATAAGTTATTTATTCCATTGATTTCATTATGTCTTCAATTGAATGTGTGTATGCTTGCATGTTTAACATGTTCGGCTAATTTACTTGTATGTTTGCTTAGATCTATGAAACCTAGTTATTAATTATTGATTGGTTGTCTCTTATCTTAATTGTAATTGGCTTAGGAGTGCTTAAAGCCATCGTTGTATTTTTTATGCTTGATTAATCTTTATTGACCATTAGTTTATAATTACTAGTGGAATTGTAGGCTAAATATCCAAAGAAAACCTTAGTGTTAAGTTTATGAATCCTATAGATTTCGTAGTCATTAACCTTAAGGTAGCTTCAAAGAGTTAGGGATAAAAGCACACCCTACGAACTTAGAAAACACAACGCGTTAAGAATAAGAACGTGACAATTCAACCACCAATAAAAGATAACTAGGGAGTAATAGTATCTAGGTAGACACATCTTTAATCATCATACGAGCACACTTCAATAGACATAGACTACCCTTAGATAGATAATTAGAATAGTTGAGTAATTGGTAGAAGTACCAACCCCCAAATCCAAACCCCGAGATTTTACCTTTATTTTCTAAAAAATAGAAAAAGATAAAAAAAATCATCTTCCTCAACCTCAACCTTAGCGTAGTAAATTTCTCACTAGCATTCCTATTCCCCTAGAGAACGATATTAATCCCCGAGGCTTACCCTAATACTACACTAAAACGATTAGGTTCACTGCCTAGGTGGTTGAAAAACTTGCTCGAAGAAAAGGAAGTTTCCTTTGACCCCGAACGCGCGTTGTACGAGTATCACAAATATGGGATATAATATTAAGAAAATGAAAAACAAACATAACAACTATTTTATTTCATTAAAGTAATATTTGTTCATAACATCCTTTATCCAAATACTAATCACAGATCTGCATGAAACTACTAGCTAAACGAACTCCTATCCCATCAGCATGGTGAGTAAGCTTTTCCTTTGTTAAAGGCTTCGTAAAGGGATCAGCTAGATTATCATCTGTGTGAACTTTGAGTAGATTGATTTCCCCTATGTCGACTTGTTCTCGAACATAGTGATATCTTTGAGGAAAATGTTTGGTGCCTTTCGTGACTCCAGACTCAGTGGCAAATGTTATTGCAACAAAGTTGTCACAATACACATTTAAAGGTAATTCGATTGAGGGCATAACTCCGAGTCCCGAAATGAATTTCCTAATCCAAACAACTTCCATCGCAGCTTCTGAAGCAGCTATGTACTCAGCTTCTGTAATAGACATTGCAGTCGTACTTTGCTTCTTGCTCTTCCAGTCTACTGCTCCTCCATTAACGACAAATACATATCCCGTCTGAGACTTCTTTTCATCTTTATCAGTTTGGAAAGACGCATCGCAAAACCCTGTAACATCAAGTTCTGCATCTGGATTCCCACCATACACTAGAAACATTTCTTTAGTAGCCCTTAGATACTTAAGAATGTTCTTAACAGCATGCCAGTGCTTCACACCTAGATTCTGTTGATATCGACTGGTGATATTTTTTGAAAATGCCACATCAGGCCTTGTACATCTTACCGCATACATAATGGATCCTACAACCGAAGCATAAGAAACTTTCTTCATTTGTGCCACCTCAGCAGGTGTTGACGCGCATAGTTCTCTACTTAAGCCATGTTCAAATTGCATCGGCAAATATCCCTTCTTGGAATTTTGCATATTGAATCTCTTCAATATTTTATCGATGTAAGTACTTTGAGTTAATCCAATCAACTGCCTTGATCTATCTCTGTAGATCTTGATTCCTAGAATATATGCTGCTTCCCCTAAATCCTTCATAGAAAGCACTTTCCAAGTTAAGACTTTACATCTTGTAAACATGGAATGTCTTTTCCCGTGATCAATATGTCATCGACATACAAGATAAGGAAAATAACATTACTCCCACTAGCTTTGTGATATACACATGGCTCATCAAGATTTTGAGTGAAACAAAATTTCTTGATTTCTTCATCAAACTTCTTGTTCCATTACCTTGATGCTTGCTTCAATCCGTAAATGGATCTTTGAAGTTTGCATACACGCTTTAGAAACTTTGGATTCACAAACCCTTTAGGTTGTGCATATAGATGTCCTCATCTAAGCGACCATTTAAGAAGGCAGTTTTGACATCCATTTGTCATATCTCATAGTCATAGTACGCAGCTATGGCTATAAGAATCCTAATAGCTCTAATGTCTGCTACAGGAGAAAAAGTCTCCTCGTAGTCTACCCTAAAAGTTTGAGTAAAACCTTGAGCTACAAGACGAGCTTTATAGGTGTGTACATTTCCATCCATGTATGTTTTTATCTTATAGAGCCACTTACTTCCCACTACCTTAGCATTTGGAGGTAAGTCAACCTCCATCCAGACTTCGTTATATCTCATGGATTGCATTTCCCCATTCATTGCGACTTGCCATTTTTCCTTTTCAGGACTAATCATAGCAGCCTTATTGTTAGCAGGTTCACCAAGATCCCCTAACATATTTTCCACAACTTTTACGTTAAGACATAGAGGTTCAGGTGCACGCGTAGTCTTTACAGATCTACGAATGGGAACCACTTCAACTTCAGGCAGGACACTCAGACTTTCAGTTTCTACTTGAGGTTGGCTAGTGTTTTCAGAAGGTGATGTATCTTCATGATCATCTTCCAGATCATAAACTCTCCCACTGAATTCATGAGATATGAGCTCCCTTTCAAGGAAGTCTCCTTACCTAGCAAGAATTACTTTGTTTTCAGGTGAAAAGTAAAAGTAGTAACCCGTAGTTTCCTTTGGGTATCCTACGAAGATACACTTAACAGATCTTTGTTGTAGCTTATTAGCTGAGTCACGTTTAACAAACGCCTCACAACCCCAGACCTTTAAGTAAGACAAGTTGGGAGCTTTTCCATACCATAGTTCATATGGAGTCTTATCAACCTTCTTAGTTGGAACCATATTCAAAATGCGAACATCAGTTTCTAAAGCATAATACAAAAAGGATAAGGGAAGAGTTGTAAGATTAAACATCGATCGTACATGTCCAACAATGTACGATTTCTTCTCTTAGATACACCATTTTGCTGCGGAGTATATGGAGAAGTGAGTTGCTGGAAAATCCCACACTCAGCAAGATAATCTTTAAACTCTCGGCTTAGGTATTCACCACCTTTATCGGATTGAAGAGCTTTAATCTTCTTTCCTAGTTGCAATTCTACTTCATTCTTGAAAACTTTAAATGTTTCAAAGACTTCATGTTTATGTTTAAGTAAATAAACATAACCATAACGACTGAAATCATCCGTAAAGGTTAAGAAGTAGCTAGCACCCTTCTTTGACACATGTCTTAGTGGTCCACATACGTCAGTATGTGTCACACCAAGAAGATTAGAAGCCCTTTCTAAACGATTTGCAAAAGGTTTCTTGGCCATCTTCCTAGATATGCAAGACTCGCATTTATCAAATGATTCATCATTGATATCTTGCAAAAGCCCATCACGTTGCAGCTTTTGCATGCGTTTCTTGCCTATGTGAGCAAGTCTACAATGCCAAAGATATGAAGAATCCAAATCACTTTTGATTCTTCTATTATTGATGAACATAATTATTTTTATCAATTACATTATCATGCAAATAAATTTCAAACACACCATTTACTGGAATAACATTAAAGTAAAAATCATCATTTAAAGAAACCAAAATTCCATAATCAGTAAATGTATGAATAAAACCAATATCTTTCAACAAGGAAACATAAACGACACCCCTAATTATAGAAGGTGCGTAATGACAATCGTTCAAAGACAGTACTAAGCCCAAAGGCAAAACTAAATCAAGCGTGCCTATAGCTTCAACGACTGCATGTGCTTCATTCCCCACGTGCATGTATTGTTGTCCATAGGCGTGTTTCATTGCACCTCTAAGTCCCTGCAGTGTATTACAAATGTGAATACAACATCCAGTATCATATACCCATGAATTTATTTTATGAGGAAATGCAAATAATTCTATCATTAAAAGAGTACCTGAAGTGTTGGCAACAGTACCATCATTCTTATACCTCTTTGTTCGCAACTCATCGAGGTAGAGTGGACAGTTCCTCTTCCAGTGTCCTACCTCCGTGCAGTGATGACAAGCCTGATCCCTTTTAGGATTCTTTCTCTTTTTAGGGGGTACTTCTTGGGTTCTGGTTGATAAGCCATAACTTGCTTTCCCTTATCAGGCTACCCTTACCTTTCCCTTTCTTGTTCGCTTGCGGCGTATTAGGCTAGTAATCCTACCCTTCTGAATAGCAAGTACCTGAAGTGTAGGAGCCTTTTTGGGCAAACCTTTTTCGTAGTCAATGAGCATTGCATGCACCTCACTAACTGTCTTCCCCGTGCAATGCATATTATAATTGCGCACGAAACCATCAAATTCCTTGTCAAGGGATCTGTTGATAAGGCCAATTTGTATGTCATTAAGGTAGATGTAGTTGAGGCTCCCAAGTTGGTCCATGTAACTCAACATTTCCAAGCAATGGGCACTCACGGGTTTCCCTTCCCCCTGTTTGCAAATGTGTAGAGAATCTATCAAATCATATAACTTACAGCTGTAGGCTTTTCAAACTGTTTTTGCAAGTTTGGAGACATACTTCCAAGCATAAGGCAGGCAACCTCATTATGCCTGTCATACTATGTTTGCCATGCTGCCCTTATCGCAGGAGTAGCATTTGCTTCAGGTTCAGGAGAACAAGGCATATTCAAATATTCTGATCTTTTGGCAACACGCAAGACAATTCTTAGTTGCCTATACCAGTCATTGAAATTAGCGCTGCCAGTCAATTTTTCGCGATCAAACATTGGTTTGAACAATGAACTTAGTGCATTAGTTTCAGGTTGAGCCATTTCTACAGAAAATAAAAGTTCAAAAGTTAGTACTTTCGATAATTCAACCTTTCAAGAGAATAAAATACCCTTTGGTCAATATTCATATTAACCATATAATTTTCCTTGAATCTAGGACCCAAATTGTCATAGTTTCGCCACACCAGTTGATCTGCTAGTGATGAAAGCATTCAATAGGTAATTGTCGAAGAACAATAATTGACAAACAAGTTTTCAATTCCTAGGAAATATGAGATTTACAATTTTGCCAAACAATTATGCAAATGTAAGCATGTTTTACCCCATCTTATGCCTTAAGTCATAGATCTCACTAACTAACTTAACTAAGTTATCTAATTTAGAAACTGCAAATTTATTCCAGCTGAGTTCTCACACAATATGGAGATTTACCTTGTTATTACAATCTAGCTAAGTTCCCATATAACATAAATTACAACTTCAAGTGTTTCTTATCTTTAGATGGTATAAACTTAAATTAAAGGGTATAATTTTTGATGTGTAATCAAAACTTATGTACGAAGAAGCATGCATACATCTTCATAACATAAAATTTTTCAAAACTTTACTCATAGTTTTTAAATTACTAAGATTAAATTCTACAAAGTTTTAATCGATGCGTACTTACAACTTTGCATTAAGATGCTTTGTACATAGAATGGTTATACTAGGTAGCTCCAAATACAACGCACAAAGTGGTAGAGAAGCTGGTCAGCGCGAAGCTTATTAAAAGCCCTTCTTCTTTTGAGTCGCAATTTAATGTCGAACCCTCCTTAAACCACTCTTATAGTTTGTCATAATGGGTGAGCCATTCTAACCATTTAGGACAGTGATGCAGGTTTTACTGGCCAGGTCTTAATATTTATAGTGTATCGTTATACCTATGGTCTACCCTAACGCACTAACGGGCAGTGTACCCGGCGTGTGTAGTGTAGTATTCGGTAAAGCCGAGGTCGTCCCAAGAGCTACGTGGATTGGAAATTAACTTAAGTCTATGTCATAATAGTAATGGCTTATAAGATTGAAATGATAAAATTAACTAATAAAACAAGGAAATAACAGAAAGCAGATAAGGGCAAGAGATGTGATCAATGAAGGAGAATAGTGCTAACCTAGTTAATCATCCTAGCTAGTTATGTCTACGTCTACTTACTTCCAATTACCTCAGGTGGGGTCAAATTCGAGAGGACAACATTTGGTCAATTCGCCCTAACCTATCAGTAAAGATGCCACCACAGGAGAAATCAGGCGCACCGTCATAAGTCCTGTTGTTCCTGGTCCCCTAAGCCGAGTCATTAAATACCGCTACATGCTAGATTCAAAATAGTGAGTGCCCGGCCGTTAGGAACTTAGATACTACACCCCCAATTCTTAAGTTCATCCAAACGATAGGTGATCAGTTGGTCAAATCGCACAAGTAGAAAGGGTCATCAGTTGGTCATATCTTACCCTTCCCGTCTCAGTCCGCTCACCTAGGGTCAGTTGGTCATATCTCCTAGGCAATTGGCCTCTACCACCATTCAAAACTACCAAATCAAGGGTGACTACCAAAGAACTATGCATGCATACACTTAGAAATAATTGTACGGAAGTAAAGGTAAATGTAAACAAAATAATTAAGGAATCATAACTAGGCCAGCACCAGGGTGCTTAGCCAAACATATAATAAATCATACCAACAAAAATGAATAAATCATAAATTGAATTGAACATAATGTTTGATACAAATTACTTGATGTAAAGCTAATAATGATGATGATTGCAAGTGAATTCTTCCTTCAAACGGCTTCGACTGCTGAAAATACCCTGAAGTGGTGCCCTAATCGACCCCTGGGAGAGGGGTGAAGAGAGATGCTCAAAAATGCAGATTTAGGGCTGTATTTATAGGCCGCGACATAGTTACGGCGTAATTAAATAAATTAATTACGTCGTAACTAAAGTTACGCCGTAACTAAAATATAGTTACGCCGTAACTATATAAGAATTGTTAACTACGTAGTTTCTCTCATCCTTTACTTTTCTTGAAACTTATTTGTACTAGTTGACGCTTTTAGCCCCTAACCGCTCTTGTTACTTTTATAACAAGTCCTTATAATAAATAAACTCAGTACCAACTTGTCACTTTTAATCCCTGGACTACAACTCCTTCGTGCCCAAGTAATTAATTACGGCCTAACTAATTATCCGAGTTACGCCGTAATTCTTCATCCGTATATTCATATCCGCTCCGTAATTATCTCTATGGCGTAACTAAATTGATACGTTACGCCGTAACCTTTATAAAAATAATTACGACGAAACCATAAGAATTGGTTACGCCGTATCCTTCAAAGCTCATACTTACGCCGTAACCTTATTAGATAGTTACGGCGTAATCTTCACATAAAATCCAAAGGCCCTCGTAAATCAATCTTCAGAACATAAACTTGGCCTTTTATCACTTCTTTTCCGCTCCAACGCCTCATTTATCCTGAAATGCAAATATGAACGAATATGAAAGAATTAAGTACCATATTAATGCAAATGAGGCCATAAACACGGGAATTTGATATATAAAAGATCAGGCTAATTTAATGTTATCAAATATCCCCCCACTTGAATCCTACTTGTCCTCAAGTAGACCCTTTAAATAATTCTTAAAAAGATATCTCCCAGGATTAATTGGAAGTTATGACTCTAAAAATCACCTAAGCTAGAAAATTCCAAACCGAGCACCTCACGAAAAGGGAATTGAAATCACACTCTCTCTCATAATTCATGTGTTTAATATTTTTGAGGTGATCACTCAACTGCTCAGTCATGGCGAGTATTCTATCATAGGCTTGGCAAAGATACTAATCTCCACCACTAGAGTCTATAGATGCAGCTATTCTAAAATGCAATGGGTTGACACAACATAAGCTTATGGGGTTATTTTGTCATTACTAACGAGCTACGGCGAAGGGGACAAAACCAATGATACATGACCAAATCCATGGCCAAGACACCAATGATTGCTCGCTTCCTCACCTAAACTCGATTCATGACAAAGGGTAGGATAAGACATGGGAAATTTTAATGGGTGTAAACAAAAAGACACGAAACAAATATATTCCTAAGTCCACAGTCGCCCCACCACTAGTCGCATTCAATCCCGTAGCAAAAATCGAGGGTCAAGAGTCAAGGGGTCTTCAATAATCCAATACACGAGTTAATGCATAAGACATGTAATGTGGTGCCTCATAAACTCCATAATCAAGGCAAATAAGATGCATTAACTCGGCCTTCATCATCAATGAAAAAAGAATGTGCTATATAAAAAAATTTAAAATTTGGGTCAATTTAGCACATATTTCTATCAAAATCGGCCATTTCTATCTCCCATCCCCCCACTTGAAATGTACAATGTCCCCATTGTACGAATATTGATTAAAATTTGAAAGGCGAGATAGAAATGTTCGGGTTTCTAATTTTATCCGTCAGACAAAACGGAT
Source organism: Chrysanthemum makinoi (assembly GCA_910596185.1). Lineage (NCBI taxonomy): Eukaryota > Viridiplantae > Streptophyta > Magnoliopsida > Asterales > Asteraceae > Chrysanthemum > Chrysanthemum makinoi. Next base: position 111,852,890 of record OU343224.1, on the reverse strand, counting down.
TTGTAAAAATTTGCGCCAGTTGAACTAGGCGAAAACACTAATTATAGACAAAACACTTGCTTGCATGCTTCACTTTTTTTTTGATGCAAGACAAGGTATACATGGATAAACGATACGAACATAAAAATTATCCCCCCACTTGAGATCAACTATTATCTAAACCTGATTTTCTTCCAAAACCCTTTATTCAAAACCCGCGACTTTCACTAGTTGAACCAAAATTAACCAACAGCGCCCGGACCATGGACATAAGGAAACTACAGGGTAGAACGAAACAACATATATTGGGTGAACAAAATGAAAAGGATGGCTCTGAAGGGTGTATCTAGGGGTATCTGCACTAATGGTGAGTGCAACAAAAAGGGTTTAACAGGGGGATTGACTAATCGATGTGAAAAGTCAATATACACAATACATATATGGGCTATTTGGGTTTAATCCTAAAATTTCCTTATATCCTAGCTGCACCGATCACACCAAGTTACCTCAGTGTAATGCTCATGATAATGGTCTCGAAAAGATATACAAGGCCAAGTTCTAAAGTCTACTACAGCCACCGGCACACTCATTTTTATGGTATTATGTATAAGGGGAAAACGGAAAGGCTTATCCTCACATAATGAAAATATAGGGTAGGTGTGCTCAGTCTAGGTTAATCCAGTTAAGTAAGGAAAAACATGTCAAAATTTTATTAATGAAACACTTTTCATCAAAAATTAGAAAAATGAGGGCAAGTAAAATCAAGCGGGTGTCTATGTCTAATCCCTTCCCCCCACTTGGGTCATACTTAAGCATATAAATAAAAGATAAGAAGGGTTAGAATTGGAAGAGAAAACTTCCCTGGATTTGCTCGGCATGATCGAAGACTCACGAGTAGACGTGTCCCGTTTTGAGATTTATGAGCAAACTTTAATAACCTGAATTCACTTAAGACAACCAAACGCATCATACTAGAATAACAACAAGTATAAAAAGAAAATGAAAAACCTAACTCACTTTCGTAGAAATCACGGTTGCATTTAGCGTATGCAACAAGCCTTTTAAACCACTTGGTGTCCCAAGTGGACGAGTGAAGTCTCGTGAGGGTTTACAGGGAACACACCCATAAAGTTCATTTAGTACTAATACAAGGTTATTGTGTTTTAAAATGAAAGAATTAAAGCAGAGGAAGGTTACGTCGTAACTCTTATGAGGGAGTTACGCCGTAACTAGCAAAACCTGACATAAAGCTGCAAAGCGAGTGGTTACGGCGTAACCACGGAGATGGTATTACGCCGTAATTATTAATGCGTCAAGAATTCTGCTGCTAAAAAGTTGGTTACGGCGTAATCACTAAGATGAGTTACGCCGTAACTCTAGTCAGATCAGCAAACTGCAGCAGCAATTACTTCCTCGTTTCCTGCAAAAATGGTTAGAAAACACAAAACCCAACTATACTAATAAAATGAAAAAGAAAAGATAGGCATGGGGTGCCTCCCACGAAGCGCTTGTTTTTGTTCGAGTCACGAGCTTGACTCTACCCTTATTTACTACGTAAAAGGGTGTTCATCCCCTCACTTGAAATCAAGTGTGTGTGAAAATAGCAATAAACACCATGAGGGTGTCAATTTGCTATGGGGTGGGGAAATGATAAATTATGATCATACCTGAAAGGAGATGTCATTTCCTTCCATACCTTACCCGTTTTAGTTGATGGCATTGATGATTTGTTTACCTCGTGATGTGGTTGATTAATCAGCTCATATGTCTCCTTGTTTATCACTGAGGTGTCCAAGATTTTTTCTTCTAATTCCTTTGCAGGATCAACTAGAATTGGTTCAGTAGCCAAAGCTACATAACCATTATCGGGTGATGTGATAGGTTGCACGATTTCATCCATAATTTCAGCAACTTGCATAGAAAAACAAGCAAGATTGTTAGGAATAGAAGAAGAGTTAGAAGTAATACCATTATGTGTTGTGGTTGATTCCTCATTAGCTTGTGGCGTTGCTTCATCACTCTGTAAGTTCTTTGCTTCCATTTTCTTCAATTGATCGTCGCTTGTTTCTTCTTTTCTCGCAACCTTCAAACGTCCTGGAAATGGGATAGGTGGTACATAGGGTCTGATATAAGGTAAATCACGAGGAACCGGCTCCTTGTTGACTTCTTTCATCTTTCCCACTGTTGCTTTGATAGTTCCAACTGCATTCTTTTTACTTTCCTGGACCTTTTGGTTTAACTCTTCAAGCTTAGCCTCCAAGCTTTTCCTCTTAGCGTCAAGCTTCTTTAAATTCAGGTCCGCGCCCTCCTTGAATTCCCTGATCATTTCGTCATTCGAGTCGTGCATCCTTTTTAAATTATCCGAGAATTTCTTGACGTCTTCCTCCAATGACTCAACGTACTTGACCTGCTCATATTCTTTGCGTTCTTTTCGGAGAGAATGCTCATGTATAGCATGAATGTCTTCCTTAACCATATTCATATCACATCCGAGTTCATCAATCTGTTTGGTTATGTCACCAATGTCATCCAAGCCCTTGCTATTTGTTACCCAAGTGGTTGCTCCATCATACCAATTTCGTGAATGGTCAGCCATCATTTCAATTGATCTAAGGGCTTGTGCAGGTGGCATTGTAGGGATAGGTCCTTGAGAGTCGAGCATTTGGCGGGACGGGATGTTTAGACCTTTGTAGAAAATAAGGACCATCTGATGGTTGCTGATATCATGCGTTGGGCATCTGTAGAGAAGGTCATTATATCTTTCCCAAGCTTCATCAAGTGTTCCATCCATCTTCTGTCTGAAACTCCTTATCTCATCCATCATCTTGGCAATCTTTTAAGGAGGACAATATCTCTGAATGAACGCTTTCTTCAAAAGATTCCACGTGTTGATTGAGCCCGCAGGAAGCATCTTCATCCATCTTCTGGCTGCACCAGTGAGTGTAATAGGGAACACTCTAAGCATTAATGCATCTTGAGAAACTCCTGGAGTGTGGAAAAGATCTGCGATCTCCAATACTCTTCGCACATGCAGGTGGGCATCATCATCGTTAGTTCCCGCGAAAAGCTTCTGTCTAAGTTCCCTCATGAACTGGCAGCTGATCTCAAACTCGATGTCATCATTAAACTCGGGATATATGATGCCTGGGTTTTGGTCACCTTGAGTCAAAGCAATGTATTCTTCCATAGTGAGCATGTCAAAATCTGAATCTTCCATATCCTAAAATATCAAAAACAAACAAAAACAGAAAAGACGAGAAAAAGAAAATAAAAGAAAAACTTAAATTAAAATCCTAAATAGCTCCCCGGCAGCGGCGCCAAAAAATTGATGCAGGTTTTACTAGCCAGGTCTTAATATTTATAGTGTCACGCTATACCTATGGTCTACCCTAATGCACTAACGGGCAGTGTACCCGGTCGTGTGTAGTGTAGTATTCGGTAAAGCCGAGGTCGTCCCAAGAGCTACGTGGATTGGAAATTAACTTAAGTCTGTGTCACAATAGTAATGGCTTGTAAGATTGAAATGATAAAATTAACTAATAAAACAAGGAAATAACAAAAAGCAGATAAGGGCAAGAGATGTGATCAATGAAGGAGAATAGTGCTAACCTAGTTACTCATCCAAGCTAGTTATGTCTACGTCTACTTACTTCCAATTACTTCATGTGGGGTCAAATTCGAGAGGACAGCATTTGGTCAATTCGCCCTAACCTATCAGCAAAGATGCCACCACAGGAGAAATCAGGCGCACCGTCATAAGTCATGTTGTTCCTGGTCCCCTAAGCCGAGTCATTAAGTACCGCTACATGTTAGATTCAAAATAGTGAGTGCCCGGCCGTTAGGAACTTAGACACTACACCCCCCAATTCTTAAGTTCATCCAAACGATAGGTGATCAGTTGGTCAAATCGCACAAGTAGAAAGGGTCGTCAGTTGGTCATATCTTACCCTTCCCGTCTCAGTCCGCTCACCTAGGGTCAGTTGGTCGTATCTCCTAGGCAATTGGCCTCTACCGCCATTCAAAACTACCAAATCAAGGGTGACTACCAAAGAACTATGCATGCATACACTTAGAAATAATTGTACGGAAGTAAAGGTAAATGTAAACAAAACAATTAAGGAATCATAACTAGGCCAGCACCAGGGTGTTTAGCCAAACATATAATAAATCATACCAACAAAAATGAATAAATCATAAATTGAATTGAACATAATGTTTGATACAAATTACTTGATGTAAAGCTAATAATGATGATGATTGCGAGTGAATTCTTCCTTCAAAACTGGCTTCGGACTGCTGGAAAATACCCTGAAGTGGTGCCCTAATCGACCCCTGGGAGAGGGGTGAAGAGAGATGCTCAAAAATGCAGATTTAGGGCTGTATTTATAGGCCGCGACATAGTTACGGCGTAATTAAATAAATTAATTACGTCGTAACTAAAGTTACGCCGTAACTAAAATATAGTTACGCCGTAACTATATAAGAATTGTTAACTACGTAGTTTTTCTCATCCTTTACTTTTCTTGAAACTTATTTGTACTAGTTGACGCTTTTAGCCCCTGACCGCTCTTGTTACTTTCATAACAAGTCCTTATAATAAATAAACTCAGTACCAACTTGTCACTTTTAATCCCTGGACTACAACTCCTTCGCGCCCAAGTAATTAATTACGGCGTAACTAATTATCCGAGTTACGCCGTAATTCTTCATCCGTATATTCATATCCGCTCCGTAATTATCTCTACAGCGTAACTAAATTGCTACGTTACGCCGTAACCTATTTAAAAATAATTACGACGTAACCATAAGAATTGGTTACGCCGTATCCTTCAAAGCTCATATTTACGCCGTAACCTTATTAGATAGTTACGGCGTAATCTTCACATAAAATCCAAAGGCCCTCGTAAATCAATCTTCAGGACATAAACTTGGCCTTTTATCACTTCGTTTCCGCTCCAACGCCTCATTTATCCTGAAATGCAAATATGAACGAATATGAAAGAATTAAGTACCATATTAATGCAAATGAGGCCATAAACACGGGAATTTGATATATAAAAGATCAGGCTAATTTGATGTTATCAGACAGTCGCATCAATCGACAAAAAGTTCAAGATTTAATACTTATAAAACAAATCTAATTTCACCATTATTTAGTCCAGTTAATTTTCTATTCTCAAATAACCCTTTTTGCTTACAAACGTATCATACTAATATAAACAAAAAACAATTAATAAAAATATAACGAACTCAAATAATTATACATATAACTTAACAATTAACATATGTAAAAACAAATAGCCACATGAATAATTTGTTCGATAAAACCCTAATAATCAATTCTAGGTGTAAAAACCATGCATTTATTAACTAGGGCTTTCACCTACTATGGTAAGTGAGCCACATACATCGACAAGTCGATTGCATAAGCCTTAGTTAACGATATACCATATTGCACATAATGAATTATTAGTAGATATATTGAGGTCTTCCCCAATTTTATATTTATCAAACTAATTACATGTGAATTTTACTTAACAATTAATCAAAACAATCAATAAACAATAATACATAGCAAAACATGCATGTTTCATCATGGATTCCTCATAACAATTACAATTCCAAGATACACATATAATCATAGCACATAACAATTATTCATTATAGCCACATAAAATATACATGCAATCCTAGGGTTTCTACAAGTTTTACAAAAAATAAGCCTAATTAAAAAATTAAAGGGTGATGCGCGTATAACGCGTTCGGGGTCAAAGTAAACTTTCTTTTCGTCGAGCAAATTTTTCAATACCCTAGGCAGTGAACCTAATCGTTGTAGTGTAGTATTGGGTAAGCCTCGGGTATTGATATCGTTCTCTAGGGGAATAGGAATGCTAGTGAGAGATGTACTACGCTAAGGTTTGAGGTTGAGGAAGATTATTTTTTTTATCTTTTTATAATTTTTTAGAAAGCTAAGGGTAAAATCTCGGGTTTGGATTTGGGGGTTTTGGTACTTCTACCGATTACTCTACTTATCTAATTATCTAAACTAAGGGGTAGTCTATGCCTATTGATGTGTGCTCGTATGATGATTAAAAATGTGTCTACCTAGATACTATTACTCCCTAGTTATCTTTTATTGGTGGTTGAATTATCACGTCCTTATTCTTAACGCGTTGTGTTTTCTAAGGTCGTAAGGTATGCTTTTATCCCTAACTATTTGAGACTACCTTAAGGTTATTGCCTACAAAATCTCTAGGATTCATAAACTAACTCTAAGGTTATCTTTGGATGTTTAGTCTACAATTACGCTAGGTGGTTATAAACTAAAGTTCACAAAGATCACTCAAGCATTAAAAACACAACAATGGCCTACTGCACTCCTAAGCCAATTACAATTAAGATAAGAGACAACCAATCAATAATTAATAACTAGGTTTCATAGATCTAAGCAAACACACAAGAAATTTAGCCGGACATGTTAAACATGCAAGCATACACACATACAATCGAAGACATAATGAAAACAATGATGTAAATTACTTATCTTGATGTAAAATAGGGTATGAGAACCCTAAGATAGTGTCCAAACCGGACCAAAATCGTTTTAGGTTTTTACTCCACAAGTATACCTACTAAAATTCTGAAAATTCGATTTCTATATATAATTTTACAACTGCGACGGCGTCACCTTGTAGTTGGGACGACGTCAGATAGCCGTCATTAGGGTTTCGTCTTGGTCAAGTCATCATTGGGACAGCGTCACGTTGTGGTTGTGACGCCGTCACTCTTCAGCAGTGACGTCGTCTGAATCTGGATCTAGGCCGTCTAAGAAGAAAAGTCTTCGTGACGTCCTTACTCTTCAAATCTTGACGCCATCAGGTGTAAAATAGCAAAATCGCTACTGAGTCTTCACAAATTCAATTACATAAAGAGGGACGGCGTCGCCCTCTGTTTGGGACGCTGTCAGGTGTAATTCCAGCAACTTGTGTGTCTTGATCTTGAATTAGCCATTTTCTTCACATATTCACTCCTTTTCGTCCAAAAATGCATCATTCCAGCAATTTACTTCCAAGAGACCTAAAAAGTGAAAAGGAACGAAATTAAGCAGTAACTGATATAAAAGTGAGCGATTAAGGGCTTAAATGACCCCTTAAAAGTGTACGTTTAAATGCTTATCAAAGGGTAATCGACCCAATTAATAAAAAATTAGGGTTCCAATTTTCAAAACCCTAGAAACCATAAAAAAAACATGTAATAATTATAAAGATTCAATTTTTATGTGTTTCGGTAATTAATTACAACGTATTAAATGCTCGTGATGCCACTGTTAGGTTTTACTAATCATAACAATTATAGAAAACACATAAACATTATCAAAGCATGCAGCGGAAGTAATAGGAATAATACTTGTAAATTAACTAACCGAATTAAAAGTATATGCGTACCTTTTGTGAATTAAAGAACACAAGAGATCAAGAACCAAGGAAACCCTAAACCCTAAAAATTAGGGTTTAATAAATTCGACCAACCCCTTTGTCGAATACCAAGAATTACCCAAACACACTTGTATTTGCCCTTCGTTCTTGTACACACGTACTATGATCGAATTAACGTGAAAAGCTAGGTGCTTAAATCACAAACAACCAAACACTTGTATTGAGCAATGGAAAATCGATCCATAAGGAGTTTAGGGTATGAACGATCGGTCAAGGCACACGGATAGGAGAGGAGAAGAAGTTAGGGTTCTTTGGTGATCTAAGATGAATTAGAATTGAATACAAAAGGTTTGTATATAAGGTGAAAGCTGAATATACGTAACAAACTTTTATCAAATTAACCAATATACGTAACATATTTTTTTATTGTAAATGTACGTAATATACTTTTAAATAATTACCAATGTACGTAACATTGACAGATTAATATTTTAAAAAGTTACAGTTTTGGTCCCTGCCGTTTGCTTTGACTTTCACCGTTAGTCCTTTGATATTTTTTTACTTAAAAAATTACAGTAATGGTCCCTTGACATTTGCGTTGACTTCCACTGTTAGTCCATTGATATTTTAATACGTTTTCGTCAGTTTTTATTTACGTTTTCATACATTTTTATCGTCTTTATCCATTTTCACACGCTTTCATCCGTTTTCATCCATTTTTATACGTTTTCGTCCTTTTTTATACACTTTCGATTCGTTTTTCTTACATTTGTATACGTTTTAATCTGTATTTATCCGTTTTCATTTGTTTTTATACGTTTTGTCCATTTTTATATGTTTTTGTTCATTTTTATGCGTTTTTGTCCGTTTTTACAAGTTTTTGAAGAGTTTTCTTACATTTCTATCTTTATCTGTTTTTATACGCTTTCGTTCATTTTTCTTACATTTCCATATGTTTTATCTGTCTTTATCCGTTTTCATCCGTTTTTATACGCTTTCCTTCGTTTTTCTTATATTTTCATACGTTTTTATCCGTTTTCATCCTGTTTTATATGGTTTTGTCCACTTTTATACGTTTTTATATGTTTTCATCCCTTTTTATGCGTTTTTATTCGTTTTCATACGTTTTTGTCCACTTTTATATACTTTCGTCCAATTTTTTTACATTTTCATACGCTTTTATCCATTTCTATACTTTTTCATATAGATAAAAGTGGATAAAACGTATAAAAACATAAGAAAAACAGACAAAAGCGTATAAAAACGGATGAAAACACTTAAAACGGACAAAAACGAATAAAGACGTATGAAAACGTAAGAAAAATGGACGAAAGCGTATAAAAACGGACAAAACGTATAAAAACGGACAAAAATGGACATAACCGCATAAAAACGGATGAAAACATATGAAAACGTATAAAAATGGACAAAAACGTATAAAAACGAATGAAGACGGATAAAAACGTAAGAAAAACGGACGAAAGCGTATAAAAATTGATGAAAACATTTAAAAAAGACAAATGGATAAAAACGTAAGAAAAACGAACGAAAGCGTATAAAAACGGATGAAATCAGATAAAGACAGATAAAAACATAAGAAAAACAAACGAAAGCGTATAAAAATGGATGAAAACCTATAAAAACGGACAAAACCAGATGAAAACGGATAAAGACGGATAAAAACGTACGAAAAATGGACGAAAACGTGTAAAACCGGATAGAAACGGATAAAAACATAAAGAAAAATGGACGAAAGAGTATTAAAATGTCAAGGGACTAACAGTGGAAGTCAACGCAAATGTCAAGGGACAATTACTGTAATTTTTCTAAGTAAAAAAATATCAATGGACTAACGGTGAAAGTCAACGCAAATGGCAAGGACCAAAACTGTAACTTTTTTAAATGGTAATCTGTCAATGTTACGTACATTGGTAATTATTCAAAAGTATATAACGTACGTACATTGGTAATCTGTCAATGTTACGTACATTGGTAATCTGTCAATGTTACGTACATTGATTCTCGTACGTAATGTGTGCAATCCCGAAGTCTCGTGTTCGAATCCGGTCATATGTATATTAAAATTATCCATAAACCTTTCATCATCATCTTACTTTTATTAACAAAACAACTACAATGCATTGAACCATAAACAATTTAATGAGCTTTCCAAAATGCATGAATGGTTAATATGTGTTCAGACAAGTGGTTGCAAATAACAAAAAATATCAATTTAATATAGTTCAATTATACGCATAATAGAAGGTGATTCAGCATTTAATGCATTGTGGGTTGCCACATCATAGGTAAATTGGTTAACTACTTCTCTTTGAACACACACCTATTGTAACTTAAACAGCTATATTAAATTGATATTTATTGTTATTTGCAACCACTTGTCAGAACACAGATTAACCATTCATGCATTTTGGGAAGCTCATTAAATTGTTTATGGTTCAATGCATTGTACTGTAGTTGTTTTGTTAATAAAAGTAAGATGATGATGTGTAAGTGATGTGGCAATATATTGAACCTATGGGTTGGAGATGCTCTAAGGTATAATAGGTGTGTTTTCATAGAGAAGTGGTTAACCAATTTACCAATGATGTGGCAACCCACAATACATTGAATGCTGAATCACCTTCTATTATGCGTATAATTGAGGCTCCATTGTGGATGCCCTTATGGAGCTTTGAAATGATTTTGAGAAGTGTAAAACAGTTGGGGTATGCAATTGCATTCTCACAATCAAACTAATTTGTTATTTCATTTCTGTTTTCTATTATGTATTGAAAAGTAGATTATTTAGGTTATAAATTGATGAGGTGGTTATTCGAATATTGGTATTAAAGGAGATGAAAAGGGTTATAGAAATGGGGATGATAGTGAAAGAGAGATGTAAGGAAAAAAGACGTGTTTTGTGTTTATGGACAAAGACATGTGAGGAAAAAAAAGACTAATTTACCCTTATGTGCGAGGCACATGAGGGATCAGAAAATTAAAATGATCGTTAAAGTAAAGGACTAACGGTACATAACGTTTCGTATTTAGGGACGGATGGTGCATTTTTTCGGTCAAAGGATGAAATTTGTTGGTCAACGCAAACCATAAGGATGAACAATAGAAGGGGAACAAGACAAGGGTAACTTAGTCATTTCACTTTCACACAAGGACTAAACTTGCAACATCACCAAACTATAAGGATGGTTTCTACAATATACTCTTGCACATAAGCATTAAAAATAAAATAAAAAATGTCGAACAAATAAAAGTTACATGTTTAGCCGGTAACAGGTCATGAAATTGGTAATTGATGCAGGTTTTGGTTTTAATATTTATAAAGTCTTGTTTACTTATGGTCCACCTTATGCACTCACGGGCAGTGTACCCGATCGTGTGTAGTGTAGTAATCGGTAAAACCGAGGTCGTCCCAAAAGCTATGTGAGCGGATTCTAATTAAGTCTAGGTGTCACTGATTTTAATTGTTTTTAGGATTGAAATGATTAATAAACTAATTAACAAGAAATAAATACGAAAAGTAAATAGTGGGTGTGATCAATAGAGGTAAAGTGTGCTAATCTAATTACTCATCCTATCATGTAATGCTCATGTTTTACTACTTCTAATTGATTCAAGTGGGGGTTTAAGTCGCTAGGACAACATTTGGTCAGTTCGTCCTAGCCTATCAGCAAAGGCTTCCACCCGAGATCAAGCTACTACCCTTGAAAGTCGAGTTGTTTTTAGTCCCCTAAGCCAAGTCATTAAGTACCTCTACACGCAAGATTCGAAATAATGAGTGCCCTGGCGCTAGCATCTTAGACACTCATCCCTAACTTCTTATGTTCATCCAAACGACCGGTGATCAGTTGGTCAGTTCGCACAAGCGAGGAAGGGTCGTCAGTTGGTAAATTCTTACCATTCCCTACTCAACCTAACTACTTAGGGTCAGTTGGTCAATTCTCCTAAGCAACTAGATACGATCGCCATTCAAAACTACTGAAGCTAGGGTAACTACCATCGAACTATGCATGGATACACAAGAAACAATTATATAGAAGCATGAAAACGTAAACAAAACAATTAAGGAATCATAACTAGGCTAGCACCAAAGGTGCTTAGCCGATCATATTAAAAGAAACCAAAGATTCAATGTTTGACATAATGAAATACATGAATCAAAAGTAAAAGATAAAATAATCGCTAATGCTTATCGTTAAGGAGTGATTTCTCCCTTTGAGATGGCTCTGTATGCTCTCCAAGATCTGCCTTTGGACCCCTCTTGACGTTCTCTGCTTTTTGGTGGTGAGTGAATGATATCAAATGCAGAAATTAGGGCTGGTATTTATCGGCATGATCTAGTTACGGCATAACTTGAGTTGAGAGTTATGCCGTAACTTCAATAATTCCTCAAATATGCTCTCGGTAAGCTGGTTACTGCGTAACACTTGGGAAGGGTTACGCCGTATCTTCAATACAGGTTACATTTGTTATGATTACGCCATAATCCTCAGAAGGAGTTACGGCGTATCTGATGACGGCGAGAAATATTTCTTGACCTAGTTGGTTACGACGTAACCTTAGTTGGGAGTTACGCCGTAATTGATGCTGAGTTGGTCTTCTGAGTCAACGCGCTAGCTACGGCGTAATGTGAGAGAGGGGGTTACGCCGTAGCTTCTTCACAATGGGCATACTATCATAAATCTTTAATAAAATCTCCAAATCCGCGTCTCATCAGCTCCAATGCTCGTAATTTACCTGAAAGTGAAATATAAAGGAAAACAAGCGTAAATCCATATAAATGATATAAAATATGAGCATTATCGGGGAAAATTGACACTTAATATTCAGGACTATTTGTTGTTATTAAATATCCCCCCACTTGAACTCTACTTGCCCTCAAGTAGATCTTATTAGAAAATTTTCTAAAAAGATATCCCCCATTACTTAGAAGATATGAGTTTAAAAATCCTTTATGCTAGAATAAATTAAAGCCGAACACCTCACGAAATGGGAATGAAACACTCAAATTCTCTCAACTAGTCTAAGTGTCAATTTTGGGGTGATAACTCAAAGCACTGTCATAGCATGTATTCTATCATAAGCTTGGCGGTTACACAAATCTCCACCACTAGAGTTAAGGACTAAACAATTCTTGAAGGCAATATGGGTAGACACAACATGGGTTAAGGGTGAATTGTCATTACTAACATGTCACGGCAAAGTGGACAAAATCAATGATACATGACCAAATCCATGGCCAAGACACCAAAGATTGCTCGCTGCATCACCTAGACACGCTTCATGACTAAAGGGTAAGATAAGACATGGGAAGCATATCTTCAAATATAAGTCTTTGACGAAAGCGTGATTTCCGAACCTCTCTACTTGAACCTTGAACTTAGGCAAACAATGACTTCCCGATCACAAATTAAGACTACACAGTAGGCTAAGGCAAATGGGTGTAACGAAACAATATATATTGGGTGAACAAAATGAAAGGAATGGCTCAGACGGGTGTATCTAGGGGTATCTTGCACTAAAGGTGAGTGCAACAAAAGGGTTTAACATGGGGGTCGAAAAGTCGAGGTGACTAATCGATAGACACACAAGGATAGGCTATTTTGGTGATAATCCTTTAACATTGCCTTCTTAAAGTGATTATTCCATATACATTAAGCGAACTCAACATAACTCGTCTATGGTCTCGAAATGATGTAAAGGCCAAGTTCTAAGGTTTACAAGCTACCGACACACTCATAATTTGGTGGATTTGGGTAAATAATTGTAAATGGATAAGGTTAATCTCACCAGAAAATATCAAGGGTTATAATGTGCTAGGCTAAGGTCTAATCTAGTTAGGTTAAGAAAAACATGTCAAAATTTTAAAAATTGCATAATTTTTCAAAATAAACTATAAAAACAAGGGCAATCAAGTTCAAGAAATAATTTTACTCCCGTCCCCCCACTTGAAATGTACAAAGTCCCTTTTGTACTAAACGTTAAATAAAGGTGAAGAGAAAGTAGAATTAAAGCGAGAACTTCCCTGAAATTTGCGCCAAAAAAAAGAAAGAAGGCTCACGAAGAGAATCGTGCCTTCACTTAAGCAGACACGAGCAAACTTCATTCCCTGAAATCATACTAACCAACAAGCATAAATCTAAAAAGTAAAAATGTCACACCCCTAAAATATCGCAGCGGAACGATAGTGTCTTTGGGGTATGACGTCATAGCACAAAGTATGGATACAGAAAACGACCTCTAAAATGAGACGTTTTGAAAGGTTTACCATTCGATAAAGTTAAAGTTTACACAACATGAGATCCCAAAGTTTGATAATACATAAAGGGTTACAAAACATGTCGAATGGTAATAGATAAAAACACAAGACTCTAATGTATGCCATGTGACCCAAAAGCTCCATGAAATACTATCGCCTTACGACCTGAGATAAACATGCTAAAAAGTGTCAACACAAAGGTTGGTGAGTTCATAAGTTTGTAATAAAATGATCTGAAATACTTTGAGAAAGGTTCACGCAGCAAAGGCATTGTAAATCCACCCAGTTCCAAGTTCCGCCCATACAAAACTTGCAACCTGTGTGTTCACAACCCATTGCCTAAAATAGAATGACAATCATGAATATGCGCATTAAGGTAGTTAAAAGTATAAATATCACTACAAGGGTCTTCCAACAACTCGTGTTGGGATGTTCCTCCAACGACTCACGTTGGGCTGTATCCATATAAATGGCCTTCCAACATATAAATGTTGGGATGTTCCTCCAACGACTCACGTTGGGCTGTATCCAAATAAATGGCCTTCCAACATATAAATATTGGGATGTTTGTTTAAGTCTAGTCACTTCACGCACCCAGTCTAAAGTATAAGTAATGTTGTTTGGCAAAAGAGTTTAAATGTTTCGATAAATAAGCATGTATCTTGCCCCAAATAGTTTATAGGAATTTAAACGAGTAAAAGCGGGGTATGAACTCACCTGGTATGATTGATATGCTAACAAAATGAAGTGCACGAAAATGAGGCTCGGAAACTATCCGCAACCTAAAATGAATGATGTGCTCTAATATAAGTCATGAAACAATGTCGTGCATGCAAACTCATATGTAATCTATACCACTTGTACGTTTTTGAAAATAGAATTTATCGTCAAAATATATGTTTATGACATCTCGTCATGTTTATAAAATACTTTACAGGTATATACGTTGAATGAACATCCTACGATAATCGTTTTGCGATTTATTATGAAATTATAACTTTTCGTCGTAAAATAATGTTACTTGACAATTTCATGAAAGTGAATATACGGCCTTGAAAAGCTAGTCCTAAAATGGTGCACGTCGAGTGTCAGGAAACAAACTCAACGGTTTTGGGAAGCTTGTATCATTATCTAAAAGTTTTAGCATTTAAGTTTTCATCCTAGAGGTCTCGATCATGGAGAGAAATATACGTTAAGTATGGTACTTTTGTCCAAAATATAGTTTAAGGGTGGTTTTCGGCAAATGTTTGAGTAACCATAATTATTTCATTACAACTCCGCTAAACAAACGGTCGGACATTTTGGAAAATATACTTGGCAAACTCACTTTTACTAGAAGACATTACTTTATAAAATGTTCTACATCAATGTTAAAAACGTCCTCCAACTTGTTGCCGTAATACTTGCCTATTAGAAATATAATAGTTTTTCCTTATATATTAAAGTTACGACAACTTTTGTAAACGTGTATAATTTGATCATTACAAATCCGTTTTCTACGTTTTAAAGATCCTTAGCTTTGTATCAAAGTATACTAGTATATTTTTGATAAGTCGACATAATTTATAACGCCTAAGTTTCATTTTTGACTCGTACAAAATAAATACAACATGCTGAAATTTCCAGAAAATTATAGTTTTCGTCGCCAACTTGAAAAATTCATAACTTCTTCGTTATAGCTCCGTTTTAATCCGTTCAAGCGGCCACGTTTTCGTTTTAAAGTGTATTTTCTAAATATCTAGGCCAAAAATTTTTATCCACTGTCGAATTTTCCAGATTTTAAAAATATGGACAGAACCTTTTTAAAACTTGTCGAAATGAGTTTTTCTCGTACCAAACCTATTCTAACCCATTCAAAACAACTCCGAAGCTATTCTAATCCTACCATACACCTTCTTAGGGTGTCATGGGTTCCTAGACATCACCAAGTGTGATTTATAACAAGGAGTAATTATAGGATGTCAAATATATATATTACTCTTAAAATCAATGAAAAAGTGGTATAAATCTCATGAGACTTGCATGTTTTCTCAAATAAAATGAAATGACCATAACAATGAATATGAAATAAACACATGAATATGAATGCTTACAAGTAACTTGATGAGGTTTAAGGACAATGGGTTTTTCCTAATCACCTTAGATTTTTATTGCAAAACCTTTACAACAAGTGATACTAGAGTATATAGAACTTGATTAGAAAAAAATTTATATTAACAATGACTAACACCCCCTTGTCGACAAGTTGAAGTCATAAAAATTATAAAAATGCATTTCTTGCAAAATTTGAGTGAAATAATAATAATCGTGTAGTATTTAAGAAAACCGTCGTAATTATATAAATATAACAATTTATATACAAAATAACTTTAAAACACTGGGTAAACTCATAATATTATTTTTTTATAAACTTAATATGAGTATAAAAATATATTGGAAAAATTTTTGGAAGTATCGGATCAAACGTTCAAAATAATTAATTACGCGATAGCGTTTATTTAATATGAAATTATGCGTTTAATGTGAAATGCAAAACTATGCATGAGCTAGTATGATGAATGTTGAGTTTGAGAAATGACCAAAAATTGAGAATTGTGACAAAAAACAAAAACAAAAAGAAATCTAACTCACTTTCGTAGGAATCACGATTGCATTTAGCATATGCAACAAGCCTTTTAAACCACTTGGTGTCCCAAGTGGACGAGTGTAGTCTCATGAGGGCTTACAGGGAACATACCCACAAAGTTTATTTAAAAATTAATACAAGGTTATTGTGTTAATAGAAATAACTAGAGCTGTAGGATGATTACGTCATAATCCAATAGAGGAGTTACGCCGTAATTATGGAAAACCTGACAATTTGCTACTGGAGAATAGCTACGGCGTAACCATAAGATGGGATTACGCCGTAATGGTTATGCCTTGGAGAGAATCGCTATTGATAATATGTTACGGCATAATCATGGGGATGAGTTACGCCGTAACTGTTGGACAGATCTGGTCCCCGTTTTAGACACTTGTGAATTCATCTCCACTTCCTGCAAAAATTGTTAAAAACACAAAACCAACAAAAATTGAAATAAAAGAAATAAAAAGGATAATTCGAGTTGTCTCCCGAAATAGTACTTTTCTTTATTACCGAGTCTTTAAGTTAGACTCAAAGCTAGCCATGGGGCTTTACGGTGGCCTTCGAACTTGGACCTCCTTAGTTGATCTTTTGTTGGAAGAGGGCTGGTCCCAAACAGATGGAGGAATGTACGGAGTCATGCAGTATCGAGTTTCTTGAAAAAAATTAGTTTTGGCCCATTCATAGCGAAACTTAGACTCGACTTCCCATTCTAGTCTTGTATCCCCAAAATTTACTTTAACCCAATTTTCGAATGAGATCCCCTTGTATCCGACTTCCATTCTTTTTCTTCATCAAAACATGCCCACTCCTTACGTTTGAGCCAGCCGGGATCGGGGAATTCTCCTCAATTGAAAATATTTTGATTAGGATTGCATGTAGGCCATGCCTTAGTGGTTCCCTAGACATCATAATTGCCGGTTCACAAAAAAGGAGAGTCCAATCCACCTCTTCAAACCAATCGGTCATAATATCGCGCCCCTGGAACCAATGATCCTTGATTAGTTTTTCATCCTCGAAACACCACCAAACTTCTGCCTCTTTCTTAATTCTTTTTACAAAAAACTGTCCTCCCCCATTGCACCGCTTGAGAAATGGAGAACACATTGGCAGTGTTAATTTAGAATCCCCTTTCATAGAAGTTACAGGAGCACAACGATGAAGCTTTCCTGTAACAATAGTAATACCCTTTTTATGAGGCACCCTAGGTGAAGTTCGAACTTCGTCGTTATCATCTTGAGAAGATTCATCGCTGTCGTCTTCATCGCTTGACTCGGTTTCCTGCAAATGACCAAAATTTGAAGGGGGAAAATTATCAGAAAAATTTGCTGGCACTTCTTTGGAAACTTCTTCAGTGATAACTTCATCAGGCTCTTGGCACGAAGTTTTATCCATTCTAAACACCACTCTCTCATCACTATATCCCAATGAAAGTTCCTTTTCTAAAACCTTGATTCGGGCGCGTGAGGAAGCAAGGAAAGGTCTTCCAAAAATTAAATGTTCTCTTGGGGTGTTTGCCATGTCAATAACTACGAACTTGGACGTAAATATGAACCTGTCGACTTTAACCAATACACCACCCGTGATCCCAAGAGGGGTTGCTTTAGTCATGTTTTCCATCTCAATCACCATGCTCGTCTTCCAAAGATTAGTTAATCTTAGTTTTAAAAATATTGAGAGTGGCATGATGTTTATACTGGACCCAAGATCTGCTAATGCCAAAATATTATGATTACCTACGAAACATGGAATGATGAACCCATTCGTGCAGACCTCCTTGATCGGTAGTTGGTTAGGTATCTCAGTTCCTAACCTTGGTTCGCTCTCTGGCTCAAGATTACGCTGTAACTCATTACAAGGGTTACGGCGTAGCTATGAGCTACGCCCGTAGCTTGATCACATATTCCGAATCAATTATAGAAGAATGGAAATCATCAATTTGTAAATTTACATCTTCTTCAGAAAAAACGGCCTGGCACACCACCATAGGTTTGATCCCCTCAGGTTCAGCGTTACTTTTCTTCATCTCTTCACTGAGTTTTTCCACCATTGCTTCTAGGTTTTTTAAAGTTGTGTCATGGTTGGAGAGGCTTTTATTTGTATTTTTATGGAAACTTTTGATCCAATCATCTTGTTCTTTTTGTCTTTGGGCTGAGGCCTCCAGAAATTTGCTGACGGTGTCTTCAATGATGGGTCTTCTCTCCCCGAAAGGCCCACGGTTGTAATATGTGGGAGGTCCTCAATGATAACCATTCCCGTTTCCATTAGCCCCTTGAAACGGTCTATTTTTACCATATTTAACTTCTTCGATTTTACTATCATCGTCAATAAGAGGACAATTTTTGGTGAGATGTCCTCCACCGCAGCTTTCACATCCTACTTGGATAGCATGAAAACTTTCCTTGAGCTTGAGCATGTCACAATCAAGATTTTCAAGCTTGCTTGTAATGGCGGCAATACCTTCAAGATTTCCGCCTAGGCTTCTTTGGCTTCCTCCATCGTGCCATTTTTGAGAATGATCAGCCATTTTTTGAATTGCTTCAATGGCGAAAGTAGGAGTCATGCTTGGAATTGGTCTCTGGTAGTCCAGCATTTGTCTTGTAGCCACGTTGATGCCTTTGTAGAAAATGTTGACCTTTTGCTGGCTGTTTAGGTCATGAGTGGGACACTTGTAGAGAAGATCTTTGTATCTATCCCAAGCTTAATACAACGTTTCATCGCCTTCTTGCTTAAAATTATGGATCTCCATGAGTTGATTAGATATCTTCGAAGGAGGATAATATCTTTGAATGAAATGCTTCTTTAGGAGAGCCCATGTATCGACTGCCTCGGCGGGCAATCTATCAATCCATCTTCTTGCTGCCCCAGTTAGTGTTATGGGGAAAACTCGGAGCATAACTGCATCATGAGAAACACCAGGTATGTTGAAAAGGCTTGCGACGTACAAGACATTTTCAACGTGTTCATAAGCATCTTCATCTCTGTTTCCCGAGAAAGGGTTAGCATGTAGCTCCTTGATAAACTGTTCTTTGATCTCGAAACAAACATTAGCTCCAATAGCCGACCTAACGAGCCCCGACCCTTGTTCATCCCTAGTCAATGCCAAATATTCCTCCAGAGTGAGGTCATCAATGTTCACAACCTCCATGGTACCTAAAACTTAAAAGAAATCGTGAGAAAACAAGAATTCCAAATAAAACAAAATAAAAGACTTAATAAAAATCCTAATATAACTTCCCGGCAATGGCGCCAAAAACTTGATGCAGGTTTTCTGACCAGGTTTTAATATTTATAAAGTCTCGTTTACCTATGGTCCACCTTATGCACTCACGGGCAGTGTACCTGATCGTGCGTAGTGTAGTAATCGGTAAAACCGAGGTCGTCCCAAGAGCTATGTGAGCAGATTCTAATTAAGTCTAGGTGTCACTGGTTTTAACTATTTTTAGGATTGAAATGATTAATAAACTAATTAACAAGAAATAAATGCGAAGAGTAAATAGTGGGTGTGATCAATAGAGGTAAAGTGTGCTAACCAAATTACTCATCCTATCATGTAATGCTCATGTTTTACTACTTCTAATTGATTCAAGTGGGGGTTTAAGTCGCTAGGACAACATTTGGTCAATTCGTCCTAGCCTATCAGCAAAGGCTTCCACCCGAGATCAAGCTACTACCCTTGAAAGTCGAGTTGTTTTTAGTCCCCTAAGCCAAGTCATTAAGTACCTCTACATGCAAGATTCGAAATAATGAGTGCCCGGGCGCTAGCATCTTAGACACTCATCCCTAACTTCTTAAGTTCATCCAAACGACCGGTGATCAGTTGGTTAGTTCGCACAAGCGAGGAATGGTCGTCAGTTGGTCAATTCTTACCCTCCCCTACTCAACCTAACTACTTAGGGTCAGTTGGTCAATTCTCCTAAGCAACTAGATACGATCGCCATTCAAAACTACTGAAGCTAGGGTAACTACCATCGAACTATGCATGCATACACAAGAAACAATTATACGGAAGCATGAAAATGTAAACAAAACAATTAAGGAATCATGACTAGGCTAGCACCAAAGGTGCTTAGCCGATCATATTAAAAGAAAATAAAGATTCAATGTTTGACATAATGAAATATATGAATCGAAAGTAAAAGATAAATTAATCGCTAATGCTTATCGTTAGGGAGTGATTTCTCCCTTCGAGATGGCTCTGTATGCTCTCCAAGATCTGCCTTTGGATCCCTCTTGACGTTCTCTGCTTTTTGGTGGTGAGTGAATGATATCAAATGCAAAAATTAGGGCTGGTATTTATAGGCACGGTCTAGTTACGGCGTAACTTGAGTTGATAGTTACGCCGTAACTTCAATAATTCCTCAAATATGCTCTCGGTAAGCTGGTTACGGCGTAACACTTGGGAAGGGTTACGTCGTATCTTCAATACAGGTTACATTTGGTATGATTACGCTGTAATCCTTGGAAGGAGTTACGGGGTATCTAATGGCGGTGGGAAACATTTCTTGACCTAGTTGGTTCTGGTAACCTTAGTTGGGATTCTGCCAGTAATTGATCTTTGAGTTGGTCTTACGAGTCAACGCGCTAGCTACGGCGTAATGTGAGAGAGGGGGTTACACCGTAGCTTATTCACAGTGGGCATACTATCATAAATCTTTAAGAAAATCTCCAAATCCGCGTCTTATCAGCTCCAATGCTCGTAATTTACCTGAAAGTGAAATATAAAGGAAAACAAGCGTAAATCCATATAAATGATATAAAATACGAGCATTATCGGGGGAAATTGACACGTAATATTCACGAGTATTTGATGTTATCAGTAATAAATACACAAAAGAACAGGCTACAATGGCAAGATGAGGATACGGATGAGCATTTGGATTCGAATCCCGATACCGAACCGGAACCGTATCGAAACGGTACGGACTCTCAATACACGGTACGGTACGGGTACCATGAATTGAGCCCAAAAAAAATTCAGTACCACCAATACGGTACCAGTACTAAAGCGGGAAGTACCGAAAAAAATCCCGAAAATTGAGTAGTCATATTTTTGAATTAAATAACTTATCCAAACACCCATTTGACCCGTTCCATGTCAAACAATAGTCATGTAAAACATATGGAAACAAACCAAGTACTACAACCGTTCCATTTGGCCCGTTCTCTCTATGGTTCTAACCCGTACGGGTTTGGTAACATAATTATTGGTCAAAGTACCAAACCTGTCACGGATGAAAACTATAAGGAGAAGATATGAGAAATAAAAATTCAATGACTAAAACCGTTATATTTGACAAACCACAAGGACAATTTAAGTAATTAACTTTAAAATAAATGTCAGTAATTAATCAAGCTAGAAGTTACGTATTCTTTTTGAAATACTCTTGTATGATATGTGGTCAAAAATAGTTTGATATCAAATGTATCTTGATGTCAACTTTAATGGAAAGACTAATGGGTATCTTTGGCTTTAAGAGATGGGATCCGTTAAAAAGTGAAAGAAATTTAAAAGTTTGCAAAGCTTATCATTTAGTGTCACGTGTCCTTCACTTACCCATTCTATTCTTTTTTTATTAAATTAGGTTAGAAGGCATTTTGGTCTTTTTAGCCCTTTTTTTTTTCACCCTAAAATTTCAAACGTAAATAACTTTCAAATGGCAAACTTTTATGAAAAACCGATTTCACCAAAATTTTTTAAATTTAATTCTCTTTAATTTGGTATGCATTATCATATATGAATCGCAACTTTTTTTTCTAACTTTTTAAGTGGGTGTTGATTTTCTTAAAATTTTCGACATTTTCGGCTTTAATTTTGTCTAGTTTAAAGGCCGAATTTTGCAAAACTTAAAACACGAAAGTTGTAGCTTTTTGGCCATTATTTACTCAGAAATTTGAATCACTCAAATCCGATATGATATGAGTGAGATATCTCATGTTAAAGATGAACAATAACTGATGAACGTTATAAAAATAACTGATGAACGTTATAAAAATAAGCGATGGCGTTATAAAAATAAGCGATGAAGCGTTATGAAAAATAATTGATGAACAATATAAAAATAAGCTGATGAGCGTTATTTTTCAAAAGCTATTGAACATTATAAAAATAAGCTGATGAATGTTATCAAAATTAAGCGATGAACAATATAAAAATAAGCGATAAGCGTTATTTTTTAAAATCTTGAACATTATAAAATAACTGATGAACGTTATTAAAATTAACTGATGAACAATATCAAAAATAACTGATGAACGTTATAAAAAATAACTGATGAACAATATAAAAATAACTGATGAATGGATGAATATTATATTTTTATTGAAAACTGATGAATATTATATTTTTTTTCTTTTAAAACTAAAAGTTTAGATTAATATTATGATTTTTTTGTTGAAAATACTGACGAACAACGTTTTTTACTGATAAACATTGTGATTTTTTTAAAAATTGACGAACATTATGATTCTTTTCGAAAAACTTATGAACATTATAATTTTTTTTTAGAAAATAGTTGAACTGATGAATATTATAATTTTTTTTGTAAGAAACTGATGAACAACAGTTTTTACTGATGAACATTGTGATGTAACTGATGAACATAATTAGAAAGAACTGATGAACATTGTGATCAACTAATGAACAACATTTTTTTATTGATGAACATCACCTTTTACTGATGAACAAATAAACAACTTTTTTTCTAACACTTTTTTATTAATGAACAAAGTATACGAAGAACAACATTTTGACACCAAGTCAAGATACAATCATTAAAGATCTTTTATCCAAAACATCCACATATTAAACACCATCTACACCACATCTTTCCACACCTATTTTACCCATCATCATCATAATCTTTTTCATACTAATATTAATCTTCTACTACAATTTATAAATTTTACATTTTGACAAATCAAAACCATAATCGAGTTTACTGTAGTAAACATATTAATAAAAATCATACCTATTTAAAAACTCAGATCCGGTACATGCAAACTTTGAAATTAGCAATACCCGTTAATGAAGTATTATTCTCAAATTACATGTAAAGTTAACAATTAAAGTAAACCTTCAACTGTGAAGTATCTGACTTTAAAGGTATGTGGGTTTTCTATACGATGGCGGCGGTGAGTCTATTGAAGTGTGTGCAGATCGTTTCTTGTGATTGTAGATTTGTATGTGTCGATAGATCTATGTTTTTTCTGGTATTGATTGGAAGATGATGGGTTTAGATCTTATTTGTATGTTTAGTGTCTTCTTGATGTTGAAGATGATGACAAATGGACGGTGGAAGTGGCGGCGGCACCATACCCGGAGATGACGGGTCACGGTGGTCAGATAGGTTGGACATGAGCTGTTGAAAAAGTGTAAACCAAGAAATGATTGAAAGCTGAGATATGGTTGGAGATGAGACGTAAAAGAAGGTTGGACATAAGGAGTAGATTATTACTTTTAGTGGAATGACCAGTATACCCTTATGTGTATATGTCCTCCTTTTATTTGATCAGTTGTTGTATTTTGATCCAACGGTCTAGAAAACTTTTTATACTTTTTAAAAAGTAGCACTTTCTGTTTGATCCGGTATCTTGGCTTTAATTGTGGATTTTTTTTTTGTAAGAAGATCTTTTCAAGTTGTACAACAACTTCAGTTAGACTATTAATAGCCGATGATCAAAATTCAATGATTAGTAATGGTCAAATGATAAAAAAAAGTATCATATTTGTCATTATTTGTTCTTGTGGGTAGCGAACAATTTTTTTTGCTTCTGTGGGTAGTATACTTTCAAATTCATCCTCTTTAGGGTACTATGTGACATTTTTGCCCTTCGGGGAAAAAAAATTTCTATTAGTTAAGAGGGGCAAAAATGTCCAAAAATTTCACAAAATATCCTAAAAAGGATGAATTTGAAAGTATAGTACCCACAAAAGCAAAAACATTTGTTCGTTACCCACAAAAACAGATGATGTCAAGTATAATACTTTTTTTTTTATCATTTGCCCATTAGTAATTGTCTAACTTGAGAGATTAAGTTATACACAACTTTTAATTTGGGCCATTCAATTTTGATCAATAGTTAGTAATAGTCTCACTTAATCAATCAAGTTATATACTCCATCCGTCTCAAAATTATTGTCAGGAGACAAAAAACACAAGATTTAATAAAAGTGGGTCCGTTATAACTTTTAGCCACACAAATAGAATAATCCCTCAAAAAGTGACATTTTTATTACTAAAAATAGAATGTGGACAATTATTTTGAGACATCCCAAAATAAAAATATGGACAATAAATTTGAGACGGAAGGAGTAAAACTTAAGAAGATCTTTTTTCACTTTTTTTTCCTTCAAAAGTATGCTTATTTATGCAGGAGGAAAGACTAATGCTTATTACATGTCACTTTATTTCTTCTCATCCTCACCAAGACACTAACCACACATTTGACTTTTTTTCTTCCATGGCTACCCTCTCTAACTTTCTTGCTTTTTTACCCAGGTAATTTATGGTTTTACTTTTTTTTTTTTTTTTTTTTTGAGCTTAGATTTATGGTTTTACTATCAGGTACCGGATCTATTAGAAAGAGAATAAAAATAAAAAGTTTGCAAAGCCATTCAGCTCATGCCACGTGTCCTCCACCCACTCCCTCCTTTCTTTCTTATTAAATTTGGTTAGAGGGGTATTTTTGTCATTTAACCCGTTTTACATATACCACCCCAAATTTCAAACGCAAATAACTTTCAAACGACAAACTTTTACGAAAAACCGATTTCACCATAATTTTTAAAATTCGATTCTCTTTAATTTGGTATAAATCTTGATAAATATTTCGAACTTTTTTTTACATATCAAATGGTTCTTGATTTTCTTGATTTTTTTGGCATTTTCGGCCCTATTTTTTACGCTCATAAATGTCGAATCTTGAAAAACTTAAAACATGAAAGTTATAGATATTTGTTCACTCTTTACCCAGAAATTCAAATCACTCAAATTCGATGTCATATGGGTAAGATATCACACGTTAAAGATTGTGTTTTACTCATATTTGTTGCATACAAGGTGTTTGATGAAATGTCTAGCTTAGATTTTTAGTGTTAGAGTTGAGCTAAATGCACTAATTTTTGTCCCATAAAGCATCATTAATCATTTTATTAATGTAAGATTCAAAAAGTAACGTTTTTTAATAGTTAATGTTTTTAACTATTAAAACTGATGAACTGATGAACCAAATCAAACTGTTAAAAAAAAGCATAAAAGCAAACGATGAACCTAACTAAACGATGAACCAAACCAATAGCTGATGAACCAAACCAAAAGCGAAACTATGATTGATGAACTAAACCAAACCGATGAACCAAACCAATAAGCGATGAACCAAACCAAAATTGAAAATATGATTGATGAACTAAACCAAACTGATGAACCAAACCAAAAGCGATGAACCAAAACCAAAACTGATGAACCAAACCAAAACTGAAACTATGATTCATGAACCAAGAGAACCAAACTGATGAACCAAACCAAAAGCGATGAACCAAACTAAAAGCAACTGTGATTGATGAACCAAAATAAACCGATGAACAAAACAAAACAAACACCAACATGTTAAGCTGAAACTATGATTGATGAACCAAAATAAACCGATGAACTATGTTTGATTTGGTTCATCGATTTGGTTTGGTTCATCAGTTCATCATTGGTTTGGTTCATCGCTTTGATTTGATTCATCAGATTCATCGATTGATGAACCAAGATTACCGATGAACAAAACATGCATTTTTATTTTAAATTAAGTACTAAAAAAATCACTTTTTGAATCTTACATTAATAAAATGATTAATGATGCGTTGTGGTACAAAATTTAGAGCATTTAACGCAATTTTAACACTAAAAATCTAAGCTAGACATTTTATCAAACACATTGTGTGCAACAAGTATGACTAAAACGCCATTTTTAAGGTGCGATATCTCACTTATTTCATATCGGATTTGAGTGATTCAATAACTTGTGTAAAGAGTGAACTAAAATCTACAACTTTCGTGTTTTAAATTTTGCGTAAATCAACCTTTAAATTAGATAAAAGTATGGTCGAATATGCCAAAAATTTCAAGAAAATCATAACCCACTTGAAATTTAAAAAAAAATTCCGATTTTTATATCAAAATGCATATCAAATTAAAGAGGATTAAATTTTAAAAATTATGGTGAAATCGGTTTTTCGTAAATGTTTGTCCTTTTAAAGTTATCACAATTTTAAGTTGCGGGTGGAATTAAAAACAAGTTAAAGACAAAAATGCCCATAGACAAAAATATTACTGTAAATTAAAAAGGACTAAGGAAGAATTTGTTGGTCGACACGTGTCAAGCTATAACATGTTTTTTAGACTTTTTAAAATTCTTCGCTTTGCAAGCGATCGCATCTCTTTACTATCATATAAGTTTTTACTACTTAGTAGATTTGATTTTATTTTTTTGATTTTGGTTTTTATTTTCTTATATTTTTAGTCAATTATTGTGGGCTTTGTTTCAATTGTTCATTTTAGCTAATTGTGGTTTGTGACGCTATATGACTAAAAGAAATGGTCCATCACTCATCAGCGAAGAACACTGTTGACGTATGTGCCGGACGATCCAAAGATCCGGCCAGGCGCATCCGCCGGACGTGTTTCACGGCGTCCGGCTAAGGAAGTGGCAACTCCGACCATGTCGGCCAGATTTTAGGGATTTCCTACCACGTGGCCTACTAGGTAGAATGGCTATGGGCCTGCGGAATAGTATCTGAACAGTAATAGAATAGTGACATGAATAGGAAGTTGGGGTAGTATAAATACCCCAACGCATTTAATACTTTGCATTAAGTTTTCACCTACATTTACTCATTCACACAGGAGCTTGGTCGGAGTTACATCCGGCGAGGCTAACGGGTTCATACTTTGTGCGGGAAGCCATCTTTTACCGGACGAAATGAGGCCGAACGAGGACAAGAATTTGCTTCAACAAATTGGCGCCATCCGTGGGACCCTGATTCATTCTACTCGAAGATCGGATGACAGGCTCAAGACCACCAACTCCGCGGAACCGATTCTCCTCCGGGACATATAGGGGGAAGCGGGGTTTTCAATACTCAAACCGCTGGGTTACCAGAGGAAATACAAGCCCAGATGACCTCTTTGGAGGCTCTCTTGAAAAATACAACGCCACGGGGGGCGGCGTCATCAAACCGACTCGTCTCACCTTCACAGACGATGATGAGATGGAGGAAGACATCGCGCCAAAACCCAAGGATGATCTCAAAGAAACCCTTTAAGGAATTGGCCCGGTCACCATTTACAAGAAGGATAGCAGAGTTCACGGTCCTAAATGCATAATGCCTACCAACTTAAAGGCATGCGGCGGGTGATCCGGATGACCATATTAACCGCCGTCGGGCGCAAATCAAGGAGAATGGCCAATGCCGGTATGGTGCAGGATGTTCCAACAGACCATGGATGGAGCGGCGTTTGGTTCGGCAATTTGGAACCGGGAAGCATTGACGGATGGGGCTAACCGAGGGACCAATTCACCACGAGGTTTGCCCTACGGCAAAGAACCGAAGGATCCCACGAAATCACCCGGATTGTTAGGCAAGCAAACGAGACTCTTCCGGTATTCAAAGAGAGGTGGACCGACGAGGCCGGCCGGATCCCGGAGTACCGGAGCTCATGAAAATATCGCGTTCATGGCGCTCGCCGGTGCCCGACTTGTCTAAAAATTCTCGATCAGGTCCCGAAGTCCGTGAAAGAAATGATGACTAGGGTGGGCGATTACATTCGAAAGCGAGAAGAGGCTTATAAGAACACCGAGATGCCCAAGGGGAAAGCGGTTGAATGGTCTAGAAGAGGAAACCGGATCGCAAGGGATAAGAACCTCAGGGCCGGACAGGAGAAGGAGTGGCAGGAGAGCACGGGAAAGAAATGACTCTAGACACCGGAGGTGTTTTCTCCGTATGTGGCTCCAAAGCGGGCGCTTCGGCCTCGGCGACTTCGACGAAACGAAAACAACAAACATGATAATCAAAGGGTCATGCTCTCCGTCCTATCCAAATGACCTAAAGAAATCTTGGCTATTGAACATCACTTGAACCTCCCTCCACCTCCACCATTACAGGGAAAACCATGCAAAGAAAATGAGGACAGTTCGTGAGTATCACGAGAGAAAGGTCACTGACCAACGATTGTTATCACCGAAAAGCGGTTGGAAACAAAACCTTGGAATCGGGAAAACGGACCATTTGGTAAAGAACGTCCAACAAAGGGGACGAAAGGCCGAGGGAAATCATGGAAAGGGAAAAGCGATCAACATGGTCAATCACTATGTTGAAGACCGCAAAAGAAAGGCTCGGTACTACGAAGAGGAGTGGTGAAGCGTCCCTATATCTTTCCCATGCATAGGCGCAGAAGATTTATCGGAGGAACCCTTCATTTTGGAAGCGAAATCGAAGGATATTTTGTCCGGAGGGTATTTGTAGACGAAGGTGCTTCAGTCCAAGTAATGTATGAGCACTGCTTTAACAAATTTAGTTCATCCATTCAATCCAGGCTGCAAGAGAGCAACTCACCACTAGTGGGATTCTCTGGGGAAATCATCCAACCTCTAGGAAAGATCGAGCTTGAGGTATGCTTCGGAGACCATGGGTTATCTGAATCTGTCATGATGAAGTTCACGGTCGTAAGATCCCGTCACCCTACAACGTGATTCTAGGGCGCTGGTCTAAGAGAATTAAGAGCCATACCCTCAACTATCCATGCCATGATGAAGTTTCCCTACGCCGGGAGGAATAGCCACTTTGGTTACCAAGAGGGCGGTTGTCATGGAGTGTAGAAGATTCGAGGAAGCCGGGACCCAGGGAAGATTCCTCCGGAAGCGAGAAGGAGGGTGCGAACCGGAGATTCAAGGCTTAAGGCCGACGGAGGGCGTCTTGGTTAATGCCGCATACCACGAACAACGTGTGACAATAGGAACGGGTTCTCCCGGAGTGTAGGAGGCAGCTCATCGAGTGTTGAGGAAAAATAAAGAAGTATTCGCTTGGGAGCAGCAGATATGACCGGGGTTCCAAGGCGTTTCGCCCAGCACTCTCTAAATGTGAATGTATCAGACACGCCGATCGCCCAAAAAAGGAGAATGTTCTCCAGAGAGAAAAATCAAGTGATTGCAAGAGAGGTTGAAGAATGGATAAAAGCGAATAGTTCGTCCGTAAGATACCCCACATGGATTTCCAATCCGGTACTAGTAAAGAAATGTGACGGGAGTTGGCGGATGTGCATCGATTTCAAAATCGAATTCCTCACCTTAAAAGACTATTACCCTTTACCAGAAATTGATTGGAAGATTGAATCCGTGATGGGATATAAATACAATTGTTTTCTGGATGCATACAAAGGATACCACCAAGTCGGATGGACAGAGAGGACGAGGAGAAAACGGCATTCTATACTGAGAACAAGGGGCGTCTTGTTACACCCAAATGCCCTTCGGGGAAGAATGCAGGGCAACATACCGGTACTGGTAGACTCTGCATTCGGTCGCAGATAGGGAAAAACTTGGAAGCATATGTCGATGATATGGTCATAAAAAGCGAGCGGAGAGGATATGATAGAGACATAAGCGGAAACATTTGACAACCTCAGAAGGATCAATATGAAGCTGAACCCGCGGAAATGTTCTTTCGGTGTAG
This sequence comes from Chrysanthemum makinoi, assembly GCA_910596185.1. Taxonomy (NCBI): domain Eukaryota; kingdom Viridiplantae; phylum Streptophyta; class Magnoliopsida; order Asterales; family Asteraceae; genus Chrysanthemum; species Chrysanthemum makinoi. The sequence goes on along the minus strand of OU343224.1, from coordinate 111,822,855 downwards.
AAGAGGGGAAGTTCCTCGGATACATGGTAACCTCCGAAGGTATAAGGCGAATCCCCGAAGAGCGAAGGCCATCATGGAGATGAAATCTCGGGGGCGTTGAAAGAAATGCAAAGTCTAAGCGGGAAAGCTGGCGGCCTTGAACATATTTCATCAAAATCGCAGAGAGATCCTTACCTTTCTTCGAAACTTTGAAAAATATCACAAAGGAGAACAAGAAGGAGTATCGGTGGACGGAGGAAGCGAAGCGGCTTTCCGGGAGATGAAAAACCGATATTAAAATTACCTTCGTTAACCACCCCACGCCGAAAGAACGCTATCCGTTTACTTAGCAGCATCAAAAGGAGCCGTTAGCGCAGTTCTAGTAGTAGAAAGGGGCGGAAGACAATTACCGGTGCACTACGTAAGCCGAACCTTGCAGGCGGAAAAAATTATGCGCCCGATGGAAAAGTTAGCTTTATGTTTGTTACATACATCACGGAGACTACGAAGATATTTCGAGGCTCATCCCATTCGGGTTATCACCGACCAACCTTAGCGAGATATTGTACAAACCCGAAGCTTCGGAAAACTTGCCAAGTATGCCATAGAACTAGGAGCTTACAACATCACATACGCTCCTAGAAATTCGGTCAAAGGTCGGTATTGGCGAATTTCTCACGAAGTGCAAGTTGAATCCGGACACCAGGGCCGCCGAGAGACAAGTCGAATATAATGGAAGTAGGGAGGAAGGAGAATGGTATACACGGATGGGGCGTCCAATAGCAAAGGAGCCGGGCGGGTCCGTCCTCATCGGTCCGGAGAAGGAAGAGCTTACTTATGCTTTACGGCTCAACTTTCCCAGCACCAATAACGAAGTAGAGTCTGGCGTTCTTGGCGGACTCGAATCGCAAAAGAAGCTAGAAATCGAAGGTCGGATGTGCGAATTGATTCTAAATTGGTTGCCGGCCGGATCAACGGAGAATTTCTGACTACAAAAGAAAGCATGCAAAAATACTTGGCCCAAGCGAAAGAATACATAATGGGATTCCAAAACTTCAAAATCCATAACATACCAAGGGCTCAAAACCAAAAGGCGGATATCTGAGCAAACTAGCTTCGGTAGCCTTTGACCATCTCACTAAAAAGGTATTGGTGGAGGTTACGGAAAAACCTTCGGAGAAGAACGGAGAATTGAGACGGTGGTGGAAGAAGAGGCGGATAACTGGATGACACCGATCATCCGATGTTTGGAAGAGGGAGTTTGGCCGGATGACCCCAATGAAGCTAGGACTCTACGGATGAAAATTCCTCAATATATCATGGAAGGAGGGTTACATTTAAAAGGGGTATCTAGTGCCAATGCTAAGATGTGTAGGTCCGTTGCAAGCAAATTACATAATACGGAAGGTGCACGAGGGATGCTTTGTGGGATGCACTCGGACCAAGAACCATAGTGGCGAAACTTATGAGGCAAGGATATTATTGGCCCACTATGCACCAAGACGCGCGAGAAGAAATCAGGAAGTGTGACTCTTGTCGGATACATGCTCGGTACCCAAACTTCCCAAGACGTTATTAACCTCCATCATGGCTCCGTGGCCTTTCTATCGATGGGGAATGGACGTGTGGGTCCCTTCCCAGAGGCACCAGGCCGCTTCAAATATGTGATTGTAGCGATTGACTACTTTACAAAATGGATAGAGGCAAAGCCGCTAGTAAAAACAACGGGAAAAGACGTTATAAAGTTTATCTATGAGAATATTGTGTGCGGTATGGTCCGCCCGGGGTCATAGTTACCGATAATGGGACTAACTTTGTGAATGACCCGTTTAAAAAATGGTGTGAAGGTTTAAAAATCAAACAGATAAACACGGCTGTTGCACATCCGCAAGCCAAGCGGACCTGGTGGAACGAGCCAACAAGAGTTTGATGGAAGGAATAAAAGCAAGATTAGGACGAGAAAGAACCGGATGGATGGACGAATTGCCTAATGTTTTATGGGCACATCGAACCACACTCAAAACAAGTAACGGCGAGACCCCATTTAACATCTGGAAGTGAGGCCGTGATACCGGCGGAAATAGGAATGCCTACACACCGAGCGATGATGTTCGAGAAGATCAAAGCGAAGAGGAACAACGTTTGAACTTGGATCTACTACGGAAAGAAGGGAAAAGCCGCCATACGGGAAGCTAAGTATAAAACTCGGGTAGAAACGATACTATAACCGGAGGGTGAGACCCATGAACTTTAAAGTAGGAGATTTTGTGTACCGGAGGAACGAAGCTAGTAGGGTGGAAAACCAAGGAAAACTGGGACCCAATTGGGAAGGGCCCTACCGGGTGATAGGAGCAAATCAGAATGGCTCTTATAAGTTACAAACTATGGAGGAGACAGAGGTCCCTCGGACTGCACGCTATAAACCTCGTGAATTGTTTCTTATAATCGTTATTATGATAGGAATCCTGCGGTTACTATGTAACCCGATCTATTTATGTATATTATTGCAATGATGAAAGTTTTCCCACGATAAGGAAAACAATTTTCCGGAACAAATGATGTGATGCATAGTTATTCCGATGGCCCCGTCGAGTATAAATGCTAAATATTTACCCGGATAATATTATCGGATGCCCGAGAACTTTGCTCGGATGCCCACATAGTGGGCCAAAAGTAGAAAATAATACTATGGATGCACGGGGAATACTCACCAGATGCCCGAGCATCCTTGCCGGATGCCCGAATAATGGATGCCCTAAAATACATTAGGTTGCCCGTACACACGGATGCACGGCTTATCGCGGATACTCTTTGGAAAACCTCAAAGAGGGTTAACAAAGTAAAGCGGAACGAAAAAGTAAGATATACAACATACACAAAGTTTTGGCTAAGAAATACGCGGTTATGCCGCAAGAGATAATCAACACAGGTCACACGAAAGTTAAGTACTAATTATTACAATTGTAATTGTTCGAATTGTTGTTCACAAATACACGACAAATTTATCTTTCTCATCTGGCGCTGGATTTTCGGTGGCCGGAGTGCTTGCTAGGATGACATTGACCGGAGGCTGAGAAGGACCGGCAGGGTCTTTGCGAGGGGGATCGGGCTCCATGTTCAACATTGCCTAGAGGTAGCCGGTAGGAGTCCGCTAGCTTCGAATATAGGGATATTAGGCCGTAAAAGATTGTTGAATTCACTTTCCATAATTTCGAGCATCCTGTTAATGTTTTTGATACCCTGCAAAGCGGTAACAATCTCCTCCTCCTTCCTACCCACACTTGCCCCGGTTACAAACACGCTTGATAAGTCAGCCGTAAACTTTGGCCATACTTTTCTTATATTCTGCTGTTGAATAGCCAAATGACGGCCGAGGCGGGAGGGTACGAACTGCGTTTTGCTTTACCACCTCCACCTCAGCCACCTCAGCCGCTAAGTTCCCCTTCTCTATGGCCAGCGATTCTAAAGATTGATTTTTAACGCTTAGTTCATTCTCGAGCCGCCTTATCTTTTCGGCTGGGATGCAGATGTTTCTCTCCATTCTTCCCTCTCCGGTCACCCTATCCACCTCGTCCTCCGGACTCTTCGCTTTATCAGACAACGATGCTCGGTTCCCAATTGCTGCGGCTCTCGGATAACCTCCTATTCTCACTTTCGGAGGCCGATAACTGTCTACGCCAAACCCGGCAACCCTCATGAGTGCGAGAAAGCTCCCACGGCGTGGATGACATACCAGTGAATCTCTTCAGTTAGCCTTGAGCAATAACACTTGTGCCAAGCTGTTCATAGGCCCGGCGAGTGAGCTCGATGTTGTTCATTCGTTCCAGAGCCTCTTGCTCGGCGAGGTGGGAAGATTATCAATAAGCTCCTTGCAGGACCGATAAGAATTTATCCGAACATCATCTCGTAGGGCCCAGGGAGGGATGAAGACGTTCGTGGCTTCATCTACATAATAATAATAATCAGACATGCACGAAAAATAGAGATAATAAGAGGACAAGCGGAAGGCCATAACACATACGAGAATCCAGTTGACTTTGTCAATCCGGCCGAAGAATGGTGAGCGAATGACCTGCGGACACAACATGATAAGTAGGAAGAAATCACAAGTATTAACAACCAAACAATTTATACGTACCTTCATCGACGGGTGGTGATTGACCCGCTTCCCGAACCGGGGAGACATGCATTTGTCGCGGTTGCTCACCACCACCGGCAGCATTATCACCCATCCCTTCATTGGTGACGTTGTCTCCTCCTTCCTCAGCAGCCATGTTTGGAGCCCCCTGCTCCTCATCAACGTTCACATCCTCCGGACATCCTCGGGATGGAACGGTTCGAGGATCCGGGTTACCAATAGGTTCCCCGAAGAGATCCGCTCAATGAATTGGCGGCGCGACTTCTTCTTCTTGCCGTGCGCATGGGAGGTACCTTCTCCGTGAGTCTTCTCTTCGCTGACGAGCCAAGGCTTTCTCTCTTTTTCTCCCTCATAGCAACGACTTCACATTTGCCTCTTGGCCCTCGAGTTAAGGGATCTTTGGGGAGGGTTCTCCCCGGGAAGAGGGTCGAGGTCCTTTTAGGGATTTCCCTGTTTGTATCAACAGGAGGACCCTTACTCACCACCGTTCCTTCCCAATCTGGAAGCTCAAGATACTCCGACATGCTAACAACTGAAAGAAAGTACAACAACAAAAGCAAGTTGATTAAGAAATTTCAAAGGAGAACCGGGAGACAATTGTCAATCCCAAGATGACAAGACTAAAACAAGTGATTACCATGACCCCGGGCATCTTTTAGAATGGGGTCGAACTCAGGATTCTTGAAAACCGTGGATAGGTGGCACATCCATAAAAGACTCATTGTCGGACTACGCAATTTAATAGGATTTTCGCTAAGTCTCTCGGCATCTTCTAGCGGAAATCCGGAGGGAAATGTATCCGTGATTTTCGAATCCTTGTGTCTCCACGCCATAGCGATGGGGATGGCCCGCCTGTCAATCAAGAAAATTTTTTCTTTCCAGTGTTTTAGGCGGACGGGACCTCCTTGAAACACTTGTACGAACTTTTGCCCGTCCGGTTCTCAAAAGAAAACCAGTGACCTTGTTTACATAACCGATAGAATGCCCGGAAGAGCTAGACCGAGGCAGTATACCAAGGCTATAACATCTAATCTCGAAAAGCATCACCCGATTCAATCCTAGCGGGACTAGGCAGAGATATGTACCCTAAAGTGTTTGATCACGTCCGGAAAAAAGTAGAGAAAGGAACCCTCACTCCCCTATCTCTAAGCGCTTAGGGTAGACGCCTATCTTATCTTCCGCAAGTGATCCATAGTCATGTCGTCCGGTGGTAGGATTGGGCGTAGATCGGTGGGAATACCATACTCAACTACTATCTCATCTAACTCAGATTGTGTTAACCTAGAAGTATGTATGTGCATATTAAACTTAGGGACGACGGTTGTAATGCGATCTCTTCGTTAGTTTCTTGGTAGGACGGACGGATATGTTTTCTCTAACAGAATATTCCCCGAGTTCCAATATCGGCCATTTCTAAAAGATGCCGAGACAATTTACAAATATTAACAGAGAAAGAGCGAGACAAACCTTAGAGAAATGAAGAAGACGTCCGGAGAGATGGAAACAGTTGTGTGTGTGAGAAAAAAGTGAAAACCAAATGAGGAAAGGGGATATATATATACCCAAGAAACCTAGCCGACCGACAAGGCGTCCAATCAGTCGAGAGAGGGTGATGGCGTGGCTTTATGAGGATAGTACACGACAGAAGATGGGGCAATAACGAGCGCGGGAAAAGCCTAAAAGGCCTTCAGGCCCAACTAACCGGCCCATTCTCGACGACAAAGTTAATTTGACTGTCAGGGTACAAACACCTTTTCTCTCGGCTTGCGGGAGAACTATATCAAGTGTTACACCATCGGCTTCTTGCCAATAATATAACACTGGGGGGACATGTTGACGTATGTGCCGGACGATCCAGCATCCGGCCAGGCGCATCCGCCGGACGTGTTTCCTGACGTCCGGCCAAGGAGTGGCAACTACCGACCATGTCAGCAGATTTTAGGGGATTTCCTACCACGTGGCCTACTAGGTAGAATGGCTATGGGCCTGCGGAATAGTATCTGAACAGTAATAGAATAGTGACATGAATAGGAAGTTGGGGTAGTATAAATACCCCAACGCATTTAATACTTTGCATTAAGTTTTCACCTACATTTCACCTACATTTACTCATTCACACACCGGAGCTTGGTCTCGGAGTTACATCCGAGGTGAGGCTAACGGGTTCATACTTTGTGAAGGAAGACATCTTTCTACCGGACCGCTGAGGCTGAACGAGGACAAGAATTTGCTTCAACAAACACATAAGTATCATCGTAGACTAATTATTAATATTAAAGCAAATAAGATGGTACACAAATCTACAAAAGGGCATCTTTGTAATTTACTATGATTTACATTGCAAATCGATTTTTCATTTTTGTTAGCCAAACACGTTGCATGATTTAAATGACCAGTATTTGAAACTATTCATATGTTGAAACCCCACCTAATTTATAAAACCTTGTTTTGAAATTGGTGAACCAAACACCCCTAAGAGCACCCGGTGTGATTGAAATCATAGCTTGTCATGCCAACACGGCAAGCTTGTTGTGGCTCTTCATCACACCGCCCCCTTGTTATTGCTTGCCATTCTAACCCTCGTCGTCTGCACAGTGAGGGTATCAATTGTACCCTTTGTCAGTTTTTTTTTTTTTTTTTTTAATTTTTTTTTAGTATGTAATGTTTTTATAAGTGGTGAGCCCAAATGAGTAAGTTGAGGTTAGCTGTGAGTGAGGGGGGTTAATTGTGGAGGTTTGTTATAGTGATGTGACACTCTGGAGGCCCGAATGTATAACTTTGTGGCCATTGGTCTCTTTTTGAAAAACAAGAGTAAAATGAACACCAATTATATGAATAGTGATAATATAATTGTAGCCTCACAAAGAAAACAAACCCGGAGACACTCTGATCCCTGCAAAGAATTTAACTACAAACAAAAAGGTTTACACAACACCTGCACACCTTGAAACTATTCCTCACTTTGTCACTATATGGTGCAGTTTAAGAGCATTAATATTAATCTCATGATATTTATTTAACTACTACACAGTGAAACTATCTCACTTTGTCGTTCACTAAATGTGCTAGCCGGTGACCTTGGAGGAGTACAAAAGAACGGTTTCGGGGGGACTTCCAATACTTTCGTGCTTCCCTCTAACATTTCGATAACTTCATTAATGGATGGCCTTTGCTTTGGATCAGGTTGTATGCACCATAAACCAACTATTGTCATCTTTCTAGCGTAGTTGTTTTCCTCTGTACTTGTTACACCATCTAATAAGTATTCGTCTCTCTTAAGACGGCTGTAAATCCAATTAGGAAAATATATTTCACTCGTATGCCCAGAACCAACACAAACATCAACTTTTTTTCTTCCTCCAATCATTTCAAGTATCAGCATCCCGTAACTATACACATCAGATTTATGGGACACCCCTCCAAAATTTCTATTAAAAACTTCAGGGGCAATATACCCAATGGTACCTCTAGCCTCTAACATAGAAACGATACTCTCGTTCCTTGAGTACAATTTAGCAAGGCCGAAATCTGCTATTTTGGGGCATAAATCCGCATCAAGGAGAATGTTATGTGGCTTAATGTCAAGATGCAATATACAGTGTTGCGATACGATACAAGTAGTCAAGACCTCGTGCTATTCCAAGTGCTACCTCATACAACTTCTCTATTCTTAAGTGTTTGCTTGTCATGGGAAGATCGTCATGAGAGCATATAAACTTCTCCAATGATCCATTTGGCATGAACTCGTACACGAGAGCCCTCTTTTGATAGTCGAAACAAAATCCCAAGAGAGTAACAATGTTTATATGAGAAGTCCTACCAATGCTTGCAACTTCGTTTATAAATTCTTGTCCACTTGCTTTTGATGAGTTTAATACTTTTACTGCCACAAGACGACCATCACATAATTGTCCTTTAAAGACAGTTCCAAAACCTCCTTGTCCTAATTTTACTTGGAATGAGTTTGTTATATTCTTGATATCATGATACGTGTATCGTTGCGTGGTCAAGGATCCGTATTGGATGACAAATGCCTCAACACTTTTGTCGTCCTCAGTTTTATGCCTAAATAAGGCAACAAAAGTGTCCGATGAGGATTTCCTAATGCAATAGATTATGAATATGAACACCATTGCTAGTACAGCAGATACGACTCCAATAACTGTGATGATAAAAAAAAAACGTGCTTCTTGTTAGAGTGATTTTAAATAATCAAAAATCAAAATACTTATATAGTTAAGTATACAGTAGTTGTGCTTGTGTGCCCAAACCTCATTCCTTGTGCTATTGACCATCTTAAATTTAAGATGTAAGCAAGTGAATATTTTGAGTACATTAAATAAAAAATCACATTTATCTATAGTTAATTTTAAGTTTTTAATTAATATTTATTAATTTCATTTTATTTATTGAAAATTTAGCTTAAAAAAAGTTTGATGGGCACCTGTTAGCAAATCACAATAAATTAATAAGACTTACATAGTTTGCTGGGCCAATTAACTTCGTTACCTGCATAATGACGAAACAAAGAAAGTATTAAGAATATTTAACGCATTAATTGTTTGTGTCTAAATTAATCAGGGGGGAATTGCATATATATTTTTGCAAAAGCTCAAAGTTGCATATATATCCAATTTAAACTTATAATTGCATATATATCCTTTCAAAAGCTTAAAAATTGCATATATATCCAACTTAACTTAATAATTGCATATATATCATTTCTAAACCTTGTAATTGCATATATATCATTCTAAACCTCTAATATATCATATATATATATCAAAATAATTATTTAATATAACTTTAATCTTTAAATTATGATAATTATAATTTTAAAATGGCAATAAACACATTTGTTTTAAGGGTACGATGTCCCAAGGTTCAAATAAACAACAAAAAATAATATATCAAGAAAATGTTTAACCTCACGAAAAAAATCACCTTATCTCATATCTAATACGAATACATGAAATAACCTATCAAATATATCATGGTTGTTATATAATATACATCACAGATAAAATGTGTTTGCAATAAAAGCGTATATACTACTGCCAACAAGTTTATATATAAAGAAAAAATATATTTAAGAAATATTTTTTATATAATTATAATTGTTATGTATTTGAGAGTTGCAAATTTAAATTAAATATTTATTTGTATATATATGACATATTTAAGGTTTACGAAGGATATATATGTAATTCTAAGTTTAGATTGGATATATATGCAATTTTTAAGCCTTTGGAAGGATATATATGCAATTAAAAGTTTAAGCTGGATATTTATGCAATTTTAATCTTTTGGAGGAATATATATGCAATTCCTCCATTAATCATGTGTGCACTTTTATCTGTTGGGATTTTAAGATGTAATGGAATGGAAAGTTTGAGTGTATTAAATGAAAATTTACATTTAATTATAGTAATTTAAAAGTTTAATTAATATTTATTAAATGCATTTTTGTTTTAAAAGAGAAAGTTCGAGTATATTAACTAAACGTTAAATGCATTTTTTACATTTTATAAAGTGGCCGATGAGTACCCATTAGCAAATCCCTTAAGAGGATAAAAAAAAGGTTACGGATGAAAGTTAGCATGGATCGATACTTGTTGGAGATAGTGACATGACAAAAATAACGTTTCTAAGAAACGTTGTAATACTTTGTGTATGTGGGTGGTTGAATTTTCCATCTCGAAATAACACATTATATTTCTTTCATCAAATTAGTAAAGTTTAGGTTCATTATTCTCGAATGAATCAGTTACCCTTATTACATAACGGCAAAAGTTCAATATATATCTCAAATTTATCATAAATCCAATGAACCAATAATAGCCATTCATTTTTATAAAAAAATAAACTTTCACCCTTTTTTTAAAAATTAAATATCTAAAACCGTTAATTGTTACGATAAAAATCATAATTCGAGAATTAAATTATCTTTCTATAGATATGCACTACTATATATTTTTAACGATTTTTTTTTTTTAAATTTCGGCCCAGAAAAATCATATATGATTTGTGAAAATCATATATGATTCGATTTTTACAAATCATATATGATTTTATAAATCATATTGATTTTTCTAGGCGGAATTTTTGAAAAAAAAATTTTGTCGAAAATATAGAAAAGTGCATATTAATAGAAAGATAATTTAATTCTCGTCGCGATGGTGTATTTTTTATAGTTTGAAGATTTGCCGTTTGTAAGATATGTTGTTTTAAAAAAAAAGTAGAAAATAATTTTTTATTAACTTTGATTAAAAATGAATGGCTAAGATTGGTTTATTTGATATATGATAAATATGAGATCTATATTGATCTCAACTCATTACATAACTGACAATTTAATATACACTAACAACTTTTGTAACCAAACAAATAATCATTGTTATATCATTATTTTCAGTTTCGGTTACATTTACTTTGAACTGAATTATTTATGTTAATCATTAGTATAATATTTGCATTTATTATGATTAGACGTGTTTGTATGCTTTTTGCATCATATTGTGATACAAGAAACATTTTAGATTTTTAAGACAATCCTATACATGTATTATATATGAGTAAGGTAAGATAGAGGATTGCTAAATATTTTTACGATTAGTTCTTACTAATCTTTTTATCCACACAATAATATGTCATGTAGAACACATTCATTCTCTTTTATAAAGTCATCCAATTAACTTCACACATGTACTAATAAAATTAGTAAGAATACAAGTAAGAATATATTGTAGAAGAAAATAGCATTTTTCCAGTAAGATAACGTCTTTAAGAAGAAAAAATAAACGTTGTGAAATTATTACTTTGTATACAAAAATGATTGGTATGCCTAAAATGCATGACTAAAAATATGCCTAACAGCAAGATGATGACAAGTGGAAATTTTAAAAGTGTAGATTTGGAGAGAGAAAATGCATGAGTGATGTGTCAAATTATTAATGGATTAGTCATGTGTTTAGGCATATATGTTAAGTCTCCATATCATTGCTCCTTTATATATGTGCGGGGTTGAATTTCCCATCTCGAAACAACATATTTTTCTTATTGAATCAACAAAGTTTATGTTCATTATTCTTAAATGAATCAATCGTCCCTAAGTAACTATTTTTATACTAAAGCATTAGGTGCGTTTGGTATCCCACTATGCGAATAGGATTATAACTAAGAAATTGATTAAATGTGTTTGTTTTGTAGGCCCAATAATGAAATAGTTATATCATATTCATAGATTCATTACATACCAATTTGGTATCTATGAATCCATTCCCGCGGGCCTCTCTTTTTTCCACAGCAAAATTCAAATATTTATACACTTTTTCATTTCATATTTTATCAACCAAACATAAATAATCGTAATGATACATTTTTTCATATCCATTGTCATTCTCCCTTATATCAAATTCGATACACATTGTGATTCTTAGCAACAAACCAAACAGCCCCTAATTATACAACTGAGTGGTGACAATTTAATACTACGTATACATTAACAACTTGTGTAACCGGACACGTAATAATTAATATGTCATTATTTTCAAATGGTTACATTTATTTTTGACGAATTAATTATTTCAATAAATTGTACTACATCCCTTCGATATTAAATGTCCACTTTGAATTTTCAAAGTCTTGTATCATTAACTTTGACCTTAAATATTTATCTTTGTGTTATATAACACTTGATGTAAAAAATATATGAATGAATTGAGTTTTTTAAATGTATTTTCGTTGATATAATTTTTATCAAGTATTATATAACACAAACAAAAATATTTAGAGTCAAAATTAAAAAAAAAAAAAAAAAAAAAAAAAAAACTTCAAAAGTCAAAAGTGGACATTTAATATGGGACGGAGGGAATATAAGCTTTGTATTTTATATGATGAAATGTGTTTGTACTTTGTAGCATACGCATACAAAATTTGGACTACTTATTTTCTGCATCAAATTGTTGTACAATAAACATTATGAGTTGTACATCTTAAAGTTTTTTAGACAATCACATATATTGTATTACTAGCAGGGTATCCGTGCATTGCAGCAGCGGGTACCTTGTAATTACAATTTTCGACGAATAATATTTTTTTATTGTAAATATTTTTATGTTAGAATTCATATAGCAAAATATTCTATATATTATAATAACCGTGTATTGCGACAACTTACAAACATAGATAAAGATGATGAAGTTGGTACGTTGTTGTCAGCATTGCTAACTCTTTTGATAATGAAGTGCTTGGGTTATGATTTTAACAACAAAATAATAGTTTGCTTGGTTTGTACCAAGTGATATAGTAATTGTAATTTTGAGAAATGTGGTATTTAAAGAATAACATTAATTAAATGTGTTGAAAGGTTTGTACCATGTTTGTACCATATACTTTATAACATGTATTATTTAAAATCAAGTATAGGAGAGAAGTAAATGTTTGTACCATATGCTTTATAACTTGTATTGCTTAAAATTAAGTTTTGATGTGTATTTAATGGAGATAAGTGTTTTCCTCTATTATAAGATAGTAAGATATAAGAAAAGAGTGATATTATATATCTTCTTTCTTATAAACGCAATAACAGGGTTCTCGAAAGATCAGGGGAACCCCATGAAATTTCTCCACTTAGTGTAAATTTTGCTAAAATTTTTGATTTTTTCTCGAAATGCACCTAGTAACTTTGTAATTCATCTATTTATTTATTAAGATTATGTTGGAATTTTGTTTTGCCCCCAAATGAACATGCATTTGGTTTCGCTCTTGACCCATATATACACATTGCTAGCAAGGGTGATCTATTTATTGATCGATTCCAAGTTTACTAATCTTAAGAATGGTCACGACATTTTCTATGCACGTAAGATGGAATTCGCTGAGTTCACAATATTAAGGACGATCTTGTCCCCAGAAGGGATAACCAAACTATCGAACTTTTGGACCGTAATTATAGAGCTTCGTTGAACAGTCGATAAACTGTTGGACATTTTGGCCGAGTGAAAATGTTGGTAATAGAGTGAAGATTATGATGACTAGAGGAAACATTTTTTTGAAGATTATAAGATGAAAATTCAGGCGAAATGAAGTATAATTAATTTTTGTATGAATTGTCAACTAAATTATGGTAGCAAGAAATTTCCATAAACAAACGTTTAGTTGCTAGTTTAATTTGACTTTTGGAATTGTTTAATTTGACTTTTGGAATTATTTGACTATTTGATTAGAAATTAAAATTAAAATGTATTCAACCCAATTTCCTTGTTTCCAGTTAATTACTCTCTCCGTCCTAAAATTATTGTCTCATACTAACTTTTTTAGTCTTTCTTCTTTAACTTTGACCATAATTATTTTTGTTTGTGTTATATAATACTTGATGAAAAATATATGAATGTATTGGATTTTAAATGTATTTTCATTTAGTATAATTTTCATCAAGTGTTATATAACACAAATAAATATATTAATGGTCAAAGTTGAACAAGAAAGACTGGTCAAACTCAAAGTGGACAATAAAAATGAGACGGAGGGAGTAGAAAACATTAATAATGGACAACTTTGATGAGCCTACATGCCTAGTTTTGAAGAATACACTCTAAAACTTGAAAAATAGCTCTTTGCAATACAAACCAAATTTGTGTGACTACAAATGTGGAAAATGATGTTTATGCCAAAATTGTGTAACTACAAATGTGTCTAACTACAAAATCAACACATGTTGCAAGAGAAAATATATGTCATATAATGAACAAATTACGCATGAGTTTAAGCATTTCTTTTTTCTTAAAAAAACGAATTATTTCTACTTGTAGCATGCTTTATTAGAAAACTAACAGTACTATTTTGAGCCGAAGAACGAGCCTCGTGTTTTCTTCTCTAATCTTACGCTCTGTTCTCGAGTTTTTTTTTAAAGTAATGGAAAGGGAGGGGAAGGGAAATCAAAACGAAGGAGCGTTCTTGAGTTTTTTAAAAATGGAAAGGTAGTGGACGGGAAGGTGAGAGGGAGGGAAGGGATGGGCTTTTGAGTGTTATTTTGTTCCGTCCAATTTTGGGCGGATTGAGAAGGGAAACAAGTTTTCAGCATTAGAGGCCTTTGTTAAATTACAATATTATCCTCATCATGTAGATAAGAAGAGAGCGTGTTTGGATAAGCAGTCCCAAAACTGCTATTGTAGTATATCGAATCATTCATGAACCTATTTCATTTAGCTAGAATTTCAGTCGATACTTCCCTTTGAATAACTGACATGCAAAAGGTGTTAAGAATTGGTTTCGTTAGTATCTTTGTAGATAGAGAAATGATACATAGACCTAAACTTAGACCTAAAAACACTTGTCATGATCCTGACGGGTTGTAAAATAAATGGGTCACTGTCTGCAACCATTAAGATAATGACAAGTGATTTTAGGTCTAACTTTAGGCCTAAGTTTAGGTCCATGTATCATTTCTCTTGTAGATATTCTACCCTCTCCTTTTGTCGTCGACAACATTTAATTTAATTAGTCTTACTTGATCATATTAATTCAGTGTTCATTTATTTATGCTTTTGTACATGTTGCGTAAATATGTGTATATCATAGTGTCAACGAGGTATTAAAAATTGGTTTCGAAAACTTTACTAGCCAAATATAAGTGATGTTAATCAAATAGTAAATAGGATAAATTAAAAAAATATGGATCTACAACTGATGAATAGGACAAAACTGAAACTTGGTTTCAGGAATAAACACCGCTCATTGGCTACTACTTCAACTTGAGAATTCTCATTCAAATTCATTTCATAATCGGTGATAAGTATTAGCTTTTTGTTTTTGTGAAGTAGCATATTGGTAATTTGTGTACCTTCCTTTAATTTTCTTACTACTTTAAAAAAAAACTCTAATAACACAAAAATAAATAACCACTTTCTTCACTATGTCATCCCCTATTTTGCCCTTCTCATCTCATCCCCTTCCATTCTTTTAATTTTAAACTTGAGAACAGAGCGTTAGAAAATGAAATTCATTGCAATTTCATACGAACTTTTATTGTAACATTAGAATTTAATTTCTTCCTCATGTAAAAGATGTTCCATATATATCTGAACAATTAAATTGCTTCATATGTTATAAAGTATTTTATTATTTCTTTCCTCAATAAATATAAGACTCGGTTTTAAAAAGAATAAGTATATACTTTATATTTTAACCATTTAGAAAAGACATTATTGTTAGAAATTATATTTTATCTAAGAAAAGTGTAGTTAGCATGCATTTATAAAACTTTGCAAATGGCCCGCGTCAATATTTTTGTGATAAATTTATCAATCAAAAGGTTATGAGTTCAAGTCTTATTTTAAATATGTTAATTTTTGGTTGTCAGTAAAATACACACTTTTTAAAATAAACACTTATTATTATAATTAGTAAATTAAGCCACGTTTCACGCAACTACTATGCCCTATATCAAGGTTTTTAAGATCGAGATCTTACCCAGGATCATTTTCGTCTTTGCAAGATCGTGATCGTAAGATCGGATCGGGATCTTAAGATCCTACTTTAATGTTATTTCTTAATATTTTTTGTAATATTATACAAATCTACAAATTATTATACATTATAAACACAAAATACTATGAATATTTCATAGAAATGTTGTCATCAATTATGATTATTATATATTTAAAAAGATTAGCATGTTGTTTTTTGAATTTTATAAAAAAATAACGCATAAATTTGTTGTTTTTTTAGTTTGTAATATGAGAAAAGTAATATCCGATCGGATTAGATCTTAAAATCGTATGGTCAAGATTGAGATCCTATAAGATCTAAGTTTGCAAAGATCCTACATAGGATCCGGATCGATTTTGCGTTACAGTATCGTAAAATCGTAAGATCCTAAGATCAGTATCGGGATTCTGACAACTATGCTCTATATGTTTTCTTAGAGTGATTCAGTTTATCTTATTTGTAGTTTTGCACGGAACTCAGCCTATTTTAGAAGGATGGGTACGTAAAATTCTAATATCACCAAATATGTAATATAATCGTTGACTAATTCTATGTGGAGGCAGTCAATAGAATGATCTACATGTTGACTAACTCATAACACACGCCAAGTGACAACAAGGTTAAAAAGATGAATTAGAAAAGTCGTACCTTTGCAGTCGTTCTTTGTCGAGGTACCACCGGAGCAAAAACACATGAACCCAGTCGAATTGTTATAACCACATAGCCCATCGGATTCTTCACACTTTTCACAAGCGTCCGTTGGTGCCTCCCAGCGTAACTCGAACCCTGTTCCCAAAGCTTCAATGACTGTATCCAATCGGAATGGCGGGTCATCATAAAGGAATACATCCAACACCGTAATTTCCCTTACACGCTCGCATGCTAACTCACGCCAGTCGAAGTTTTCGGGTTCATGATGTATAACATTAAAGCACGACCAGTTTGGACCGTGATTTAAGCATGGTAACGCAGTTGCAAAATTAGGGACGACACCAGTGCAATTTAAGTGAAAACGTAGATTAAGATTATTCGAAGTCGGTCTATCCAGTTCAATCCTAGGCTTCAATATGGAGCACTCGTTTTGAACTGGAAAGATGCTAACAACATCGTCGTCAACGAGAATAACACTCGTATTGGTTAGATTCCGTACGTAGTAAGAATTGCCACCAAAATACATAATGGGAGTGGGACGAACCTCTCCACTTATGATGGTTGAGCAGTTGATTCCCAAACCTTGATAACCACAATATTGACTAGTTTCATTTTCTATATTCCAAAAGGGGTAACTGATCTTGAGCCCATTACAATCGGTTGGAAGGCAATTTTGGAAAGCTGAAATATCGGTTTGAGCAGATGCAATGGTGGTGATGATGAAGAACAAGGAGAGGAGTATGAGAGCGTAAGAAGGTGATTGTATAAGTCTAGACATGGTTATGGACTTGTGGACGTGTGGTTATGTTACTTTAATGTGTTGATATTTATCGGCTTATTTATCGTTCTGCAAGTGTAGATATTTGAAGAAATAAATATTTGAATAAAATACCAAAATAACGTATTAATTGAGTTCCAACAGATTGTTCCACGTTGACTTGTAGACTTTCTGGCGCTACCTTTGATTCTTTGATGGTTAGCTGAGGTAGCTCGAAAATTTTATGAAGAGATTATGTTACTTAAACAGGTTACTAATAGTCGCACGTTGCTAGAAGGATTTTTATCTAATAGTTCTATTACGAGAGTTGAAGATACCAAAATTAATCATGCAGAGAGGCGAAGAAATTCTCCCTTAACTAAACATTAACTCAATATATCATTGTTTAAGTTTAATTTTATTGTGAAAGATAATGAATAAGAGTAAAGAGATGTAGAGAGAAGAGAGTATTATTGAATGATTGATCCTCAATATGTTACAATTTTTCAAGTGTCACATACGAACTTTCTTGATGGAATGCAGAAAAATCTACTCTTTAAAATTTAAATGTCTTGTGGATCGTTCCAAAAATTCTCTTAAAGAAATCAAGCAACCAATGATCACAAAGAAAACTAACACAGAGAGAATGTGATCCCTGCAAAAATTTAACTTCAAACAAAAAGGTTTACACAACACCTACATTCATTGGAGAGCACCTTGCAACTATTGCTCAGTATATGGTGTAGTTTGAGAGCATTAATTTTAATCTCATGACATTTATTTAACTACTATACAATGATACTAGCTCACTTTGTGGTTCACTAAATGTGCTAGCGGGTGACCTTGGAGGAGTACAAAAGAACGGTTTCGGGGGGACTTCCAATACTTCCGTGCTTCCCTCTAACATTTCGATAACTTCATTAATGGATGGCCTTTGCTTTGGATCAGGTTGTATGCACCATAAACCAACTATTGTCATCTTTCTAGCATAGTCGTTTTCTGTTGTAGTTGTTACACCATCTAATAAGTATTCGTCTCTCTTAAGACGGCTGTAAATCCAGTTAGGAAAATATATTTCACTCGTATGCCCAGAACCAACACCAACATCAACTTTTTTTCTTCCTCCAATCATTTCAAGTATCAGCATCCCGTAACTATACACATCAGATTTATGGGACACCCATCCAAAATTACTATTAAAAACTTCAGGGGCAATATACCCAATGGTACCTCTAGCCTCTAACATAGAAACGATACTCTCGTTCCTTGAGTACAATTTAGCAAGGCCGAAATCTGCTATTTTGGGGCATAAATCTGCATCAAGGAGAATGTTATGTGGCTTAATATCAAGATGCAAAATACGAGTGTTGCATCCACGATACAAGTAGTCAAGACCTCGTGCTATTCCAAGTGCTATCTCATACAACTTCTCTATTCCTAAGTGCTCGCTTGTCTTGGGAGGATCAGCATGAGAGCATATAAACTTCTCCAATGATCCATTTGGCATGTATTCGTACACGAGAGCCCTCTTTTGATAGTCGAAACAAAATCCCAATAGAGTAACAATGTTTATATGAGAAGTCCTACCAATGCTTGCAACTTCGTTTATAAATTCTTGTCCGCTTGCTTTTGATGAGTTTAATACTTTTACTGCCACAAGACGGGCATCGCATAACTTTCCTTTATAAACAGTTCCAAAACCTCCTTGTCCTAATTTTACTTGGAATGAGTTTGTTATTTTCTTGATATCATGATACTTATATCGTTTCGTGGTCAAGGATCCATATTGCTTAACAAATGCCTCAACACTTTTGTCGTCCTCGGTTTTATGCCTAAATAAGGCAACAAAAGTGTTCGATGAGTATTTCCTAATGCAATAGATTATGATGACGAACACAATTGCCAGTACAGCAGATCCGCCTCCAATAACTGTGATGATCAAAAAAAGTGCGGTGCTTGTTACAGTTCTTTTAAATATTCAAAAATCAAAATACTTATATAATCAAGTCAACAGTAGTTGTGCTTCTGTGCAGAAACCTCATTCTTTGTGTTATTCACATTTCAGAGGAGGTACAGGAGGATATATGTCAACTGAAGTAAATTATTAAGACTTACTTAGTTTCATTGACGAATTGTTGTTCTTGCGATCATCTGCATAACCACCAAACAAAATGCATTAATTGTTTGTATTTAAATTAATCATGTCATGCATGTGTCTACTTTTACCTCTAAGTGCTGAGAGGTGATTATATAAATTAGATATATCTTCATGCTTATAAACGTAATGACCTTGTACAAGGTTATAAGTGCTTGCACACATTTATAAGTGCGATAAACTTAGCAAATATTTTACTCACATTTTAGATACGTGTTCCTCACTGTCGCAACAAAGTGGTTGTCTTGGGGACTTATGTGTATTGCAGATGGCTGTGTATTGGGCACCTCTTTGATCCAAAATTCTTATTGACTTACCGAATTAATTTCTATACTTTAGTTGACGGTCTTGATGTTTTTACCATTTATTGACTCTTTGAATGATCATCAGTTAGCCTTTAGCAAATTTGTTGTGTTTGATCAGTAAATTACTTAAAACATCTACAGGGGACAGAAAGAAAACCAACTGAGCAACAAACCTGAACCTTGACAACTCAAACGAGGTATACCACCAGGGCAAAGGCAAGAAGGAACAGAGGAATTTAAACTAGACCAACACGTCCCACCAGCGCTCTCACACCGTGAACATATCCCTGCACCGTCCACCCTATACTCCATTGGAAAACCTTGCAAGAACATCTCCTCCACGGGTATCATTTCACGGTTACTAAATTAATCAAATAGTGTCCTCAGAGCACTCCCAATGATAACACGATTTAAACTTTAACACCGTGCCACGTCAGCGCCACATCAGCTTTAACATTTCACCTTAACTCACCAAAAAAAACACCCACAATCATAACTTCCCAAGTTAAACTTTAACACACCAACAATTTACATTAAAGTGTTGTACACTATGTTTATTTTCTTGTAAGTTGTAGTCATTATAGTCGTTAATAACATTGACCACTTTAATAGCATTAATGTTGTAAGTCTGAAAATTACATCATGCTCATTTTGTTGTACACTATGCTTATTTTGTTGTAAATCTGAAAATTTGTTGCAGCTATTGTACATTGTGCTTAAATGGTTGTAATTTTTTGTGAAGGGGTGTTTTTAATAGCAATAATGTTGTTTGATAGAATTTTGGTCTTAAAATGACACCACGCTTTATTTTTTTTGTACAATATGCTTACTTTGTTGTAATTCTGAAAATTGGATGCATTAAAGTATTGTAAACCATGCTTAATTTCTTGTACGTTTTAAAATTAAGAGTGAGGTGCCTTCGTGCATTATATGTAGTATAGATAGTTAGCTAAGCTAGGTCGAAAATTTCATGAAGATATCATGTTACTCAAACAGTTACTAACATTAGGTGCAATAGTCAATTCACTTTGATGCAATAGTCAACATTCACTTTGAGGGCATTAATATTAATTGCATGACACATTTTAAACTACAATGATACTTGCTCACTTTATGGTTCACTAAATGCGCTAGCCGGTGACCTTGGAGGAGTACAAAAGAACGGTTTCGGGGGGACTTCCAATACTTCCGTACTTCCCTCTAACATTTCGATAACTTCAATAATGGCTGGCCTTTGCTTTGGATCAGTTTGTATGCACCATAAACCAACTATTGTCATCTTTCTAGCATAGTCGTTTTCCTCTGTAGTTGTTATACCATCTATTAAGTATTCGTCTTTCTTGAGACGCTTGTAAATCCAATTAGGAAAATATATTTCACTCGTATGCCCAGAACCAACACCAACATCAACTTTTTTTCTTCCTCCAATCATTTCAAGTATCAGCATCCCGTAACTATACACATCAGATTTATGGGACACCCCTCCAAAATTTCTATTAAAAACTTCAGGGGCAATATACCCAATGGTACCTCTAGCCTCTAACATAGAAACGATACTCTCGTTCCTTGAGTACAATTTAGCAAGGCCGAAATATGCTATATTGGGGCATAAATCCACATCAAGGAGAATGTTATGTGGCTTAATATCAAGATGCAAAATACGAGTGTTGCAACCACGATACAAGTAGTCAAGACCTCGTGCTATTCCAAGTGCTACCTGATACAACTTCTCTATTCCTAAGTGTTCGCTTGTCGTGAGAGCATATAAACTTCTCCAATGATCTATTTGGCATGAATTCATTCACGAGATCCCTCTTTTGATAGTCAAAACAAAATCCCAAGAGAGTAACAATGTTTATATGAGAAGTCCTACCAATGCTTGCAACTTCGTTTATAAATTCTTGTCCACTTGCTTTTGAAGAGTTTAATACTTTTA
The DNA here is from genome assembly GCA_910596185.1 of Chrysanthemum makinoi. Lineage (NCBI taxonomy): Eukaryota > Viridiplantae > Streptophyta > Magnoliopsida > Asterales > Asteraceae > Chrysanthemum > Chrysanthemum makinoi. The sequence continues at coordinate 111,801,444 of OU343224.1, read as the reverse complement.
CTGCCACAAGACGACCATCACATAACTTTCCTTTAAAGACAGTTCCAAAACCTCCTTGTCCTAATTTTACTTGGAATGAATTTGTTATTTTCTTGATATCATGATATGTGTATCGTTTCGTGGTCAAGGATCCATATTGCATGACAAATGCCTCAACACTTTTGTCGTCCTCACTTTTATGCCTAAATAAGGCAACAAAAGTGTTCGATGAGCATTTCCTAATGCAATAGATTATGAAGATGAACACAATTGCTAGTACAGCAGATCCGCCTCCAATAACTGTGATGATCAAAAAAAGTGCGCTGCTTGTTACAGTTCTTTTAAATATTCAAAAATCAAAATACTTATATAATCAAGTCAACAGTAGATATATGTCAACTGAAGGAAATTAATAAGACTTACTTAGTTTCATTTTCGAATTTCTCTTGCGATCATCTGCATAACAACCACCAAACAAAAGATGAATTAAGGATATTTAATGCATTAATTGTTTGTATTTAAATTAATCATGTCATGCATGTGTCTACTTTTACCTCTAAGTGCTGAGAGGTGATTATATAAATTAGATATATCTTCATGCTTATAAACGTAATGACCTTGTACAAGGTTATAAGTGCTTGCACACATTTATAAGTGCGATAAACTTAGCAAATATTTTACACACATTTTAGATACGTGTTCCTCACTACCGCAACAAAGTGGTTGTGTTGGGAACTTATGTGTAATGCAGATGGCTGTGTATTGGGCACCTCTTTGATCCAAAGTTCTTATTGACTTAGCGAATTAATTTGGGAAAATGATAAAAAAAAAAAAAGGCATCGAAGTTGCCACATTTTCCTTTTCTGGGCATTGAACTTTTTTTTCCTACAGTAGCACTAAACTTGCCTAAATTTCCTTTTGTGACACAAAATCACACTTATAGTGTAATTAAGCTTCTTAAACCCACTAAACCCGTTTTAAGCTGATTTTGTGAACTTTGGGCATGTTTTGAACAAAAATTGGTTCCTTAGGGGTGTATTGTAAAGGTTTTTACAAACCTTAATAACTTCCCCTCCCAATCCCAATTTCCTCATAACCCGTAATTATTAGAAGCCCTAATTTCACATACCCAAAAAATTGTTCGTTGTGCATTGCCATATTTGATGTTTGTTTCGTTATTTGAGGTAAACAATTGTATGATTTCTTTGATTTGTATCTGTTTTGATCAAAGTTTTAGCATGGTGAAAACCCTAATTTTTTTTCTCAATTATGTGCCAGAATGATACCGTGCAATTTGCACCAATTTGATGTACACAATGACGGATATTTTAGGCATTTGCCTCTACACTACGCGGATGGGGTGATTCTTAACATGTGTGCTCTAAGGATGCCCTATCTTAGATTTGCTGAATTCCTGGAAGAAAAGGTTGGTAATTACTTTCAAGGCTTGTATTATAAGGTGCCTCATGCTGAGTTAGAGAAAGGATTAGTTAGAGTAACTAATGATAAGGAAATAGAACACATGTTTGATGTTGCTCAGTTGTTTGGTAGGATTGAACTATATCTTGATCACAATGATATGAATTTGTCAGAGTATTTAGGCCAAGCAGATACCACTTTTATGGATGAGTGCATTTGCTAAAGCAAAAGGCTCTCCCAAAAAGAGGTATTGCAATGACTTCTCAGTAGATGAGATGGTTAATTGGGTTGAGATGGAGGTTGATCATACTAGGAAGGTTAATGAATCAGAGGGTGATAAATCTAGGACTAGTGTAGAGGGTGAGAATACTATGACTAGTGTAGAGGGTGATGATATTAGGCCTAGTGTAGAGGGTGATGATTTGCAAACTAGTCTATATGGTGAAGATATTAGGTCTAGATCAGGTGTGGATAAGGGCAAAGGGAAGGCTAGTGTAGTTGAGAACATTGATGCAGAAGATCCAACTGTTGCACATGAAGTGCAATTACAATATGAGGTAGTACAAGTTAGATTGTGGAGGCCTAGTGTAGAGGGTGATGATAGTAGGCCTAGTGTAGATGGTGAGGATTTGCAGACTAGTCTGGATGGTGATGATACTAGGTCTATATCAGGTGTGGATAAGGGCAAAGGGAAGGTTAGAGAGGATGAACCAGATGGTGAGTTTTATGGTGACTTTGATAGTGACAATGACAGTGGATATGGTTCAGATAAATCAGTTGACTATCTAAGTCCTGGTGAAGAGGAGGTTATAGAACTTAGGAAATGGATTAAAGCCAATAGAGTGAAGGTAAGTGAGTCAATGCCAGAAATGAGTGAACCAACTCCAGCAAACACTGTACCTCCTAATAACCTTAGAAGTGAGACTATGATGGAACATGATATGTTCATGAACAATTTGATGAGAAGGTTACAGCCATCTGAAGGCAATTCCGGATGAAGATCCTTTATTTGTGTGGGAAAATGTTGACAGGTATCCAGTCTATGATGAAACTAGTCACTGGAGACTGAGGCATCCAAAGGTTTTATCATACTTTGTTTTTCAAGTAAAGATATTGTTTATGAATTTTGTGGGTAAACATTTGTTGTATTTGTAATGCAGGTTGGTGAAAAGTATGCAAGTATTGTGAAGTTTAAAGAGTGTTTAACCTACTATGCTTTGGCAAATGGCTTTTCTTTGTGGTATGAGAGGAGTAACAGTAAGAAAGTTGTGGCAAAATGTGGACAGAGACCACCAAAGTTGATTGATCCTGACAAAGGTAAAAAGAGGAAGAAAATTAAATATCCTAGTGTTAGTTATGATGAATTACTTGCCTGTCCTTGGAGATGTTATGCTAGGTGGATGAATATAGAGGAAACATTTCAGATACAGTCTTTAATAAATGAACACACATGTGTTAGGAACTTCCAATTTGGTTCATTAGTAAATTATAAGTGGCTAGGAACAGTATTTGGTAATAAGATTAGGGCAGACCCTGAAATTAAGTTGAAAGCTATAACTGACCTTGTGATGAGAAAGTATAAGTGTAAGGTATCCCCAAATCAGTGTAGAAATGCAAAGACATTTGCCTTGACAGAGTATGAGAAATCAGTTGATGAGCATTATGCCTTGCTGAGATCATATGGAAGGGCAATTTTAGATTCAAATCCTGGGTCCACTGTCAAATTAGGAGTGACTGTAAATCCTGATCAAAAAACATACTTTGATAGGTTTTATGTCTGCTTTGGACTAGTAGATGGTTGTAAGGCTGGGCATAGGAGAATAATAGCTTAGATGGTTGTTTTTTGAAAAAACCAAACCAGGGTGAAATCCTTACTGCTATTGGAAGAGATGGAAATAACCACATTTACCCAGTTGCTTGGGCAGTGGTTAATGTTGAAAACAAGGATAACTGGAGCTGGTTTTTGGAGTTACTGGAAGGAGAATTGGATCGCACAAAAGGACAAGGTCTAACACTTATGTCTGATCAACATAAGGTATGCTTCTATCCATACTTTGTTGTTAATGACTTAGTCTTACATATATTCTAACTAGGTATGATTGTATTTAGGGTCTTATTGAAGCTGTGAAGAATGTCATGCCATATGCGGAACACATGCAATGTGCCAGACATATATATGAAGGGTTCAGGAAAGTATTCAGTGGGTTGGAATTTAGAGAGTTTTTTTGGTCAGCATTTAAGGCTTCCTATCCACAGTTGTTTAACAAGATCATGGAGAAGATTAAAAGGGCTAACCCAAAGGCTCATCAGTGGCTTATGGACAAGAACCCAAAAACCTGGTCAAGAGCATTTTTTGAAGTTAATAGAGGATGTGAAGCAGTGGAGAATGGATTCAGTGAATGCTTTAATAGTGTTATTCTAAGTGTTAGGGACAAGCCATTGCTTACAATGCTAGAAGCTTTGAGAGTCATAGTTCTTGAGAGGATGTACAAAATGAGGGAAACCAGTAAAAAATGGAAATCTGGAATTTGTCCCAACATTCAGAAGATGTTGGAATGGCTAAAAGACCAACAAAGGTAAGTTTCATTTGCAAACTAAAGTTATTTCAGTTATCAAATTGTTTGAATTGTCACTAATAAGTTTGTTTTATTCTAGGTTTTGGCATATTATCCCTGCTGGTGGGAATGTGTTTGAGGTCAGATCAGGGAGTGAGGCATTCACAGTTAGTGAAGCAAGCATGTCTTGCACATGTCGAATGTGGCAGTTATCAGGTATACCTTGTGTACATGCAACAAAGGTAATTCTATATATAAACAAGGTACCTGAGAGCTATGTGCCAGAGTGGTTTAAAACAGACAAGTACTATGACACATATAACCATTTTTTGAAACCAGCTGATGGTATTGATTTCTGGCCTGACCAGAGTATGTATTCTGTTGTATTGCCACCCAAACCCAAAAAAATGCCTGGTAGGCCAAGAAAGAAAAGGATCAGATCAAAGGGTGAAGGTGGTAGCTCAACCAGAGTATCAAAGGTAGGTGCTGAGATGACATGTTATATATGCCACAAACCTGGTCACAACAAAAAAGGATGCAAAGAAAATATTGTGGATGAGGATGTGTCTGTGTCAAAAGAGACTGGGAATGTGTCTGGGTCAAAGAAGAAAACTTGTGGGTCAAAGAGGAAAAATGATGGGTCAAAGGACACTGGTGGGTCAAATAAAAAGGCTTGTGGGTCTAGTGGAATTGGTGGGTCAAAGAAAACTGGTGGGTCAAAGACTGGTAGCTCAATTGGGTCAAAGGTATTATCCTACTTTTATTTCAACTGCAGATATTGTTTCAAACTTTTGGTTATAAACATTTGTTGTATTTAGGGCAAGCAGGTTGGTGGGTCAAGTGGGACAAATAGGAAGGGCTTGAAAAGAGGATGCACATCAGCTTATGCAAGATGGTTTGGTGACCAAGATGCAGCTGAAGAACAACCTCAAGTTCAAACAGAGGAACAACAACAAGCTCAAACAGATGAACAACCTGAAGTTCAACATGAAGAAGACCCTCAAGTTGACCATGAGGAACAACCTCAAGTTGACCATGAAGAAAACCCTCAAGATCACAATGAAGAACAGTCTGTAGTTCAAACAGAGATTGAAGTGACTGCTACTCAAGTTGAACACATGCATGTCGAATTATATCAGACTCAAGAACAACAAGTTCAAGAACAACCTCAGCAGCACCATTTGCAAAAAAAGATGACTAAACTGAAAGTAAGAAGGCCTAGTAAAAGAATCATGAAATTGAAGTTGGCTAAACAGTTGGATGGCCAGGGCAGCACTACAGAGTCTGCACTGGAAATAGATGATGCTTGAACAACAATGAATTCCATGTGCCCTTTTTGTATATCTTTTGTGGGAAACTAATGTAAACTATGATAACTTAATTTGGGTATGTAATATGTCTAGATAACTAATGTTAATAGGTCATGACGATCAAAAAATAGCCCATTTTGTAAATCTTTTGAGGGCACTAACTGATGGTCATTTTGGTATGTAATATGGCTAGAACAGACACACTGATGATAGCAACCACTTATGTTACAAGTTTATGTAATGACCATATCAGCACAAGCCCATTTTGTACATCCTGTGAGGGCAGTAACAAGATGGTCATTGTTAAACTACTAAGTTTAATGAAATATGCAGTTTTTAGCTATGTTTTGTTATTACTTTCCAATTTTTTACATCTTATGAAATATACAGTTTTTAACTATTTGCAGTAAATGCACTTGTCATCCTTTATGCAAACATAAAGTTGACCTTGTTATCCATAGGCTATTTGCAGTCTTTCTTTATGCAGCCTATAAACAAACTATTTGCAGTCTTTCTTTATGCAGTCATGTAAATTAAATGAACCATAGGCTATTTGCAGTCAATGAAATCTGTTTTTTATGCAGTCACTAGGCTATTTGCAGTCACTAGGCTATCATAGGTGAGCATCTAAATTATTTGAGACTTGTTATAAAATCAAGTGAACCAATACCATATCCCATACATCTTCTACTCATATCTGTGTATCTAAACAAACTTTTGAAAACATGAGTTCAAGCAAAAGGATTGTTTCCAACCAACCACCAGGTATGAAACAACTTAATACTAACTATTTCCATAAATAATAACCATACACCAGGAAATCTAACAACTTTAATGCATATTTCCTTTATGCAGTATTGATTTCAGAAATAATAACCATTTCCAGCACCACAGAAGAGACTACTGAACAAGGTGGTTCTGAATAAATATCATGGGGATCTTATTTTCCACAATTGCAGCACATTGAAGAGCCACTACCTATTGAATGGAAAGTTGGTTCTAGCTCAAGGCAAGTTGAACAAAATGATGATGAGGAGGTGCCACTAACCTCAAAGCAGCTTGCCAAGCTAGCTTTTGATGCTAGGCCCAAAGTTCTGGGATTGCCAAACAAGGCAACTTGTGCTGAGATGGGCATCAAAGACTGGGTTGCCAAGCCTATCAATAATGAAGCTGAGACTAAGGGGAAGGGGAAGGGGAAGAGGACAAGGTCTAGGAAATGAGTGGTTTGGAACCACTACATGTTAGTGAAGGTAATGGTAGCAGCCTCATGAGTGGTTTTATGGCTTTAGTAATGTTAGTGGTATGGCTTTAGTAAGCCCTAGAATAATCCTATGTAATGCAGTCCTATGTAATCCTATGACTATGGTTGCAGTCCTATGTAATATGACTATCATATCTGTGTGCATACCATACTAACACTTAACAATTCAAAACATTTACCAAACTAAAACATTGACATTCATTATCCAAAGTTAAGAGTTAACAATTCAAAATACTACATTAACAACTTAAGAAGAACTACATCAGTTGGATAGTTTCATACCAAACCAAACACAAATTAAACATAACACTCCTAACATCATCATAAACAACCTATCATACAACTCCAGTTTAGACTTTCCAGCCTTCACCTCCTCTTCCAATCTTGTCTTTGTAGCCTTCAACTCCTCTTCCAACCTTGCCTTATCCAAAGCTAGAGCTTCAATCATGGGTGCATTTTCAACACCTCTCTGCCTTTGAAAGAACCCATATACCAAGTCCTTGTAGTATTCACTAGGAAGGTCTTCATCCAGAAACTCATAGACGCGACATTGAGCACATTTTACAAATCTCTTTCCTGCATTCGTCCTTATGGTTGATGTTTGGACTCTCAATTGTCGATCACACTTACAGAAACGTTCAATCTTACCTCCAACTAAACGTGATTGTGCTGAAGAAGAACTACTCATAATTAGGTTTCTTGAATTACAAAGGATTGGGGAAAATATTGATGCAATGGTTTAGGGTTGGGATTGGGTGGGGGGAAGTAAAAAAGGTTTGTAAAAACCTTTACAAGACACCCTAAGGATACAACTTTTGTTCAAAACACGCCCAAAAATCACAAAATCGGCTTAAAACGCGTTATTTGTGATTAGGAAGGTTAATTATGGCTTTAGTGTGTTTTTGTGTTACAAAAGGAAAATTAGGCAAGTTTAGAGATACTTTAGGAAAAAAAAGTTTGATGCCCATAAAAGGAAAAGGTGGCAATTTCGATGCCTTTTTTTTTAATCATTTTCCCAATTAATTTCTATACTTTAGTTGACTGTCTTGATGTTTTTACCATTTATTGACTCTTTGAATGATCGTCAGTTAGCCTTTAGCAAATTTTTTGTGCTTGATCAGTAAATTACTTAAAAATAAACAGGGGACAGAAAGAAAACCAACTGAGCAACAAACCTGAACCTTGACAACTCAAACGAGGTATACCACCAGGGCAAAGGCAAGAAGGAACAGAGGAATTTAAACTAGACCAACACGTCCCACCCGAGTTCTCACACCGTGAACATATCCCTGCACCGTCCACCCTATACTCCATTGGAAAACCTTGCAATAACATCTCCTCCGCGGGCATCGTGTCATGGTTATTAAACTCATCAAATAGCGTCCTCAAAACAGGAACTCTAATCTCATTATCACATACTAGCAAACTCGCGTCCACATCAACAAAACTCACCCTCCCACTTCCATCTTCAGAGCAACTCAATCTATTTTGATCGGGTATAAGGACATCATTGTCTTCCTGAAACGCAAGATATACTCCTATGAAAAGCAACTCATCTGGGATGTAGCTAAAAACCGTTGTATTGTTAAGAGACTCATGTTGTCTCAATAAACAAACATTTGGTCTTGGTCCTTGACCCCATATATCATTGCTAGCAAGGGTGATCCTAGTATTATTTTGATCGATACTAAGTACACGAAAGGTGGTGGTATTTACCGTGAGAGTGGTAACGCCGTTGTCTATGCACACAAGATGGAATTCGTTCAGTCCGCAATATGAAGGACGGTCTTGTCCCCAGAAGGGATAACCAATCCATCGAATTGTTGGACCGCAACTATAGAGCTTCGTTGAACAGTCGTTAAACTGTTGGACGTTTTGGCCGAGTGAAAGAATTGGTAATAGAGAAAGGATTATGATGACAAGAGGAAACATTTTTGTGAAGATTATGAGATGAGGATTCAGGCGAAATGAAGGTTGTAACTTGTATGAATTGGTGAATGAATGTGAGGTGCCTTGAAATATCCTTGAAGAGACGGTTTAGTTGCTAGTTATAACTTGACTTTTGGAATTAATTGACTATTTGTTAGAAAATAGAAATTAAATGTGAATTTTATCCAACCCAATTTCCATGTTTCCATTTAATTAGCAAACATTGATAACTTCGATAAGCCTACATGCTTTGTTTTGAGGAATACACTTTCAAATTTGGAAGACAACTCTTTTCTATTCAAACCCAATTTCGATTCTATCTTGGGTCGATTCACTTTAAAATTCATTATTAAATCATCATGGACGATAGTTTTGGTTATGAAAATGATGTTTATGTCGAAATTGTGTACATACAAATATGTCTAACTACATATATAATAAATGCATGTTGTATAAAACCAACAACCATGGTGCTAGAGCGGATAATGCGATCACAAGAACTCCAACACAGTCAAGTAAATACACACCAAAGATCTCTAATAGTCGATTAAAGTATTGCACAAGAAAGACCCAAATGATTACATTGTATTAAACTTTGAGCTTATAATATCAAGACTAATACATAAGAGGTGATAAAACAAAAAGTGTAGATAGTGTGTCAAATAATGAATTAATTAGCATGAATTTAAGCGGAAATGGATCCTTTAAGAAAAATAATAAAAATAAGAAGAATAAGAAATGTTTTCAGTCACACATTTCAAATGAAAAAAGAGAATTTGAGCGGCTGTAGTTATTTCCCATCCTTCTCATTTTACTTGTATTTCTTATTTGATCCTTACTCCATCTGATTATTCTTATATGACGAATTATTTCTACTTGTAGGGTGGCTTGCTACAAAACTTAAGATGAGGTGTTATGAGGTGTTAACGGTACTATTTTGAGCCCGGTGTTTTCCCCTTTAAGCTAAAAAAATGAAATCCAATACAATTTCATACGAACTTTTATTGTAACGTTAGAAGTTAATTTTTTCATGTAAAAAATGTTCCATATATATATTTGAACAATTAAATTGCTTCATATATTTTAAAGTATTTATTTTTTTCCTTCCTAAAAAAAAATAAGTCTTGGTTTTCTTAAAAAATACTAGTGAATATCTACACCATATTTTAACCGGTTAGAAAAGACATTATTGTTAGAAATAATATTTTGTTAAAGAAAAATATAGTTAGCATGCATTTATAAAAGTTTGCAAAGGGCGTGTGTACTAATTATATACCTCTTGTTGTTTTGTTGTATGATAAGTTTTTTAATTAAATTATTGTTAATTTAAACTTTATTTAAAACATGTGAAGTAATTTGTGGTATAAAATAAACACTTTTAAAATTAAACACTTATTTTGAAATGCCACAAATATTTGTTAGGTATTAAAATTAGTAAATTAAGCCACGTATCACGCAACTACTATGCCCCTTATGTCTTCAGTGATTCAGTTTAATCTTAATTGTAGTTTTGAACCGGAACTCAGGCTATTATTTATATGTGTAGTTATGTGGGGGCAGTCAATAGAATGATCTAAATGTTGCCTAATACATTAAACACACGACAAGTGACAACAAGGTTAAAAAGATGAATAAGAAAAGTCGTACCTTTGCAGTCGTTCCTTGTCGAGGTACCATCCGAGCAGAAACACATGAACGACCCAGTCGAATTGTTATAACCACATAGCCCGTCGGACTCTTCACACTTTTCACAATCGTCTGTTGCTCTCAAGCCTAGCTCGAACCCTGTTCCCAAAGCTTCAATGACTGTATCCAATCGGAATTGGTCTTCATAAAGGAATACATCAAACACCGTAGCTACCTCTTCATCTTCGCACGCTAAGTGACGCCAATCGAAATTTTCGTTTCCAGGATGTATAACATTAAAGCACGACCAGTTTGGACCGTGATTTGAGCATGGTAACGCAGTTGCAAAATTAGGGACGACACCAGTGCAATTTAAGTGAAAACGTAGATTAAGATTATTCAATGTAGAATTTAAAGTCGATCTTTCCAGTTTAATCCTAGGCTTCACTGAGCACTCGCTTTGAACTGGAAAGATGCGAAAAACCTCGTCGTCAACGAGAATAACACTCGTATTGGTTACATTCCGTACGTAGTAAGAATTGCCACCAAAATACATAATGGGAGTGGGACGAACCTCTCCACTTATGATGGTTGAGCAGGAGAAAAGTTCAATATAGAACTCATACTTGGCATAGAACCAATCAACCAATCATAGCCATTCATTTCTTTTATTAAAATATATTCACCCTTTTTTTTTAAATTAAATATCTCACAAACCGTTAATCGTTACGCCAAAAAAAATCATACCATCTCGACGAGAATTAAATTATCTTTCTATAGATATGCATTATTATATACTTTCGACGAAATTTTTTTTTTTAAATTTCGTCCAGAAGAATCACATGTGATTTGTAAAAATCACATGTGATTTTTAAAAATCACATGTGATTTGTTAAAATCATATACGATTTGATTTTTACGAATCACATGTGATTTTTACAAATCACATGTGATTTTCTGGGCGAAATTTAAAAAAAACACTTCGTCGAAAGTATATAACAATGCATATCTATAGAAAGATAATTTAATTCTCGTCATGATGGTGTATTTTTTGTAGCTTGAAGATTTACCGTTTGCAAGATATGTTGTTTTAAAAAAAAAAGGTGGAAAATGATTTAGATAAAAAATGGATGGCTATGATTGGTCCATTGGTTCTATGACAAATATGAGTTCTACATGGATCTCAACTCGGTTGAGCAGTTGATTCCCAAACCTTCATAACCACAATACTGACTACTTATTGTTTGATTGTCGTCTATTTTCCAAAAAGGGTAACTGATCTTAACGCCATTACAATCGGATGAAGGACAATCTGGGAAAGCTGAAGTATCGGTTTGAGCAGATGCAATGGTGGTGATGAAGAAGAACAAGGGGAGGAGTATGAGAGCGAAAGAAGGTAACGGTACAAGTCTAGACATGGTTATGGATTTATGGACGTGTGGTTATGTTACTTTAATACGTTGTTGATATCTATCAGCTTATTTATCGTTCTGCAAGTGTAGATATTTGAAGAAATAAATATTTGAAACACCAAAATAACGTATTAATTAAGTTCACATGATTAAGTAAAGAACACAAATTTTTCCACGTTGACTTGTGGACTTTATGGCGCTAGCTTTGACTCTTTGATGTTAGCTGAGGTAGCTCGAAAATTTTATGAAGAGATTATGCTACTTAAACAGGTTACTAATAGTCGCACGTTGCTAGAAGGATTTTTATCTAATAGTTCTATTACGAGAGTTGAAGATACCAAAATTAATCATGCAGAGAGGAGAAGAAATTCTCCCTTAACTAAACATTAACTCAATCTATCATTGTTTAAGTTTAATTTTATTGTGAAAGATAATGAATAAGAGTAAAGAGATGTAGAGAGAAGAGAGTATTATTGAATGATTGATCCTCAATATGTTACAATTTTTCAAGTGTCACCCTTACCAATGATTTTTTCGGCAACGTAACTCTTTAGTTTATCATTTGTCTTTTCCACATACGAACTTTCTTGATGGAATGCAGAAAATTCTACTCTTTAAAATTTAAATGTCTTGTGGATCGTTCCAAAAATTCTCTTAAAGAAATCAAGCAACCAATGATCACTGCACGTTCCTTAATTATGTTATATGGAAAATATATTCACGTCATACACATTAAGGGTAAAATGAACACTAATTTTATGAATAGTGAATTAGTGATATTATAACTCTAGTTTCACAAAGAAAATTAACCCGGAGAGAATCTAATCCATGCAAAAATTTAACTTCAAACAAAAAGGTTTACACAACACCTACATTCATTGGAGAGCACCTTGCAACTATTGCTCAGTATATGGTGTAGTTTGAGAGCATTAATTTTAATCTCATGACATTTATTTAACCACTATACAGTGATACTAGCTCACTTTGTGGTTCACTAAATGTGCTAGCGGGTGACCTTGGAGGAGTACAAAAGAACGGTTTCGGGGGGACTTCCAATACTTTCATGCTTCCCTCTAACATTTCGATAACTTCATTAATGGATGGCCTTTGCTTTGGATCAGGTTGTATGCACCATAAACCAACTATTGTCATCTTTCTAGCGCAGTCGTTTTCCACTGTAGTTGTTACACCATCTAATAAGCATTCGTCTCTCTTAAGACGGCTGTAAATCCAATTAGGAAAATATACTTCACTCGTATGCCCAGAACCAACACCAACATCAACTTTTTTTCTTCCTCCAATCATTTCAAGTATCAGCATCCCGTAACTATACACATCAGATTTATGGGACACCCCTCCAAAATTTCTATTGAAAACTTCAGGGGCAATATACCCAATGGTACCTCTAGCCTCTAACATAGAAACGATACTCTCGTTCCTTGAGTACAATTTAGCAAGGCCGAAATCTGCTATTTTGGGGCATAAATCCGCATCAAGGAGAATGTTATGTGGCTTAATGTCAAGATGCAATATACGAGTGTTGCAGCCGCGATACAAGTAGTCAAGACCTCGTGCTATTCCAAGTGCTACCTCATACAGCTTCTCTATTCCTAAGTGTTTGCTTGTCATGGGAGGATCGTCATGAGAGCATATAAACTTCTCCAATGATCCATTCGGCATGAACTCGTACACGAGAGCCCTCTTTTGATAGTCGAAACAAAATCCCAAGAGAGTAACAATGTTTATATGAGATGTCCTACCAATGCTTGCAACTTCGTTTATAAATTCTTGTCCACTTGCTTTTGATGAGTTTAATACTTTTACTGCCACAACACGGCCATCACATAACTGTCCTTTAAAGACAGTTCCAAAACCTCCTTGTCCTAATTTTACTTGGAATGAGTTTGTTATATTCTTGATATCATGATACGTGTATCGTTGCGTGGTCAAGGATCCGTATTTGATGACAAATGCCTCAACACTTTTGTCGTCCTCAGTTTTATGCCTAAATAAGGCAACAAAAGTGTCCGATGAGGATTTCCTAATGCAATAGATTATGAGGATGAACATAATTGCTAGTACAATAGATCCGCCTCCGATCACTGAGATAATAAAAAAAAAGAAAAAAGAAAAAAAAAAGTGTGTTGCTTGTTACAATTCTTTTAAATAATCAAAAATCAAAATACATATATAATTAAGTAAACAATGGATGTGCTTGTGTGGCCAACCTCATTCGTTGTGTTATTCACATTTTAGAGGAGTTCAGGAGGATATATGTCAACTGAAATAAATTAGGAGTGCCCATTTGCCATCTTGAATCTAAGATGTAAAACAAGTGAGTATTTGAGTATATTAAATAAAAAAGGGATAATGTATATGGAGGCCACTCAAGTTTTCAACTTTTAACATATAGGAGTATAGGACACTCATTTATTGAAATAAATTTATAAGCCGTCCGACTATATGTTTGTTTTCGTTTTCACCAATTTCGGTCAAATTTATGCCCGAAAACTATAAGATATAAATAACGAACCAACTTCTAACTTATCCAAGCAATTTGAATGAAAAGTTTGATGTGAATAACCGATTATATCCTTAATTTAAGTGTAAATTTATATTATTAAAAGTACTTTAGAAGGATAAAACTGAAATTTCGCGACTGACTTTTTATTCGTATTAGTTTAATATGTTAGTGTTAGGTTCATTGTTGCTGTTTGATAATTATCCCTATTAAATTTGACCGAAATTGATATAAACGAAGATAAAATACATAGTTTGATGGCTTAAAATTTACTTTAAAAACTGAGCAATGTATATGAGAAAAACTTAAAAGTTGGGTGGCCTCCCGATATATTATCCAAATAAAAAATCACATTTGGCTATAGTAAATTTTAAGTTTAATTAATATTTATTAAATGTACTTTTTATTGAAAAAATAAAGTTTCAGTTTATTAGTCACACGTTAAATATATTTTTTAGCTAAAAAAAGTTTGATGGGCACCCGTTAACAATCACAGTAAATTAATAAGACTTACTTAGTTTCCCGGCCCAATTCATTTTTTCACCTGCATAATGACGAAACAAAAAATGTATTAAGGATATTCAACGCAATAATTGTTTGTATTTAAATTAATCATGCGTGCACTTTTAACTTTTAAGTGCAGAGTTAATTATATAAGCTAGTTGGGTACCCCGCGTAATGCGCCACTTCTAAAAGAAGAAAAGAAAGGTTATCAGTGAAAGTTAGTAGCAATAGTGATGATGGATCGATACTTGTCGGAGATACTGACATGACAAAAATAGCGTGTCTAAGGAACGTTGTAAATACTTTGTGTATGTGAGTGGTTGAATTTTCATCTTAAAACAATACATTATATTTCTCTCATCAAATCAGTAAAGTTTAGGTTAATTATTCTCGAAAGAATCAATCACCCTTATTACAGAACTAACAATTTAACATACACTAACAACTTTTGTTATCGAACAGATAATCATTGTTATGTCATTATTTTCAGTTTTGGTTACATTTACTTTTAACTAAATTATTTATAGTGTAAATATTGCATTTATTATTATTAGACTTGTTTGTATGCTTTTTGCATCATATTGTGATACAAGAACATTTTAGATTTTTAAGACAATCATATACATGTATTATATATGAGTAAGATAAGATAGAGCATTGCTAAATATTTTTACAAATTGTTTTTACTAATCTTCCTACTCACACAATAACATGTTATGTAGAACACACTCATTCTTTTTTATAATGTCATCCAATTAACTTCACGCATGTACTAATAAAATTAGTAAGAATACAAGTAAGAATATATTGTAGAAGGAAATAATATTTTTCAATAAGATAACGTCTCTAAAAAAGAATGTTGTGAAATTATTACTTTGTGCATGTCCAGGGGTTGAATTTGCCATCCCAAAACAATATATATATATATATATATATATATATATATATATATATATATATATATATATATATATATATATATATATATATATATATATATATATATATATATATATATATATATTTGAGATCAAATAAGAATTATCTTAAAGTTGTAAAAGTGAGAACCCAATTAGTAATTGACAAGTGTAATTTAGAATAAAAAAAACTGAAAATTAAATTTATAGAGAAAAGGGTATTATTGGTATCATACCATTAACCCTAAATACCCTCCATCCAAATAAAAAAAGTTAATCCAGAGCCTCCATATCTCATTCTCATCTTCCCTACAAAAAAGTTTGCTCATCTCATCCTCCTTTACCACGACTACCAAAATCACGCCACCACCACTACCAAAATCACGCCACCGCAACTACCATATTCCATCCCTACCGAAACCCTCGTGAACTCAACCTTCACAAAACGATCCAGTCAAACCTAATGCCAAACACCACTCCACCGGATTCTGGGTTTTCTGGCGAGTTATACGCTGGATTCTGGGTAAAACGACAAAGAAATCATAACTGTCGTCTTGTCACAGATCTGATACATAACACGTTTTTTCAGCAATGTTTCGTACCCCCGGCAAGCGTGTAACAGACCTATAATCTATTCCGGAAAGGCTTTGTTATCCCTGATTTTAGTTTGGTTGTTTTTGTTTTCTCGGATTCAAAATGACTCATAATTAGTGACACACTAATTCTTAAGTGTATCACAATTCCGATGTACGAGTCGTTTTTATTTGCAGATTTTTGGCTAATGTTAATTTTGATCTTGATGTGTACGAGTCATTTTTATTTGCAGATATGTAGTCAATTTTTTTTTATTTGCAGTAGTTTTTTTTATTTTTGAGGCGAGGGATGTAAGTCTTTTTTTACATGTATAAGCAGTTAAGCAGTTTGTGATGTAAAGTATATTAGGTTTGTTTAATTGTTTATTAAGTGTATTCATTTATTTTAGTATTTTTGAAATATTTATCATGTTTATTTTACTATTTTTTGAAATATGTATCTAGTGTATCTGTTTGAGATGTCACATACACAAGGTTCTTTGAAATATGTATCTAGTGATGATATATGTAATCTTTTACTATATTTATGAAATATGTATCTAGTGTATCTGTTTGAGATGAATCATGTTTAATATACACCAGGTTCTTTTTATTGTGTATCTGTAAATATGTATCAAAAGTAAAAAATCGTATCTTCTACTAAAAATGGTTGATGAAATATGTATAAAAACAAAATTGGCTAGTGAAAAAAACGTGCACCAATAATAAATTCAAAAAATGTGATTTGGATTGTCTAAAATACCCTTGAAACCTTATTTAATTACAATAATGTCATCCATTTAATGTTAATCTCATCTAACACAAATAAAGAGATCCAATGGTCTAGAATAGTTCTTATTTTTACAACTTTAACTTTTCTCTTACATTAACCCTCCCCTATGTATATATATATATATATATAGGGGAGGGTTAATGTGAGATCAAGCTTAAAGTTGTAAAAATAAGATCAAATAAAAAAATTCACTAAAACATTTATAAATAACAATTTTAGCAATCATACACAAAAAAAATAGTATTTTAATACAAATTAACATTTTAGCAACTAATAACCAAATGATACATGAGTTTGGATTAGTGATACACCTGATACACATTATACTAATAAATATTCCAAAACCTGATACATATACAAAAACCTGATACACATTAAGCTTCTAATCAAAGTGTATCACCTAGGTTTCATGAATTTTAAAAAAATCTATCGAAACTTTAACAATTTTAGTTGTAGTAAATAAAAAATTATTTTTATTGTAAGGAGAGTATCTCTTGTCAAATTTTAGTTCGATCTCATTTTAACAACTTTAAGTATGATCTTATTTGATCTAGATTCTATATATATATATATATATATATATATATATATATATATATATATATATATATATATATATATATATATATATATATATATATATATATATATATATATATATATATATATATATATATATATATATATATATATATATATATATAGAGTATGGTTAATGTAAAAAGTGTTTATAGGTAAAAAGTATAGGAAGGATTGGTGACCATTGGATGTGTAATTAATATCATGATGTGTGGTTAAGATGAATAAGGGTAATTTATGCATATTTTGAATAGTTTGGGTTAAGTATTGTTACTTTGAGTGTAATGATAAGGGCTTTTATGTCTTTTCATCACAAAAATCAATGAATGAGATAAATGAATTGTCGTGTTTGACCAATTTACACGCTTATTCTTTAGTAAAAGTGTCATACCATTAATTTATATTTATTACATTTATTATGACATTAATTTTGTTATAATTATTTTATCACACACTCACATTTTTGTATTTTTTTAGTGATGTTAAATTTTTAGATACATTTATAGTGACACGGTAAAATTTAAGAATTTATTTAGTGACACATTAAAAAAATCTAGTATATTTTTAGTGACACACTATGTTTAACACGCAACTTTTCTTGACACATATATAGTGACACACTAAACTTTTTTCATACGTTTGTAGTGACACACAGATTTTATGACTCATTTTTAATGACAATTTAAGTCTTTTGACACACTTAATTTTATAAAACATTTCTAATGACACACTTCGTTTTTTAACACATTTTTTTGACACACTTAGTCTTTTAATAAATTTGCAATGGCACACTATTTTTATAAAAAAAAAATTGTATTAACAATCGAAGTTTATGACACAAATAAATTCATGATACATTTATAATGACACACTTAATTTCTAACATTAACATGATAAAATATTAGCGGAAACATTGATACGATAATAAGTTTAATCACACACAACAAAAAATCATTGACAAACATCACCAAACTCAAAGACAAATAAACTAAAAATGAAAATAAAAGTTGTCGTATATTTTACATTTTATTAGAGGCACTAGATATAAAAATTCTTGTTCGTTTGATTATTACAAAGAAAGAGACATGAAATTAAGCATATGAAATTTTAAATGGGTGATTAAAGAGACTTAAATGAAAAGTTAAAGATGAGTGGTTAAATGACTTAATTATCCTTATTAATCAAATGATATATTTTACACTTTCTACCCTTTTTATCCTTTTTATCCTAAATCACTTTCTATTTGATCCAAACTCTATATATATATATATATATATATATATATATATATATATATATATATATATATATATATATATATATATATTACATATAATGCACGAAGGCATCTCACTCTTAATTTTAAGACGTACAAAAAATTAAGCATGGTTTACAACACTTTAATGCACCCAATTTTCAGAATTACAACAAAGTAAGCATATTGTACAACAAAATAAAGCGTGGTGTCATTTTAAAACCAAAATTCTATCAAACAACATTAATGCTATTAAAAACACCCCTTCACCAAAAATTACAACCATTTAAGCACAATGTACAATAGCTGCAACCAATTTTCAGATTTACAACAAAATAAGTATAGTGTACAACAAAATAAGCATGATGTAATTTTCAGACTTATTTTAAGACTTACAACATTAATGTTATTAAAGTGGTCAATGTTATTAATGACTATAATGACTACTACTTACAAGAAAAAAAACATAGTGTAGAACACTTTAATACACATAATTTTCAGACGTACAAGGTAAGAAGCATAGTGTACAACAAAATACCACATTAATGCTATTTAATGTAGTCAATTATTTAACTGGTCAATAAATACAATTAATACAATTATTAAAACACCCCTTACATAAGAAATACATATTATCAAGCATATTGTACAACCAAATTAAATAGAATTACTGCATTAAATTTCACTACTACAAATAATAAAACACATTATAAAAATATTCAAGCCCGAATGGGCAACGAGCCAAATGGGCTTGAGCCCGAACGGACGCGGACCAACGCCCGGAGCCCGAGCAGACATCCGGCTGTTCGCCCAACGCATGGGCTATACAAAATTCTTGATATCCGTAAATTTATTGTTAAAAACATAATAAACTAAAATACATTATTTATCGAAAAATTTTATTTCCGGTGCACGCTACAACGCTACGTACCCTGCTAGTATATATATATATATATATATATATATATATATATATATATATATATATATATATATATATATATATATATATATATATATATATATATATATATATATACATATATATATATACATATATATATATATATATATATATATATATATATATATATATATATATATATATATATATATATATATATATATATATATATATATATATATATATATATATATATATATATATATATATGTGTGTGTGTGTGTGTGTTTTTCTCATTGAATCAACAAAGTTTATGTTCATTATCCTAAAATAATCAATCGTCCCTAAGTAGCTATTTTTATACTAAAGCATCATACAACTCACAATTTGTAACAACTTGTCTAACCGAACACGTAATAATTAATATGTCATTATTTTCAAATTTGGTTACATTTAGTTTTGACTAGATTAATTATTTTAATCAATAGTATAATTTTTGCATTTTATTATGATGATTGATGAAATGTATTTTGTAGCATACGCATACAAAATTTGTACTACTTATTTTCTGCATCAAATTGTTGTACAATAAACATTATGAGCTATACCTCTTAAAGTTTTCTAGACAATCACATATATGTATTTTATAAGAAAAGAGTGAGATTATATATCTTCTTTCTTATAAACGCAATAACCAAGGGTGGACCTAATGGGTTCTCAGAGTATCAGAGGAATCCCATGAAATTTCTCCACTTAGTGTAAATTTTGCTAAAACTTCCGATTTTTTCCCGAAATACATCTATTAACTTTGTAATTCATCTATTTATTTAGGGTATTGATTTGCACACCAAATATTTTGATAAAACAACATTTTGTACAAGCTGTATAGCACACCGTACAACACTGTAATGCACATAATGTGGTGAAAGAATAAAAAGTTGTGGTGTGCAAATCAATCTCCATTTATTTATCAAGATTATGTTGGAATTTTGTTTTTGTTCCTGGTCTTAGATCTGCCCCTAGCCCCCCCCCCCCCCCCAATGAACAGGCATTTGGTTTCGGTTCTTGACCTTATATATCATTGCTAGCAAAGGTGATCTTTTTATTGATCGATTCCAAGTTTACTAATCTTAAGAGTGGTCACTACATTTTCTATGCACGTAAGATGGAATTTACTGATGTTCGCAATATTAAGGACGATCTTGTCCCCAGAAGGGATAACCAATCTATCAAACTTTTGGACTGCAATTATAGAGCTTCGTTGAAAAATCGGTAAATTGTTGGACATTTTGACCAAGTGAAAGAGTTGGTAATAGAGTGAATATTATGATGACAAGAGGAAACATTTTTGTGAAGATTATGAGATGAGAATTTAGGCGAAATGAAGTATATTTAATTTTTGTATGAATTGTCAACTAATGTGTAGTAGAAAGAAATTTCCATAAACAAACGTTTAGTTGCTAGTTTAATTTGACTATCGGAATTATTTGACTATTTGATTAGAAATTAAAATTGAAATTTATCCAATCCAATTTCCTTGTTTTCAGTTAATTAGAAAACATTCATAATAGACAACTTTGATAAGCCTACATGCCTAGTTTTGAGGAATACACTTTAAAACTTGAAATATAGCTCTTTGCAATACAAACCAAATTTAGATTCTATTGTGGGTTAGCTCACTATTATAATTCACTATTAATATATATCACGGACCATAGTTTTTGTTAGGAATATGTCAAAATTGTGTACCTACAAATGTATCTAACTACCAAAATCAACACATGTTGCAAGATAAAAGGTGTAGATTTAGAGTGAGAAAATATATGTCATATAATTAACAAGTTATGCATGAATTTAAGCATTTCTTTTTTCTTAAAAAATAAATTATTGCTACTTGTAGGATGCATTATTAGAAAACTTAAGCTGGGATGTTAACACTACTACTTTGAGCTGAAGAACGAGCCTGGTGTTTCTTTCTTTAATCTTAAAATATGAAATCCAATACAATTTCATATGAACTTTTATTGTAACGTTAGAATTTAATTTCTTCATGTAAAAGATGTTTCATATATATGTGAACAATTAAATTGCTTCATATCTTTTAAAGTATTTTATTCTTTCTTTCCTCAAATAAATATAAGTCTCGGTTTTTAAAAGAAATAAGTATCTACTTTATATTTTAACCCATTAGAAAAGACATTCTTTTTAGAAATAATTTTTTTTATAGAAAAGTGTAGTTAGCATGCATTTATGAAACTTTGCAAATGGCTTGCGTCGATGTTCCTGTGATAAGTTTCTCAATCAAATATTTGTAAGTTCAAGTCCTACTTTAAATATGTGAGATAATTTTGGTTGGGAGGTAAAATAAACACTTTTTAAATTAAACACTTATTTTGAAACACAACAACTATTTGTTAGGTATTAAAATTAGTTAGCCTTTAGCCAATTTGTTGTGTTTGATCAGTAAATTACTTTAAAAATATATACAGAGGACCAAAAAAAAAAAAAAAAAAAAAGTGAGCAACAAACCTGAACCTTACAAATCAAACGAGGTATACCGCTAGGGCAAAGGCAAGAAGGAACATAGGAATTTAAACTAGACCAACACGTCTCACCTCTCACCACTGGCGGAGCCAGAAAAATTGATCAGTGGGGGTGTGGGATTTTTTTTTTTTTTTTTTTTTTTTAAGCAACATGTTGATAAATATTACTTTTTGTTCAAGTTGAAATAAGTCGGATCGGGTCGGGTCAAGTGATTAATATAATTTGTTTCATATCAAAATAGTTGGATCGGTGTCGATTATAGGTCATGTTTATTTTTTTTAACCTCTAATTTAGACGTAAATGCAGGTATATCTATAGGGTGAATTCTAATTGGTAACTTAAACTGATTTATGCTAAGAGAAATACACACTTTACTTGTATATTGTATCATACATAAACTCATATGTTTAGGGGATATCAAAAAATTAAATATGGGTCAAAAAGGAATTTGGTATTTTAAGTAGTACTTCAGTAAAGCATTGTGTTAACAAAACTCTAACTTGTAAAAATCTTATAGAACATATTATATTAGAAAAAGAACTCAATAAAGCAATATAAATTTTATTAGGTTAATAATAGTCAATATATAATCATATGTATACTTTAAAAAGGGTCTGACCTTTGATATGTTACCTACTTAACCAATCCCCCAAGAAACCCACTTCCCCACCTTCCCAGTTCTTACTCCATTTTTTCCGACCAACTAAAAAAACGTTTTTCACATTCAATTTGACTCTCTCAGCTTGTCTAATCAGTTAACGCAGGAGGGCACTCGACTTGTTATGCCGAAGGCACTTACAATTTTTTCTAATATTTTGATGTTTTTCCTACATAATATTTGTGTCTGCAAGAATTCCGTCGAGGGCACCGCCCCCCACTAGTAATGAAGTGGCTCCGCCCCTGCCTCTCACACCATGAACATATCCCTGCACCATCCACCCTATACTCCATTGGAAAACCTTGCATTAACATATCCTCAACCTGCATTGTGTCTCTCCTATTAAACTCCTCCAACACCATCCTCAAAACAGGCACTCTAGTCTCACTACCACATTGTAAGGAATTCGTTTCATCATCAACAAAACTTACCCTCCCACTTCCATCTCCCGAACAATTCAATTTATTCTTAACAGGTATACGGTCATCATTGTATTCCAAACACGAAAGATATACTCCTAGAAAAAGAAACTTATATGGGATGTAACTTAAAACCATGTACTCAAACATTGTATTGTTAAGAGACTCATGTAGTCATGTTGTCTCAATAAACAAGCATTTGATTTCGGTTCTTGACCCATATATCATTGCTAAGGGTGATCTTATTATTATTTTGAAAAGCAGCAAATATTTGTTAGGTATTATAATTAGGATATGTTAATGTAGGGTTGGTTATCCCTTCTGGGGAGAAGATCGTCTTTCATATCGTGGACTTAGCGAATTCCAACTTGCATTTATAGACAACGTCGTTACGACTCTCAGGATAAATAATAACACTTATTTTGAAACGTAACAAATATTTGTTAGGTATTATAATTAGTAAATTAAGCCACGTATTGTTAAAAAAAAATAAGCCACATATCACACAACTACTATGTCCCATATGTTTTCAGTGATTCAGTTTATCTTATTTGTAGTTTTGAACGGAACTCAACCTATTTTAGAAGGATGGGACGTAAAATACTAATATCACCAAATACGTATTAACGAACAACATCTTCCCACGTCGCCAAATATGCAGTCAATAGAAATAATCTAAAGGGGCAAGTTATCCACACCCTCTCATAGGGAGGGTTTGCAATGATTGGACGCATTAGCGGATTGTACGGTATGCATCACGGGTTGCACGGTTTGACCAAACCCCTATTATGTGACAATATAGGGAGGGTGGGAATAGGCTACTAAGAGCATGTCCATTCCTAACGCTATAATGGCGTTATTGAACATATAACGACGTTACTGCCGTTATCACCGTTGGAGGGGCGCCGTTAAAACCAAGTTGGAGGGGCGGCGTTAATTGGGCAACGCCCGTTGAGGGCCGAAAAAAAAATCAAAAAATTTACACTTTTAACCCTATAACGGCTAGTGACCGTTATGTTTAAAAAAAATTTACATTTTCAACCCTAACGGCTAGTTTTACTAAAAAATAAATAAATTTAAAAACTTTTATTTACCACTATAAAAACCCAACTAAAACACCATTTTTTTTCACACTTCCACTAATCAATCCTCTCAATCTTGAATCTTTTATTCACTGAAAAAAAATGTCAGGAGGCAACGATGATACATTCTTCAATCTTCTCGGTGGTGGGTGGAATACCTCAAACCCGGGTTCATCAGCTAAACCGAACGCGGATTCATCTTCAAACCCCAACATGTCTCTTCCCAACCCACTAGGCTTCTCGAGCCAAGAAATGTGGCAACAACATCAAACATATCTCTTTTGGTAACAACAAAACCAACAAAGCACCTTAAACTCCAACTTTCAAAACCTACAATTCACACAACACTCACAACAATCACAAACTGAAACACATGATGTTGCTGAGACACCCACGTCTCCTCCAAAAAAATACAAAGGTCGTGTTAAACGAAAATCAAAAAAATCCAAAGACCCCGAGCCTGAACCAATCGATGATGATGAAGAGGAAGTTTTCGCTATCGCGTTGGACTCCAGCAGAGGAAGAATTAATTGCAAGGTGTTACATAGCTGTTTCGGAGGATCCGAAAGTTGAGCTGTGCCAACCCAAAGATACGTTTTGGTATCAGGTCACAAATGAGTTCAATAGACTCAACTTTCAACGGCGCAACAAGGATATGATGTTAAGCAAGTGGAAAACGTTGAACGGCATATGCACAAAGTTCAACTCTTATTACAAACGTGCGCAATGGGAACAACGAAGCGGGGAAAGTGAGATGGATGTGATGAAACGGGCAAAGCAATGGTATCGTGAGGAAACCAAAGCAGCACCGTTTGCTCTCGATGACACTTGGGAGGTTTTGCGTCATTCTAAGAAATGGGACACGCCGGAACCGGTTGATTTAACCGGCGATGTCCCAAGCCAAACAAACAAGGCTTTGTTTGGTCATGATGAACAACCACGCCCTATGGGAAAGAAACGTGCTACCAAGAAAGCAAGATCCTAGAGCACGACAAGTTCTGGGGGAGCAAGCACTGGAGGAACGAGCTCGTCAACTTATTTCACCGAAACTATGGCAAACGAGTATCGATCAAACGCTAAACCGCCAGCGGCGTATCGGGCCCAGCAGGAAAAAGATGAAACAATAACAAGGTTGGAGGAGTTGAAGTTTTTGATGACGGATACTGAAGGCAAAGATCCAGATGTCGTGGCTTGGATCAATGACGAAAAAGAACGAATCAAAAAAAAAATATAACTTGTAACCTCGTCACTAGATTGTATTATCGTCATTTTCTTTAATTTGTTGTAACGTTTAATTTGCGGTGTATTTTTTTATTTCGTTGTAATTTATTTATTTATTTATTTATCGATGTATTTTTTTAATTTCGTATTGTAATATGTTTTCAAATTTAATGTTATGTTTAGTTTAATAAATGAAGTGTTTGTTTTAGTTTATGGGTTGAAATTGAAAATATGAAATGTTAAAGTTTAACTTGGGATGTTATTGATGTGGGTGTTTTTTGAGGGATGTTAAAGTGAAATGTTAAAGCTGGTGTAACGCTGACGTGGCTGGTGTTATTTTATAACTTGAGTTATCAATGTAAATGCTCTGATCTAAATGTTGTGTAACGCATTAACACACCAGTGACAACAAGGTTAAATAGTTGAATATGAAAAGTCGTACCTTCGCAGTGGTCCTTTGTCGAGGTACCGTCCAAGCAAAAACACATGAACCCAGTCGAATTGTTATGACCACATAGCCCACCGGACTCTTCACACTTATTACAATCGTCCGTTGTTGTCGTCCAGTTTAGCTCGAATCCTCTCCTCAAAGCGTCAACGAATTCCGTCCCAAGTTCCATACCAGGGACATAAACATCCCTCACAGTCGTTACTACCTCTTCATCACACGTTTCACCCCAGTTGTAATCAGGCGTATCAGGATGTATAACATTAACACACGACCTGTTCGGACCATCATTGTTTAAGCACGGTATCACACGTGCAAAATCAGGAACACCAGTACAGTTGAAATGAAAACTTATATTAAGATTATTCGACGTAAAATTTAAAGGCATATTTTCCAGGTTAATCCCATGTTTCACTATGGGGCACTCGTTTTGAACCGGAAAGACACTAGAAACATCGTAGTCGACGAGAGTAATACTCATATCGGTTAGATTCCGTACGTAGTAAAAATCGCCACCAAAATACATCATGGGAGTGGGACGATCCACTCCACTTATGGTTGAGCAGTTGATCCCCAAATCTTCATAACCACAATATCGACTATTTTCATTTTCTTTATTCCAAAAGGGGTAACTGATCTTGAGCTCATTACAATAGGTTGGAAGGCAATTTAGGAAATCTGAAATATCAGTTTCAGCAGCTGCAATGGTGGTGATGAAGAAGAACAAGGAGAGGAGTATGAGAGCGAAAGAAGGTAATGGTACAATTCTAGACATGGTTATGTTACTTCAATACGTTGTTGATATCTATCTGCTTATTCTGCAAATGTAGATATTAATTTGAGGAAATAAATATTTGAATAAAATACCAAAATAAGTATTAATTCAGCTCACAGGAATAAGTAAAAGAATACAAAATTTCCACGTTGACTTGTAGACTTTTTGGCGTTAGACCGGGCTGTTTCGTTTCTCTTGATATTAAGTGGTGTGGGATATGTGTGTGGGGACAAATAATAACTCTATTGAGACCAACATAAATAAATGGAGTAAATTGCATTTTTGGTCCTTAATGTATGGTCAAATTGCAGGTTTCGTTCATAATGTTTTGAAAGTGCAACGGTAGTCCCTATTTTGAATGTTTTGTTGCATGTTTGGTCCCTAAATTGCAGATTTGGTCCCTGAAAGTTTTAAGTTTCCGTTGCATGTTTGGGACCAAACATGCAACAAAGCCTTCAAAATTGGGACTATCGCTGCACTTTCGAAACGTTAAGGACGAAACCTGTAATTTGGCCATACCTTAAGGACCAAAAATGCAATTTAATCTAAATAAGTGTTGTTTCTTTTTTCAGTCTTTTAATATCCACAAATGAGGGTTTTACTCACTTCATAAAGGGCAATGTTATACAAACCCTCCCTATATTGTCACATCAAGAGGTTTTGGTCAAACCATACAACTCGCGATGCACACCGTACAAGCCGATGATGCATCCAATGATTGGATACCCTCCCTATGGGAGGGTGCGGATAACTCACCCCCTTCATAAATTCTTATATTGGTTCTTAGAAACAGATCGACTGGGTGACAACGTTTGATCTTGACAACCCACCCATAAATACTTTTAAAATAGTACAACGGGAAGTTTTTACAATGTTTGATTCAACTGAGTTTGATTAAAATATTAAAAGCATTGCGACTTGAATTAATATTGATGAAGTATATCGATCACTGCTATGGCATGGATGAATTGTGGCGACTGCAACGACATGTAGGAAAGGCGGCCACCGGAGGTAGAACGACCTCTTACGAGGAGGTTGTAGTGGTGGCGATCGAGGTTACAGTTGAACCATCTAGAAAATATGGAGCACTGCAAAATTTATATGTTGTGGTTGAAAAAAAGAAAGAAAGAGGGAAGTTTCTTTGATTTAGCCTCTAGAGAGAGGTAAGTTTTTTAGGTCTTCCCCAACAAGAGTCTCAGATGAAAAATAAACAATAAATGTGCTAGTTTGGGCCCACGCAAGTTAGCAGGCAACTCAAAAAGAGTCAAAGAAACAGACCCAGTCTTCAATTGATGGTACGATGCATTGTCAGATATAGTTAGATGAGATAGGTCGAAAATTTCATGAAGATATCATGTTACTCAAACAGTTACTAAGAGCATCTCCAATGACTGATGATTTGCACACTCTCATGATTGATTGGCACACTCTAAAATAGAGTGTCTCGACATTTATACTCGACATTACCTTTACTCATTTTTACTTTGTGAGAGTATAAATGTCAAAACACTCTATTTTAAAGTCGCTTAATCAATTAAGAATGCAAGAAATCACTTCTCATCTCCAATGCATGGTACAATAGAGAGTTCAGTACATTGACACATCACTGTCACATCAGCATCTCATTAATTTATACAAACTCTCACAATGCATTGAAATTTACGTAATACATTGAACCAAACATTAGACTTATATTATATTGATAGAGACTTAAAATACTTTGAACCAAACATTAGACTTATATTATATTGATAGATAGACAGAGAAAATGAATAAAATAGTTAAAAAGAAACCAATTGGAGGGTATATTGAATGTATGTTTAGAGAGACACTAACATTCAATCTATAGATGACATGAAGGTTTTACAATGAATTAAGTGATGACTCATCACTCATTGAACTTATAATAGAACATGGATTGTGGATGCCTTGACACTAGGTGCAATAGTCACCATTCACTTTGAGAGCATTAATATTAATTGGAGTTAATTGCATTTTTGGTCCCTGTGGTATGGCCAAATTGCAGATTTGGTCCCTAAAACTTTAAAAGTGCACCAGAGGTCCCTATTTTCAAGTTTTCGTTGCATGTTTAGTCCCTGATCAACATCAAATGTCTAAAATGCCCTTGTCTTCTTCTTTCCTATTTTCTTTTCAGTCCATCTCTTTAGTTTCTTACATAAATGGTCCTTGTGTCTTGCCAAGTTTTACAAATTTAGTCTAATTTTTTTTAATTATTTATTTAACTATTAATATTTATTTAACTATTAATATTACATAAATGGATCAACGGTGTAATTTTAAAAAAAAAATCGAAAATTTAAAAAAAAAAAATTGAAAAATTTATTCAAAAAAAATTTTGAATTTTTTTTTTTCGAAAAAATTTCTAAAAAATTTTTTGAAATTTTTTTTCCGAATTTTTTTTCAAAAAAATTTTTCAGAAAAGTTTTTTCGAATAAAATTTCAAAAAAACTTATTCGAAAATTTTTTTTAGAAATTTTTAGCCTTTAGAAAAAAATTTTGAAAAATTTATTCGAAAAAAATTTTGAATATTTTTTTTTTGAAAAAATCTATTCGAAAAAATTTCTAAAAAAAAATTTCGAAATTTTTTTTTAGAATTTTTTAGAAAAATTGGTTAACTTATATTAGCCATTAGATCAAAACCGGATGAAAACATATAAAAACAAACAACAACGGATAAAAACGTTATTAAAACGGATGAAAACGTAAAACGTTTTTATGCGTTTTAATAACGTTTTTATGCGTTTTCATCCGTTTTAATAACGTTTTTATGCGTTTTTATCTGTTTTTATATGTTTTCATCTGGTTTTGATCTAATGGCTAATATAAGTTAACTAATTTTTCTAAAATTTTTTAAAAAAAATTTCGAAAAAAAATTCGAAAAAAAAAATTTTTAAAATATTTTTTTCGAAATTTTTTCGAATATATTTTTCAAAAAAAAATGTTAATAATTTTTTTCGAAAAAACTTTTCTGAAAATTATTTTCAAAAAAAAAATTCGAATAATTTTTTTTTCGAAATTTTTTTTTTGAAATTTTATTCGAAAAAACTTTTCTGAAAATTTTTTTCGCAAAAAAATTTGGAAAAAAAATTTTCAAAAAATTTGTTTTTCGAAATTTTTTTGAATAAATTTTTCAAAAAATTTTTTAGAAATTTTTTCGAATAGTTTTTTTCGAATAAATTTTTCAAACTTTTTTTTTAATTTTTTTTTAAAATTTTTCGATTTTTTTGAAAATTACACTGTTGATCCATTTATGTAATATTAATAGTTAAATAAATAATTAAAAAAAATTAGACTAAATTTGTAAAACTTGGCAAGACACAAGGACCATTTATGTAAGAAACTAAAGCGATGGACTGAAAAGAAAATAGGAAATAAGAAGACAAGGGCATTTTAGACATTTGATGTTGATCAGGGACTAAACATGCAATGAAAACTTGAAAATAGGGACCTCTGGTGCACTTTTAAAGTTTTAGGGACCAAATCTGCAATTTGGCCATACCACAGGGACAAAAAATGCAATTAACTCTATTAATTGCATGACACTTTTTAAACTCTAATGATACTTGCTCACTTTGTATTTCACTAAAAATGTGCTAGCTGGTGACCTTGGAGGAGTACAAAAGAACGGTTTCGGGGGGACTTCCGTGCTTCCCTCTAACATTTCGATAACTTCATTAATGGATGGCCTTTGCTTTGGATCAGGTTGTATGCAGCATAAACCAACTATTGTCATCTTTCTAGCATAGTCGTTTTCCTCTGTAGTTGTTACACCATCTAATAAGTATTCGTCTCTCTTAAGACGGCTATAAATCCAATTAGGAAAATATATTTCACTCGTATGCCCAGAACCAACACCAAAATCGACTTTTTTCTTCCTCTAATCATTTCAAGTATCAGCATCCCGTAACTATACACATCAGATTTATGGGACACCCCTCCGAAGTTTCTATTAAAAACCTCTGGGGCAATATGCCCTATGGTGCCTCTAGCCTCCATCATAGAAACGATACTCTCGTTCCTTGAGTACAATTTAGCCCCATGGTGCCTATTTTGGGGCATAAATTCACATCATGGAGAATGTTATGTGGCTTAATATCAAGATGCAAAATACGAGTGTTGCAGCCACGATACAAGTAGTCAAGACCTCGTGCTATTCCAAGTGCTACCTCATACAACTTCTCTATTACTAAGTGTTCGCCTGTCTTGGGAGGATCGGCGTGAGAGCATATAAACTTCTCCAATGATCCATTTGGCATGAATTCGTATACGAGAGCCCTTTTTTGATAGTCGTAACAAAATCCCAAGAGAGTAACAATGTTTATATGTGAAGTCCTACCAATGCTTGCAACTTCGTTTATAAATTCTTGTCCGCTTGCTTTTGATGAGTTTAATACTTTTACTGCCACAAGACGGCCATCGCATAGCTTTCCTTTATAAACAATTCCAAAACCTCCTTGTCCTAATTTTGCTTGGAATGAGTTTGTTATTTTCTTGATATCATGATACGTGTATCGTTTCGTGGTCAAGGAACCATATTGCGTGATAAATGCCTCAACACTTTTGTCGTCCTCAGTTTTATGCCTAAATAAGGCAACAAAAGTGTTCGATGAAGATTTCCTAATGCAATAGATTATGAAGATTAACACAATTGCTAGTACAGCAGATCCGCCTCCAATAACTGTAATAATCAAAAGAAAATTTGTTGCTTGTTACAATTCTTTTAAATAATCAAGAATCAAAATACATATAAGGAGCTTTAGGAGGATATATTTAAACTGAATAAGTTAGGGGTGCCCATTGGCCATCTTAAATTTTAAGATGTACACAAGTGAATATTTGAGTATATTAAATTCAAAATCACATTTAATTATATTGAATTTTAAGTTTAATTAATATTGATTATATGCACTTTTAATTGAAAAAAGAAAGTTTCAGTGATCACATGTTAAATACATTTTTTAGTTTAAAATAAATTTGATTGGGCGCCGGTTAACAAAATCACTATAAATTAACTAGTTATAATACCCGTGCACGAACGAGATTTTGACCAAAAAAATTATTCTGTATTAATACTGAATATTGTGTCTTTAAAGGTAATTGCATATAATTATATAGTTATAAGTTTCGTGCATGCACGAAAGTTACATATAAATCAAATTTATTTTAACATTTTAGTTCAGTATCTACACATGTAAGAATTTGCCCATGAAAATTGTGATATAAGTACAACTAATACCTATACACGAGATTTTCATTATGCATTAATATCAATTAAAATTTGGTAATATATTTGTAAAAATTTATGTTAGGTAACTTAAGATTTAATTTTATTTAGGTGACAATGATATTGACATTGTTATTTAAATTTTACTACTGATATTATGTTGTACACATGATGCAAGTTTAATAGCACATAATGAGCGTTGATAAAGTTAAAGTATACTCCTTAAAATTTAAAAACAAAATGTTTTTCTAGATATCCTTATATAAATAAATAAGAATTACATGAGTAATTGTTATAAGTACAATCGCATATATTTATTTTTATATTAAAGTAACCCGTGCTTACAATTTG
Source organism: Chrysanthemum makinoi (assembly GCA_910596185.1). Classification (NCBI taxonomy): domain Eukaryota; kingdom Viridiplantae; phylum Streptophyta; class Magnoliopsida; order Asterales; family Asteraceae; genus Chrysanthemum; species Chrysanthemum makinoi. The sequence goes on along the minus strand of OU343224.1, from coordinate 111,769,165 downwards.
ATAGTTATATTCCCGTCTTCAGTAATTTAGCCATATTTAAAATGTATACTCGTGTCCACATAGGTTACACTTTTAAAAATGAAATAAATGAGTACTTATTGAACGTATATAGTGAAAAAAATGATACTTATAATCTTATGCAAATTTATATGTTGTTATTTTAAAACAACATATACATTGTATATTTTAATATATAAAATATAAAGGGTATAAACTATAAAGTATAAGGGGGGGGTATTTGTTTATAATCTAGAGTTATTGAAAAACAAGAAGTCTTATAATAGTACACTTAACTTCATATAATTTTTAAAAATTCAACCACTAAAATTTTATTAATTACCTCATCTTTTTTTAAGTTTTTGTTTTTCACAAATTTGACACATATATTTTTATGTGTTTTTTTTTTATCAACTAAATTTCTCCAACAGATTTATTAAAGTTTGACAAAAATCAATTTAATTTTGACTTTTAATAACCAATCACATCACACGATTTTGCTTACGTGGCGAAATCGAGCTCTCCTATTGGCCCAATTGTTTTTTCAATAAGAATGAATTGACAAAATCACTCCGAAATGATGTAATTCCTTTATTATATAAAAGATAAGACTTGCATAGTTTCCTTCTCCAACTAGAGTTTTTACCTGCATAATGACCGAACAAAGAATGTATTAGGCTGGTCACAATCGTTAAAATAACATCGGTCGGTCACCCCTAAAATCCCACCATGACCGATTTGAGATCGGTCGACACCCGATGGGAGATCGGTCGGAACTTCGGTCGAGTTCAAAAAACACATATATCGGTTGAAATCTCAACCGATTTCAAACACTCACTTTTAAAAGTTGCCATTTAATTAAATAAAAAAAAACGTTGGTCATCGACTGTGACATTTTGGTCATGTCTGGTCGCTGGATAGAGAAAGCTGACGTCACACTGGTGACCTTGGTCACGACTGTACCCAGCCTTAAGGATATTTAATGCATCAATTGTTTGAATTTAAATTAATCATTGTGTGCACTTTTATCTTTTAAGTGCTGAGAGTTGATTATATAAGCTTGTTGGGTACTTGTGTAATACTTTCACAACGTTTTTTTTTTTTTTTTTTTTTTTCGGTACGTGAGAGAGGTTGAATTTGAATTTGCCTGAAACAACATATTTCTCTCACCCAATCAACAATATATTTATTATTTCTAACTAGCATAGTATCTGGGAAAAGCAGCGTTGGTATATAAAATGACAGTTTTTCTCGTACCTTGATCTTTAAGCGGTATGCAATGAGAGTTAGTATTTGACGGTTTACCCGTTTGATAGTTCAAAAAGAGTAAATGCGTGTTTGAATTTCCGTAAAGTATATCAATAAAAATATAGATATCCATACTTACACTCATTTGAACTTTGTATAACTTAAATGTTTATGATAAAAATTGCGAATATAAATTTGTATTATTGTAAGTTTGTAACATCCATTTTAATACTAAAATTTAATGTGTCATTAGTGTATATTATAATGTAGAATTTAACTATATGAATTATTAATTATAGTAAAACGTGTAGCCTTGAAAAATTAAAACTTCCTTTTTATGGAAAATCCTAAATACATTATAAAGTAGTAAAGATGAATCGGTCGCCCCTAAAGGACCATTTGTATACAAAGCATTTCAAAACAGACTATTTAATACTCCTCCCGTCCCAAATTAATTGTCCTCATTTGACTTTTTAAAGTCTTAATTTCTCAACTTTGATCTTAAATATTTTTATTTATGTTATATAATAATTGATACAAAATATATGAATGGATTGTCTTTTAAATGTTCTTTCATTGGTGTAATTTTCATCAAGTATTACATAACACATACAAAAATATTAAGGATCAAAGTTGAGAAATTAAGACTTCAAAAAGTCAAATGAGGCCAATTATTTTGAGACGGAGGGAGTATACATTAACAACTTTTGTAACCGAACACATAATCATTATTATGTCAATATTTTCAAATTTGGTTACATTTAATTTTGACTGAATTAACTATTTTAATCAATATAAACTTTGCATATATATATATATATATATATATATATATATATATATATATATATATATATATATATATATATATATATATATATATATATATATATATATATATTATAAAAGATTTGAGACTTTTTATAAAGGAAAGTTTGAATATTTTAATACAAAAAGTATCACTATAAAAGAAAAATTAGAAAATTAATGTAAACTTTGAAAATTTAAGTCTTATTTAAACTATATAGTAACACTTTTCAATAATGATATATTTTAATAGAATTGTTTATAAGAAAAACTTACTAAACTTTTAACCACCGATTTAATGCAAAAAATTTTAAAATAAAAGTATTAACTATTTACACTATTAATAATTTAGACGTTTTACTTTTGAAAATATATCTAGTATGTTATAAAATATTTGAAAAATGCTAAATAAGGAATGTTTAAAATAAAAAATATTTGTTCATTACAAAAATAGTCGCCAGATACCCGATGCCGCATTACGCAGGTACCCTTCTAATTATGATAAAACGTGTTTGTAGGTTGTAGCATACACATACAAAACTTGTACTAGTTTTTTGCATCATATTGTTGTATAATAAACATTATGAGCTGTATCTCTTAAATATTTTTTGGACAATCACATATATGTATTATATATTTATATAAGAGTGAGATTATATATCTTTCTTATATAACCAGGGGCGGATCTAGAGGGTTTGTTCTTCAAAGGAACCCCATGAATTTCTCCATTTAGTGAAAATTTTGCTAAAAATTATGATTTTTCTCGAAATGCATCTAGTAACTTTGTAATTCATGTTCCATTTATTAATTATATGTTGGAATTTGGTTTTTGCAGATCGGCCCTTTGTAATTCATGTATCTATTTATTAATATTATGTTAGAATTTCTCCACTTAGTGAAAATTTTGTTAAAAATTATGATTTTTCCCGAAATGCATCTAGTAACTTTGTAATTCATGTATCTATTTATTAATATTATGTTGGAATTTGGTTTTTGCAGATCAGCCCTGGCAACAACCCTATACGCGGTTATAAGTGCTTCCCCCTCCCCCCAATGAACAAGCACTTGGTTTCGGTTCTTGACCCCATATATCATTACTAGCAAGGGTGATCTTTGTATTGACCAATTCCAAGTTTACTAATCTTAAGAGTAGTCACAAGATGTTATATGCACGTAAGATGGAATTCGCTAAGTCCGCAATATTAAGGATGGTCCACAAAAGAGATAACCAATCCATTGAATTGTTGGACCACGACTATAGAGCTTCATTGAACAATTGATAAACTATTGACATTTTGGCCAAGTGAAAGAGTTGGTGATAGATTAAAGATTATGATCACTAGAGGAAACATTATTGTGAAGATTGTGATATGAGAATTTAAGCCAAACGAAGGGTGTATAAATTGTCAACAAATGTGAGGTAGCATGAAATTTTCATGAACAAATGTTTAGTTGCTAGTTTAATTTGACCATAGTTTTGGTTAAGGAAAATGATGTTTCTGCCGAAATTGTGTACCTACAAATGTGTCTTAACTACAAATCAATACATGTCGCAAGATAAAAGGTGTAGATTTGGAGTGATAAAATGTATACATGATGTGTCATATAATGAACCATTTTCGCATGAATTTAAGCATCTCTTTATTCTTAAATAACGAATTATTTCTAATTGTAGGCATGGACGGACTCACATGTATGTTGGGTGTAGATTTGTCATGTGTCTTAACTACAAATCAATACATGTTGCAAGATAAAAGGTGTAGATTTGGAGTGATAAAATGTATACATGATGTGTCATATAATGAATCAGTTTCGCATGAATTTAAGCATCTCTTTATTCTTAAATAACGAATTATTTCTACTTGTAGGCATGGACGGACTCACATGTATGTTGGGTGTGACACTGGTTACACCTGATTTTAAGTCACGAAGTGCAAAAAGATTTCAAAACTGTCGTTTTTGTGCTATGTGCAACCCTCAAAATTTTTTTTACTACATTCATTTCTTAGATGTAACTTAAGTTAGCCTAACATTTGTTTTGTACAACACATTTTTAAAAATCTTGAATCCGTCCCTGATGGCTTACTAGGAAACCTAAGCTGAGGTGTTAACGGTACTATTTTGATATGAAGAACGAGCCTGTTGTTTTACTCTTCAATCTTGAAAAATGAAATCCAATGCAATTTTTCGTACGAACTTTTATTGTAATGATGGAATTTAATTTCTTCATGTAAAATATGGCCATATCTTAACTATATATAAAGGAAAAATGGTCAAAGTTGAATTGTTGAAATGTTGGAAGTGAATGTTGAAATTGTTGAAAATGAATGTTGAAAATGTCAAATAAACTTATTTACCAATTTATGAAACTAGACGAGTACCCGCGCCTAGCGGCAGCGGTTTCTAGCGTCAGATAATTAATGATTTGTGATATTGTGGTGAGTGTTTTGTGTAGCATTTAAAATAAAACGTGAACTGATGAAAATGCAATTGCAAATGGTTGTACTATATGATAACTAAAGTCTAGACAAAGTTTTTAACATCTATCAAACAACATATAAAAACATTTAATGAAAATGAAAGTAAACATTATATCAGTTATGAGATAAAAACTAACAACACACGTTACTTGTCGCGTAAAAACTAACAAGGATGGGATTAATGGTGTCGTTGTTAAGAAGAAAGCAAGTACCAAAATTAGCATGAATGTGATTAGCCCAAAATAAAATAAAAAAATAAAAAAAATAGGCTAATTTTGATTATTTTGTAAAAGATTTGGGCACATTTAGCCCCATCTTTTTTTTTAAATGAGCGTATTTAGCCTATTGAAAAGTTAAATGTGCACTAATGGGCACATATTTTCTCTTAATTGTAAAATATTATAATCGTTTTTGAAGAAAAACTTATATATATAATATATTTATATAGCGACAGATAGTTTTGTGTTAAAAAAGTTTATGGGTTCTAAACGAAAATAATAAAAGTTTGAATATTTGGGGATTAAACATAATGTTTTGAAACCCGGTTCGACCCGGGTGGTTCAACCGGTTGAGCCGTTCCCGTAGAAAAACGGGTCAATTTAAACCGAGTTTACCAGACAGGTTGGGTGAAAATGGGGTCAAATTAAACTGGGTCAACCCACCGGGTTTGAAGCGCCCCAGGTCAACCCGGTTTTCGATATAATAGTTTCAACTTTTCACTTTTTACTTTTTGGTTTTTCCTTTATATATAGTATAGCAGGGTACCCGCGCGTTGCGGCGGCGGGCACCCTGTTACGATTAACCGGAGAAATAGATCTCGATGAGACATGATTCACCAGTTTGTATCGGTTTCAACGGGTCCTCTCTAGTTCGTTTACGGATGGCTGTTATTGGTTAGCCGAACCGGTGGCGACACCGGTTCCCGGTTGAACCCATTGGTCCGGTTCGATTTTCAAAACTACATATACCATCAACTTGTTAGGTTGTATGTAGCTTTGGGTGTTTTATTAATTTGTATAACATGTATTTTTCATTTTTGGGTGTTTTAAAAATAAAATAATTAGTGTGTTTAATTATTTTATATTTAGGATTATGTTGTAGATTATTTAAATTGTACATTATAAATATTTTTATTGTACTTTTTAGTAAGGGGTGTTTTAATTGGTTGTTTTTAATTTGGTAGATATGCTTTTAATTGGTTGTACAATGTGAATAAATTATTGTACTTTTAAGTAATGTGTGTTTTAATAAGAGTATTAATTACACAATATATTTTTCTCACATTTGACTTTCAACTTTTCACTTACCGTTTTTCTATTATATGTAGTATAGATATAGATGTTGAAAAATATTTGCTATTGTATGGTAACAGTCCCACAGAGTATGGATTTTCAGTTTTAAAACATATTAAGTTTTATATCTTTTACTAAAATAGAATCAGAGAGAATACATCCATCTCCAGAAGTTCTTCAATTTGCTAAAAAAATTATCCAAAAAGTCTTCATTGCATGAAGGTACAAAAAAGAATTATATATATTAGTTTTCTTCGTTAAATTTAATCAATAGCTATTATCAAATTGTAGTGGGTTTAATTAGTTTGAGTTAGAAGTGGGTGATTCTTGTATTTAAATTGTCTTACATGGTCAAAAAGTGTTTAGTTTACGTTTAATGACGTTTATGTTGATTAGTTTATGACTTTATTATTGCGGCCACGACATTAACTTGTTCAAAGATGAATGTTTATACTTTTTTCATAGGTGTAATAAGACATGAATAAAGGATGAGTTGTATGAATGCTATTTTAGATATGATTTACAATGAGGACTTCAGCGAGCTATCTCGAACTGTTGTTGTGAACAATGATTGGAATGAACGGCGCTTTTATTGATGTCTATGAAGCTTTAGCAGATATAAGTTGAGATAAAGGTGAAACTGACAAGAGATGAAATTGCGAACGAGTTTCAAGTATCCTTCCATTATATTAATACCGAGGGAAATAATATGACTACACCTATCATCTTTTTTTAGCAAAAATGATCGTGCATCAAATGTGAACTTGCTCTTTTGTTTATTTGGCCGACTTATTGTGGAAAATGTGTTTTTTGTATTAATGTCAAGAAACATACAAGTTGTGCTTTCAAGACAATCAAAATACGTGTGTTGTCTTAGTAAAATTGGAAAAAACGGCAAGAGATTAATATATTTTAAAGAAAAAAAAAAAGAAAAAAAAAATACCATACTATAGACAATATGTTTTGAAAAAACATACGATAGTAAATAATTTTGTTAAAGACTATTAGGTTATCAAAAACTCACCACACATGTATTGTTGAAATGTTACTAATATCCAAAATGACGGTTAAAAAAATTATTTTCTCTACTAGATTGTACATATTATGGCCTCTAAACTATAGCAACTTATATATGGCAAATACACAATCACAATTCATCTTTTTAAACATGGCGGTAAAATTTGTTTATTCTAAATTACATATACAAAAAAATGGTCAATGTGAAAAAGTGAAAAGTCAACCGATATGAAATATTGAAAAACTTAAATGTTAACTGCACATAATAAATTTAGCACCTAATCTTGAAAATCTTTAAACTTTGAAACCATAAACTATTTAAAGAAACGTTAAAATACTTAAACTATTAATTGTTGTTAACATTGAATCGCATGTCATCTTTAAATCACATGAATGCATACTATATATGCATGGCAACTTTCTTAAACTATTTAAAGAATTAGCATAGAAAGTCAATAACAAAAGTAAATGGATTAGTTAATTAATATTCATCTTACGTAAGAAGCTTCTCTCATTTAAAGAATGCAACCAAAGTAATATAAATATTAATCTTACGTAAGAAGCTTCTCTCATATATTTTAAACCTTAATATAACACTCGGAATTTTTTATTGGCTAATTGTTTTATATCATTTTTTTCTTGTTCAGATTGACATAGCATTTGACGAATTACCATGGAACATATGTTCCATAAACAGTCTTCATTCCATTTGTAGGGCAATATGAAGGTAGGCAAAAGTTTAATATAGAACCAAAATTTACCATAGATCCAATCAATCAATAATAGCCATTCATTTTTTTATTATGATAAACTTTCACCTTTTTTTAAAAAATTAAATATCTCGCAAACCGTTAATCGTTACGCGATAAAAATTATACCATCGCGACGAGAATTAAATTATCTTTCTATAGATATGCACTACTATATATTTTTAACAACTTTTTTTTTTCAAAATTTCCGTCAACAAAAATCATATATGATTTGTGAAAATCATATATGATTCGATTTTTACTAATCACATATGATTTTTGAGAATCATATATGATTGTAAAAATCATATATGATTCGGAAAAATCGAATCATACATGATTTTTTAAAATCATATATGATTCGTAAAAATCATATATGATTTTTTTGGACGGAATTTTTGAAAAAAAATGTTTGTCGAAAATATGTAAAAGTGCATTTCTATAGAAAGATAATTTAATTATCGTCACGATGGTGTATTTTTTATATTTTGAAGATTTACCGTTTGTAAGATATGTTGTTTTAAAAAAAAGGTGGAAAATGATTTTGTATTAATTTAGATAAAAAATGGAGGGTTATGATTGGTTCATTTGTTCTATGACAAATATGAGTTCTATATTGATCTCAACTCTATGAAGGTATGTTTTAATTATCGTTATTATGTTGTCATATATATTGTTTAATTATTGGTATTTTACTTTGCTTATGCATTATACTTTATAAATTTGTTAGGATGGTCATGTGGATGATTGATCTCATGAGGAAATACAATGATCAACAAAAGGTGCATTTTTAAAGTTTTTGTTGAAGTTATGTGATGATGATGAAATAATACAATCAATGGTCTGAGATTAATATAAAAAATTTCGCTTAAGGTTGTAATGCACGATGGGGTCATAATACATAATTGATGAGGGATTGTCGCCATAGATCGATCTTTTTATTTACTAAATGTTTTGCTGAAAGATAAAAGAACAAGTCACTTATCTTATATCGATTGAATCTATTTTTTTTACTACCTAACCATATTTTATCGAAAACGATGCCCAACTACTATGCACGAATACTCCGCTATTAAATATCATTGCTATGCAACATTCTTATTGGAAAAACTTCTCTTCGGAAATAATTTCATAACGCTAAAACTATAGTTTTTCGAAAAAGATTATTCGTCACCAAAACTATGTAAAAACTAGATAATCACGCTACTGGTAATCACCTAGTATATATATATATATATATATATATATATATATATATATATATATATATATATATATATATATATATATATATATATATATATACATATGTGAACAACTAAATTGCTTCATATGTTTTTAAGTATTTTATTCTTTCCTTCCTCAAATATAAGTCTTGGTTTTCTTAAAAAAAAGCATTTACTTCATAATTCAACTAGTTAGAAAAGACATTATTGTTAGAAATAATATTTTATTTAAGAAAAGTGTAGTTGGTATGTATTTATAAAACTTCTCACATGGTTTATGTTCCAATGACATCCTTTTGTTGTATGATAAGTTTCTTAGCGAAATGATTGTTCGTTCAAGTCCTACTTTAAATATATGAGGGTATTTGTGGTGTAAAATAAAAACTTTAAAATTAAACACTTATTTTGAAATGCAACAAATATTTGTTAGGTATTAAAATTAGTTAGCCTTTAGCAATTTTGTTGTGTTTGATCAGCGAATTACTTAAAAATAAACAGGTGACAGAAAGAAAATTAAGTTAGCAACAACCTAATCCGGGACATACAAAACGAGGTATACCATCAGGGCAAAGGCAAGAAGGAACAGAGGAATTTAAACTAGACCAACACGTCCCACCCGAGTTCTCACACCGTGAACATATCCCTGCACCGTCCACCCTATACTCCATTGGAAAACCTTGTAATAACATCTCCTCCACGGGCATCGTTTCACTGTTATTAAACTCATCAAATAGCGTCCTCAAAACAGGCACTCTAATCTCACGATCACATACTAACGAATTCGTTCCATCGTCAATAAAACTCTCCCTCCCACTTCCATCTTCAGAACAATTCAATCTATTTTTATCGGGTATAAGGAAATCATTGTCTTCCGGACACGAAAGATATACTCCTAGAAAAAGAAGCTCATTTGGGATGTAGCTAAAAACCATGTACTCAAACGTTATATTGTTAAGAGACTCATGTTGTCTCAATAAACAAACATTTGGTTCCGGTCCTTGACCACACATATCATTGCTAGCAAGGGTGATCCTAGAATTATTTTGATTGATACTAAGTACACGAAAGGTGGTTTTATTTACCGTGAGAGTGGTAACCACGTTGTATATGCATGCAAGACGGAATTCGTTCAGTCCGCAATATGAAGGACGGTCTTGTCTCCAGAAGGGATAACCAATCCATCAAATTGTTGGACCGCAACTATAGAGCTTCGTTGAACAGTCGTTAAACTGTTGGACATTTTGGCCTAGTGAAAGAGTTGGTAATAGAGTGAAGATTATGATGACTAGAGGAAACATTTTTGTGAATATTATGAGATGAGGATTCAGGCGAAATGAAGGTTGTAACTTGTATGAACTGGTCAATGAGGTGCCTTGAAATTTGCTTGAAGAGACGGTTTAGGTGCTAGATATAACTTGACTTTTGGAATTAATTGACTATTTGATTAGTAAATAGAAATTAAATGTGAATTTTATCCAACCCAATTTCGATTCTATCTTGGGTCGACTCACTTTAAAATTCATTATTAAATCCTCATGGACAATTTCAAAAAAAGGTGTAGATTGGCGGGAACACCCTGACCCCGGGTTCCTTCTGGCGTCAGCCATTGTCCACCCCACAAGGATTAGCTCCGGCAACTCTCCTAGCTTAGTGGGGCACCAACTGGAGTGAGCACGAGCCAAGACTCGGACCCCTGAACTCCTATTTCACAAAGTCTCTCAAGTATAGGGCTGATCATCGGGCGAAAACCAGACCGGACCGAGAAAACCCGGACCGGACCGAGACCGAATCCGGCAAAAAACCTAGACCGAGACCGAGACCGAATGTAGTCAGTCCGGTCCTGTCTCGGTCGGTCCGTCGGTCGGTTCGGTCCAACAAGGCTAAATTTTCGGTTTGTGGTCCGGACCGGACCGGACCGAGACCAAATTTGCCAAAAATGGTAGACCGAGACCGGACCGCCGGTCCGGTCGGTTTCAGTTCGGTCCGGTCGGTTTTGTCGGTTGGTCCGGTCCATCCGGTCCGTTTGCTCACCCCTACTCCGGTATGGCCATAGGTTTTGTGGAGGTGGGTACCTATATCAAACAAATGCAATGATGGGACTTGAACCTGAGTCAATTGACTCAAGCACAAGTGCTCCAACCATTTGACTAATGCTCCATTTGTAAATTATCATGGACGATAGTTTTGGTTAGGAAAATGATGTTTATGCCAAAATTGTGTACCTACAAATATGTCTAACCACAAATATAATACATGCATGTTGTATGAAACCAACAACCATGGTGGTAGAGCGGATAATGCGATCACAAGAACTCCAACACAGTCAAATAAATACACACCAAAGATCTCTAATAGTCGACTAAAGTATTGCACAAGAAAGACCCAAATGATTACATTGTATTAAACGTTTGTACCCAAAAAAATGAGTACATATCCTTCACGCCCTATTTTTTTTTATAAAAAATGAGGGGGTAATCCTAGTCCTAAACCAACTAGCTAATCAGCTAAACAAAAGAGAAAACGTAACCGAACTAAACTTGGGCATTAACTGACGCCAAGACATTATATTCGGTTTTGAGTTGGCCATCCAACATGCAACCGACCTTTCTTCCTATTTGACTAAAGATACATTGCTAAACTAACACATAACACCCAATACTTTGAGCTTATAATATCAAGACTAATACATAACATGTGATAAAACAAAAAGTGTAGATAGTGTGTCAAATAATGAATTAATTAGCATGAATTTAAGCGGAAATGGATCCTCTAAGAAAAATAATAAAAATAAGAAGAATAATTAAGAAATGTTTTCAGCTACATATTTCAAATGAAAAAAGCTACACATTTTAAATGACAAAAGAGAATTTTATGGTAGATGCATCTCCTTTTGTAGATGCATCTAAATTGAGCGGCTGTAATTATTTTTCATCCTTCTCATTTTACTTTTATTTCTTATTTGATCTTTACTCCATCTCGTTATTCTTATATGACGAATTATTTCTACTTGTAGGGTGGCTTGCTAGAAAACTTAAGCTGAGGTGTTATGAGGTGTTAACGGTACTATTTGGAGCCCGGTGTTTTCCCCTTTAAGCTAAAAAAATGAAATCCAATACAATTTCATACGAACTTTTATTGTAACGTTAGAAGTTAATTTTTCCATGTAAAAGATGTTCCATATATATATGTGAACAATTAAATTGCTTCATATGTTTTAAAGTATTTAATTCTTTCCTTTCTCAAATAAACATAAGTCTTGGTTTTCTTAAAAAATACTAGTGAATATTTACATCATATTTTAACCGGTTAGAAAAAACATTATTGTTAGAAATAATATTTTATTAAAGAAAAATATAGTTAGTATGCATTTACAAAAGTTTGCAAAGGGCGTGTGTATTAATTATATACCTCTTGTTGTTTTGTTGTATGATAAGTTTTCTAATTAAATGATTATTAATTTAAACTTTACTTAAAACATGTGAAGTAATTTGTGGTGTAAAATAAACACTTTTAAAATTAAACACTTATTTTGAAATGCGACAAATATTTGTTAGGTATTAAAATTAGTAAATTAAGCCACGTATCACGCAACTACTATGCCCCTTATGTCTTCAGTGATTCAGTTTAATCTTAATTGTAGTTTTAAACCGGAACTCAGGCTATTATTTATATGTGTAGTTATGTGGGGGCAGTCAATAGAATGATCTAAATGTTGCCTAATACATTAAACACACGACAAGTGACAACAAGGTTAAATAGTTGAATAAGAAAAGTCGTACCTTTGCAGTGGTCCTTTGTCGAGGTACCACCGGAGCAAAAGCACATGAACGACCCAGTCGAATTGTTATAACCACATAGCCCGTCGGACTCTTCACACTTTTCACAATCGTCTGTTGCTCTCCAGCCTAGCTCGAACCCTGTTCCCAAAGCTTCAATGACTCTCTTCAAAAGGTGAAGATCGGTGAGATCACCCTGGTCCCATGCATCCTAAGGATGCCAACCGGACCCTCCCCCAAGGACCCGGCCCGTGCAATGAGCACTGCCCCAGCTGATCTGTACTTATCAGGAGGTGGGCTTTGAACCCTAGCCATTTTCTTCAATAGGCCCTCGCTGACCAGTCAATCTGAGCATTTGCGGTGGTGGGATGGTACCAAATGATCTTTAGTGCCATGTAAGAGGTTTGAACCCGGGTCTATTGACCCAAGCTAAAAGCTCTTACCAATGGACTAAAGGATCATTGGTAAAGCTTCAATGACTCTATCCAATCGGAATTGCGGGTCATCATAAAGGAATACATCCAACACCGTAATTTCCCTTACACGCTCGCACGCTAACTCACGCGTCAAATGAAGTTTTCGTTCATGATGTATAACATTAAAGCACCGACCAGTTTGGACGTGATTTAAGCATGGTAACGCAGTTGCAAAATTAGGGACGACACCAGTGCAATTTAAGTGAAAACGTAGATTAAGATTATTCGAAATCGGTCTATCCAGTTCAATCCTAGGCTTCACTCTGGAGCACTCGTTTTGAACTAGAAAGATGCTAAAAACATCATCGTCAACGAGAGTAACACTCGAATTGCTTAGATTCCGTAAGTAGTAAGAATTGCCACCAAAATACATCATGGGACGAACCTCTCCACTTATGGTTGAGCAGTTGATTCCCAAACCTTCATAACCACAATACTGATTACTTATTGTTTGATTGTCTATTTTCCAAAAAGGGTAACCGATCTTAACACCGTTACAATCGGATGAAGGGCAATTTGGGAAAGCTGAAGTATCAGTTTTAGCAGCTACAATGGTGGTGATGGAGAAGAACAAGGAGAGGAGTATGAGAGCGAAAGAAGGTAATGGTACAAGTCTAGACATGGTTATGACTTAGGGACGTGTGGTTTGAGAAATTCTCCCTTAACTAAAGATTAGCAGGGTAGTTGCAAGATTGCGACGACGGATACCCTAATAAATTTTTTCTGTGAATCATGTATTTTACTTTATTATGTTCTTTTTGACAATAAATTTACGGATATCAAGAATTTCATTTAGCCCGTGCCCGTTCAGGTTCGAGCTCGTTTGGCCCGCGCCTGTTCAGGCTCGAGGCCGTTTGGCCCATGCCTGTTCGGGCTCAAGCCCATTTTGCCCGTTCGGGCTTTAATATTTGTATAATGTGATTTATTATTTGTATTAGTGACATTTAATTTAGGGCATCCACGCGTTGCGGCGGCAGGTACCCTGAAATAAAATTTTCAAGTGAACCATGTATTTTAGTTTATTATGTTCTTTTTGACAATAAATTTACGGATATCAAGAATTTTGTTTAGCCGTGCTTGGGCTCGGCCCGCTTGGCTCTTGCTCGGCTCAAGCCCATTTGGCATGTTGCCCGTTCGGGCTTGAATATTATTTGTATTAGTGACATCTAATATAGGAATTGTGTTTAATTTGGTTGTACAATATGGTTAGTAATTTGTATTTATTATGTTAGGGATGTTTTAATAAATGTATTAATTGTATTTATTGATCAGTTAATTAATTGACTATATTAAATTGCATTAATGTGGTGTTTTGTTTTTTAAATATATGCATTAAAGTGGTGTACGCTATGCTTCTTGTCTTGTACGCCTGAAAATTATTTGCATTAAAGTGTTGCACATTATGCTTCTTTTCTTAATTATAGGAATTACTAATTATAGTAATATGTGTAGGCTTATATTTTTAAGACTTCCTTTTATAGGAAGTCCTAAATACATTATAATATAGTATAGATAGATTAACTCAATATACTCTTTCTTTTAAGTTTAATTTTACGGCTAATGGCTTGATAATTTATTATAGTTGTTATGATTTCCTTTTATCTGTGTCGAACATTTTTTTTTTCTTTTTTTTTTGTGCATATTTGATTTCATTTTGCCCTTCATTTTATTAACATGAGAGGGGCAAAATGGTCATAAAATACACAAAAAATACCAAAAACGCAAATTTAATACATAAAATAGCAATAATAATAATAATAATAATAATAATAATAATAATAATAAAATGTTCGATACATATAATTAAAAGGAAATCATGACAACTTTGATACATTTAGGGCCATTAGCCCTTAATTTTATTTTGAAAGATAATGAACAATAGTAAAGAGATGTAGAGAGAAGAGAGTATTATTGAATGGTGTCATTATGTGCAATTAAACATGCTTAATGTCTAAAGCATGATATCAATAGTTAAATTTAAACAACATTAACCTCAACATCATGCTAATTAAACGAAGTCAAATTCTTCGTCCAACAAATATATACCAAATATAAATCGATAGGAATACATAATGAAAATTTTATACCAAAACCAACTCGTGATATAAATTTTTTTACATAATATAATAGTTAAATCATATTTAACAACCTCGTATATGCAACAAATTGTTAACCAATTGTATTACTAAATTAGATAATATGTAATTCTTATGAAAAATTATTTAAAATTTAGATATATATGGGATAAGATCCTCTCAAGTTATAAATAACTTGATTGATCAAGTTAAGCAATTATCAACCATTGGATCAAATCCAATGGCTCAAATCAAAAGAACATGAGATGATTTGAACTATTAGATTTAATCCAATGGTTGATATTTACAACTTGATCCATCAAGTTGTAAATAACTTGAGAGAATCCTCTCCCGATATATATACTGTGAGTTATGTTAAAATGCATGTAAGATTTATGCCATTTGATTGCATACTTTTTATTTGTAGGGTGTTTCCCGTGCCAATGAATTTTTTGGCAACGTAACTCTTTTGTTTATCATTTGTCTTTTCCACATACGAACTTTCTTGATGGAATGCAGAAAATTCTACTCTTTAAAATTTAAATGTCCTGTGGATCGTTCCAAAAAAGATTAGTATTCTCTCAAAGAAATCAAGTAACCAATGATCACTGGCCACGTTCCTTAATAAGTTATGTGGAAGATATATTCACCTCATACACATTAACGGTAATACGTTGATATGTCCTTCATGCTAGTCTTCGCCTGATACTTCGTTGTGGATTCCTGAAAAGCTAATTCAAAGCTACTAAAAATTCACCAACTTAACGATAGAGCTAGGTAAAATGGTCAATTTTAATCGAGACATGGATTATACTAAATAAAAACAAATGCCGTAATCAAGCTAGAAGTTACATATTTTTTAAGTTGAAACACTCTTCTATGATATGGTATATCAGATTTTTCTTGATATCAATATTGATGGAAAGACTAATTGATATCTTTGGCTTTAATTGTGGATTTTTATTTTCTTCAAAAGTATGCTTATTAATTATGCAGGAAGATGATATTTTTTTGGAGTTGTAGGTAAATGTGTACAAAGTTTTATAAGGTAGAATGGTTGGTTTGTGGCCATTGGGTCTCTTTTTGAAATACAAGAGTAAAATGAACACTAATTTTATGAATAGTGAATTAGTGATATTATAACTGTAGTTTCACAAAGAAAACTAACACGGAGAGAATGTGATCCCTGCAAAAATTTAACTTCAAACAAAAAGGTTTACACAACACCTACATTCATTGGAGAGCACCTTGCAACTATTGCTCAGTATATGGTGTAGTTTGAGAGCATTAATTTTAATCTCATGACATTTATTTAACTACTATACAATGATACTAGCTCACTTTGTGGTTCACTAAATGTGCTAGCGGGTGACCTTGGAGGAGTACAAAAGAACGGTTTCGGGGGGACTTCCAATACTTCCGTGCTTCCCTCTAACATTTCGATAACTTCATTAATGGATGGCCTTTGCTTTGGATCAGGTTGTATGCACCATAAACCAACTATTGTCATCTTTCTAGCATAGTCGTTTTGTGTTGTAGTTGTTACACCATCTAATAAGTATTCGTCTCTCTTAAGACGGCTGTAAATCCAATTAGGAAAATATATTTCACTCGTATGCCCAGAACCAGCATCAACATTCTTTCTTCCTCCAATTATTTCAAGTATCAGCATCCCGTAGCTATACACATCAGATTTATGGGACACTCCTCCAAAATTTCTATTAAAAACTTCTGGGGCGATATACCCAATGGTACCTCTGGCCTCTAACATAGAAACAATACTTTCATTCCTTGAGTACAATTTAGCAAGGCCGAAATCTGCTATTTTCGGGCATAAATCCTCATCAAGGAGAATGTTATGTGGCTTAATATCAAGATGCAAAATACGAGTGTTGCAGCCACGATGCAAGTAGTCGAGACCTCGTGCTATTCCAAGTGCTACCTCATACAACTTCTCTATTCCTAAGTGTTCGCTTGTCTTGGGAGGATCAGCGTGAGTGCATATAAACTTCTCCAATGATCCATTTGGCATGTATTCATACACGAGAGCCCTCTTTTGATAGTCGAAACAAAATCCCAAGAGAGTAACGATGTTTATATGAGAAGTCCTACCAATGCTTGCAACTTCGTTTATAAATTCTTGTCCACTTGCTTTTGATGAGTTTAATACTTTTACTGCCACAAGACGGCCATCACATAACTTTCCTTTAAAGACAGTTCCAAAACCTCCTTGTCCTAATTTTACTTGGAATGAGTTTGTTATTTTCTTGATATCATGATATGTGTATCGTTTCGTGGTCAAGGATCCATATTGGATGACAAATGCCTCAACACTTTTGTCGTCCTCAGTTTTATGCCTAAATAAGGCAACAAAAGTGTTCGATGAGTATTTCCTAATGCAATAGATTATGAAGATGAACACAATTGCTAGTACAGCAGATCCACCTCCAATAACTGTGATGATAAAAAAAAGCACAGTGCTTGTTATAGCTCTTTTAAATATTCAAAAATCAAAATACTTATATAATCAAGTCAACAGTAGCTGTGCTTGTGTGCCGAAACCTCATTCCTTGTGTTATTCACATTTCAGAGGAGGTACAGGAGGATATATGTCAAACTGAAGTAAATTAATAAGACTTACTTGGTTTCATTTTCGAATTGTTCTTGCGATCATCTGCATAACCACCAAACAAAAGATGAATTAAGGATATTTAATGCATTAATTGTTTGTATTTAAATTAATCATGTCATGCATGTGTTTACTTTTACCTCTAAGTGCTGAGAGGTGATTATCTAAATTATATATATCTTCATGCTTATAATTTATAAACGTAATGACCTTGTACAAGGTTATAAGTGCGATAAACTTAGCAAACATTTTACACACATTTTAGATACGTGTTCCTCACTACCGCAACAAAGTGGTTGTGTTGGGAACTTATGTGTAATGCAGATGGCTGTGTATTGGGCACCTCTTTGATCCAAAATTCTTATTGACTTACCGAATTAATTTCTATACTTTAGTTGACTGTCTTGATGTTTTTACCATTTATTGACTCTTTGAATGATCGTCAGTTAGCCTTTAGCAAATTTGTAGTGCTTGATCAGTAAATTACTTAAAAATAAACAGGGGACAGAAAGAAAACCAATTGAGCAACAAACCTGAACCTTGACAACTCAAACGAGGTATACCATCAGGGCAAAGGCAAGAAGGAACAGAGGAATTTAAACTAGACCAACACGTCCCACCCGAGTTCTCACACCGTGAACATATCCCTGCACCGTCCACCCTATACTCCATTGGAAAACCTTGCAATAACATCTCCTCCGGGGGCATCGTTTCACGGTTATTAAACTCATCAAATAGCGTCCTCAAAACAGGCACTCTAATCTCATTATCACATACTAACGAACTCGCTTCCACGTCAATAAAACTCACCATCCCACTTCCATATTCAGAACAATTCAATCTATTTTTCTCGGGGACATCATTGTCTTCCAAACACGAAAGATATACTTCTATGAAAAGCAGCTCATTTGGGATGTAGCTAAAAACCATTGTATTGTTAAGAGACTCATGTTGTCTCAATAAACAAACATTTGGTCTTGGTCCTTGACCCCACATATCATTGCTAGCAAGGGTGATCCTAGTATTATTTTGATCGATACTAAGTACACGAAAGGTGGTGTTATTTACCGTGAGAGTGGTAACGCCGTTGTCTATGCACACAAGATGGAATTCGTTCAGTCCGCAATATGAAGGACGGTCTTGTCCCCAGAAGGGATAACCAATCCATCGAACTGTTGGACCGCAACTATAGAGCTGCGTTGAACAGTTGTTAAACTGTTGGACATATTGGCCGAGTGAAAGAATTGGTAATAGAGTAAGGATTATGATGACAAGAGGAAACATTTTTGTGAAGATTATGAGATGAGGATTCAGGCGAAATGAAGGTTGTAACTTGTATGAATTGGTCAATGAATGTGAGGTGCCTTGAAATTCCCATGAAGAGACAGGACCTTTGGAATTAATTGACTATTTGATTAGAAAATAGAAATTAACACGTTTTATTTGACTGCATTGAAAAATTGAAAACATGATGTATTATTATTGTACATTGCGAATAAAAATCTGCACCACTTTAACGTGAATGAATAGTATTGGCTGAATTGTTTAAGACCTCCTTTAATAGTAATGTTTTTTATTTTAAAAATTTTAAATATTTCTTTTTATAGAAAGTCAAATACTTTATTCGTATAGATATAGATAATACATATATGTGATTGTCTTAAAATCTTTAAGAGGTACAGCTCATAATATTTATTATACAACAATTTGATGCAGAAAATTAGTAGTACAAATTTTGTATACGTATGCTACAAACACATTTCATCATAATAAAATGCAAAAATTATACTATTGATTAAAACTTTGAAAATAATGACATTAATTATTACGTGCTCGGTTACGCAAGTTCTTAATGTATATTAAACTAGTTATAATACCCCGTGCAAGCACGGGATTTTTTCTAAAATTTTTAGCTATATATTATTGTTGGTTAAAAAAACAAACAACTTTACAACATGTATTATTGTCGGTTACATGTCGTAATGGTTTTAGTTTATTGAAGTTTTCATAATGTATATGAAAATTTTCATAATAATTTTTGAAGTTTACATATTTTTTTATAGAACCGCAATAAATAAAATTTTCTTAAATTCTTCATGCATTGCCTAATTAAAGGAAGTTCGTGAACCACCTTAAACAACCCAACAAATAATCCAATAGTTTAAATACTATCACATGTTTAGTTTTACCCTTCCATGCGCCATGATTGTAGCTTGTCAAGAACATAATTAGTGATAGAACCGATTCAAGCCAATATCCTTTTTAGTAAAAGGAGAACATTTAAATAGGATAGTCAATCTCCCATTGGATTGTTTACACACCATTCATTTTGAATGCTTGTAGAAGAAATTGTGACTATGGAAAAACAAAAGTTAAAGCGCTTTGTTCAAACTAAAAGTATTTGATTATGTGTGAAGTTTTGTTGTAGTTGAAAAATATTTTAGATAAGAGTAGGAGATATTATAAAAGATCCCCGAGTCAGTATCAACATTATTTTCCCTATGACTCCAAGAAATTATGTAGTGCCTCCTAACGGTAACTTTGGATCTGCTTATCCCAGCTATTTCTGAAGCTGAATATCCTGTAGTAGCATATAGGCCTTTTAGTGGTCCTCCTATTTGCGTCCACTACCACTTTGATCAAACATCTACAGTAACACAAATAAACAAACAAATGCAATATATATACTTATCATACTATATAAATTCAAAATTTACTCCCGAAATCACACACACTTCCATACCACAAAGTCTTCTTATGATTATTATCATAATAAATTGAAAACATCTTCTTCATATTGTGTTACGACTCATTTAAATCAATAATAGTCATTGGGGTGTTTTTGGTTTGTTGCTTTAGGGTTCTACACCCACATCAATTTAAGACATTATCAACAGAATAACATAATCAAACAAAAAACACATTAGAAATCATAACTTTTAGTCATTTCTGAAACATATATATCTATCACCTCGTCTCCTTTGCTGCCAAGCTAACCACAATTTTTTAATATAAAACATTCAGGTCAATCCCTTCTTTTAGAAAAATAACAAACCATCAAACAATGTTTTAGGGCTCGAGTCACTTAACCGATAATATAACAAAAACTTTTAGACGAATGTCAATACCTTTAAATGTCAATGATATCACACCAGAAAAGAATGGGTATTGCTCAAATTTGAGACAATGAACCAATATTTTATCGTCTTAAGAGCCTTCCTCGATTGTTGTATTTCATGAGCAAGGGCCACTAATGCAAAGGTTCCAACATGTCCACTCACTGTAATTGTTGTTGTAGTAAAGACCTGATTTAATTTTATTAGTTGCAGCCTATAGAGCACTTGCTTGATGTATGTCGCCTCCACTTGGTTGAGGTTACAAAATGTCCAAGTTCGATTCTGTGTGATGATCGGGCTTGAGCCGACCCTATACTTTTTGGGTCCAAAGTAAGAAAAATATTTTATAAGTAACTTCCATCTGCCAAAAGTACGCTTTTATAAAAGAAGCAATCCAAAGTTGCTAAGAAAAAAGCTTATTTCATCTTAAATACGCAGTGAGCACATTCTTCGTCCAAACACTTAAAAGTCGGTCTTAACAACGCAATAAGCATAAGCTGTTTATAAGGATGTTTGGTATTGCTTATCTGCTTATTAAACTTGACTTACTAATTATCTACAAAAAGTGTTGTGCGTGACGCATTCCGATGCATATATAGATTTACGGATTTTGACACGTTACTCAACCCACTCATTTTACGATATGATACTGATGAGTATCGAACATGATCTCTTAGAGGAAAAACTTTGAGTTTAAGTTGTTTTCTAAAGCATATAAGAGATATGTAAGCATATCGGAATAAATAAAATTTTCCTATATTATCCATGCATTGCCTAATTAAATGAAGTTCCTGAACCACCATAGACAACCAAAAAACAATCCAAGAGTTTAAATACTATCACATGTTTAGTGACAATATCCTTTTTAGTAAAAGGCGAAAATTTAAATAGGATAGTCAATCTACCATTGGATACTTCAACAAACATTCCATGTTTGATGCTATAAGTGCTTAAAAATGTGCATTTTCACTTTCGTTTTCTAATACTTTATAGATCATTTGTCATTGCAAAATTGAGTTTATATGTAGTTAATATATTCATACTCTTTCTAAGTTCAAGTGCGTTCGCAGATCACAGCCAATACTAAGCTACTAAATATCACACTTAAACAACTAATTAGCAATATAACAACACTCAACAAAACACTTACCAAATCTTAAGCTTCTTCGATTTCGATGCTCCTCCCCTTCCACACCCTTCCACTTTGAAAACGCACGAGAAAGGCTTTCCCTAACCGACTTCTCAACATCCTCCATACATTTCGCCGAATCCTTACTATACTTTTCCACATACTTCTCCGCCCCATCACCACCACCCTTCTGTATCACACTTTTTGCATTCTTTTTAAAAAAACCTCCGCCACTTTCTCCAACTTCCTCTCCTTCTCCTCTGCCAACCATTCCTCGATCTTCTTCTCAGCATTCACATGCCTTAATCTCCGTCCACCCATATCACGACATGCATCAAAATTATTTGTCTTCTTTTGACTTGTATTTAAAAACACAAAATTAAAGTTAGCTACAATAGTTAGTTTGTTAGTTACAGTAGGATTTAATATAAACAGATATATTCTAAACTTATTTCATAAACATAACACAATTAGTTGGTTTGTTACACTGGGAGAAGGACAAATTGTAAATGTCGCATACGAAGGAGTAAATCTTATCAACTTTAACTTTAGCTATATAACTAATTTGACTCTTGTAAGTCAAACATGGGAAAGTTATGTACTCAACAAAAGTTGGCTTAAATTTTTGTAAGCAAAAAAATAACTGAAGTATATAAGAGTCAACTTAGTTATGAATACATGAAGCTGGTTTCAATATGCAGCTTGAACCGACTTGTAGCTTATTCCAACTTAATTATACTTATTTGCATCTTAGAAAGAACACTTGCTTATAAATGAAACCGTACACTATAGGCTTATAAGGTATAATGAACCCGTACACAAATACTTATATCCTTACTTTATCTCTACCCTTTAAGTGTGACTCATACTCCGATCACGTTTAAAAAAATTATAGTATCGTGAATCATACTAACATTGGCGTAAATGCCTAAAGTCCATATATAGTAGTAACAAACTCACTAATGGGTGTTTGGCTAAATATATTTTGATGTGTTTATCAGCTTACGATGTGCTTATCAGCTTATACCAAGCTATTGTATGCTTACCCAATGGTCACAATAACTTGTTAATGTGTTTAAGCAGCTTAAAAAAATGACTTTTAGCAAATGCTCATTGAAGAAAATTGTTTGCAATAAGCTAACTTAAACACCCCCTAAATGACCACCACATCTGTTAAAAATATAGCCTAGTATCCACACAAATAAACCATATATAGAGAACCATACCTATATCAGCAAAGTATCAAATATTATCGAAATTTACACAAAATATGATGATGATTACTATTAATATTTACAACTATTTAGAAAATTGCAAAGAACCTCTATCTATATATCTTAGTGTTAACTTAGATAACTGATACGGTATTGCATATACTTGAAAAAGTAACATAATATAATAAGAAATAAACACAAAAAAACTGGTTGGAACTGTTTTAGGCAGGTCAAGATAAGTTAGCTTGATGCATTCAACACTACTTTAAAAAAAAACCAATTACCTATTAGACAATGAGTATATTAATTATGATGCAAATATCTCACTAACATATCACTTAACTCTTTTGTATAAAGTGATTTAGTTTGATGTAAGCAATAAAACTGTTTTAGGCAACTTAGAAGCTAATTTAACCCATTTGCAATAAGCTTAAGGGTCAATTCCATATATACCCAAGTTAAACACCATAATGTCATATTACCCGAAACATGCTTTAACTGCATTGTACATCATGCATTCAAAAACTTGTATTTTGGGTATTATATGGCATTTTGATGTTTTGATTCGGTTAAGGCTGAGCAAAATCAACCAAAAACTAAACTGAACCGATAAACCGAGATGAATTGGTCCGAACCGAACCGAACCGACCTTATTCTGTTCGGTTTTCGGTTTTATATAATTATTTTGGTTTTACTTGGTTCGGGTCAAAATACACCTATTCGGTTTGAAACTATCTAAACCGAGCCGAACCGACCCGACCTTACTCGGTTCGGGTCAAAATACACCTATTTGGTTTGCTAGGTTTTACTCGGTTCACATTTTTACCTTAGTCGGTTTTCGGTTCGGGTCGGGTTTAGCTGGTTTGGGTCAGGTTTGACCCGTTACTCATCCTTAGATTGGGTATATTTAAATATAACTTACAATTGGCATTAGGTTGAAATTACTCATTATACAAATCCTAACGAAATGATCATTCCATGTGGAATAAAAAGTAGTTCATAATTTGCTCGGTGTTTAAAGTTGGAGGTTATGAAAATCTTACATTAGCCGAAGATGGACTTGGTGCATGTTGAAGTTCAGTAGCACGAACATGTGGATGATTGTCTATGTCGCTGAACTGAGACCTATTAGAATGCTTGATAAGCCCAAGCTAAGTTTCAATCTCTACCCATTTGATTCAAATATTCAAGGCTATGAACAATGCCACATATAAAGCAATGACTTGCAACAAAAGTACAGAACTGATAAGCAGTTTATGCCGTTTATATTAAAAAAATGTTCACAATTTCAGTTAATATGCAAGATACAAAAAAGTCCAATCTTGTCAAACAATACCTCATCTGGAGTCAAAAACTACATTGCTACACGGATTAGAAAAGACCAAAGAAAGAACCCTAATTAATTAACATGTCCATATTAATAAAAAGATGTAAGATATATAATATTCAGAATCTTAAGTAATGAATAATAACTTTTGCAGATTATTAAGAGGGCGTTTGAGATTGGCCATACCACATAAACTAAATCACAATAACACAAACCCATAACTTAATTACCCAAAAACCAAAAACCCTATATTAGTAGATAAATTAATAGCTAATAAATTAATATAAGTTTTATCCATTAACAAAAAACATACCTTTGATTAATCAGATTGAGTGATGTTGATGAAAGTATTGTTAGTCGCCGTTTATTTTTTTTGTTGTCGTCGATTTTTCAGTGGCCTTTTGTGTTTCTATGTTTGCCTGTCTTCTGTTGAAAGTGATAAGAGATTGATTTGTTTGTTAAAATTTTAGTTTTCTCCCTTATGTTTTTTATTAGATGACTCCGCTTTCCTTTAAGTTTTTCTTTTTTATATTTTTGACACTTATATTTTTATACCAATTTTTTTATATAATTTCTCTAAAAACGTTTTTTGATAGCTTTTTGGCCAATTAAGAAAATATTTAGTCTTTTTTCTTCTTTAAATATTGTTTTAAAATATTAACATTAATTTATTTATTACCAAATAAGGTATGAATTAATTTTTTTGAAATGAAAAATTCCTATTAGAGGTTTTGTTTTATTATATAAAAGATTGTCAGTTGTATAATGATTTAGTATAAAAATAATTACTTAGAGCATGCGGATGAGTTAAGGCTTAATTGTGTGTTACGTCAGTGTCACATCGACTTTAACATTTTAACCTTAACTAAAAAAGTACACTCCTTATCATAACTCAACATTTTAGGTCCCACTTTTATCAGAACTTAACCAAAAAAATCGAGTTAAGCCATAACTCAACACACGGTGTGGTAATTTGCACCTTAACTCAGCCAAGTTAAGCCATAACTATGTGTTACCAGTTACCACCATAACTTGCACCTTAACGCAACCCCTTAACTCAAGTGCACAGTGTGGTAACTTGCCCCTTAACATGCTTGAGTTAAGGTATAACTCAACTTGTGAGTTACCATACCGCGACGATTGATTCATTTTAGAATAATGCGCATAAACTTTGTTGATTCAATGAAAAAAATATGTTGTTTCGAGATGGTAAATTTAACCCCGCACATATAAAAAGTAATAATTTCACAACATTTTTTTTTCTTAGAGACGTTATCTTACTGAAAAATGCTATTTCATTCTACAATGTATTCCTACTTGTATTTCTAATTTTATTGGTACATGTGCGAAGTTAATTGGATGATTAAAAAAGAGAATGAGTGTGTTCTACATGACATGTTATTGTGTGAGTAGGAAGATTAGTAAAAACAAGTTGTAAAAATATTTAGCAATGCTCTGTCTTATCTTACTCATATATAATAAATGTATAGGATTGTCATAATCTAAAATGTTTCTTGTATCACAATTAGGGATGGCAATGGGGCGGGGAATATCGAGGTTCGTATTTATCATCCTCATCCCCGTTTCTCACTCACATCCCCATCCCCGCCCCCATCCCCATCGAGGAATAGTTTTGCATACCCATCCCGTCCCCAACGAGGATCGGGCATCCTCACGGAGATTCGGGGATTTTCGGCCCTTATGTACTAAGTATAAAAGTAACATAACTAATTTTAGATATAAAGAATTGACCTATAAAATGTCTTAAAAAACGTACATTATACATAGTTAGATTAATTAAAATGTCATTCAACTTTAAAGTTTTCTATATATTGTAACATCACATATAATATAAAATTAGAGTGCATTGAATGAGTATATTCGGATAAAATATTAGTTGGATAATACGTAGTTAGTGCTTTACATTTTAAAATAATGATTTTGATCCATTAGATGTCACATATACATATATATATATATATATATACATATATATATACATATATACATATATATATATATATATATATACTTCAAATATAATATTTGTCAATACTCACTGACATATATATATAAAAGTGCATTTAATATTAATATACATATAATTTATACATATTTGTACATTAAAAAGTTCGGGGTCGAGGATTTATCACTACTACACAACTGGTCTTTAGCGACGGCCAGTTCTGTCAGAAATCCGTCGGTATAAGTGCTTTCCGACGGATTTATGACGGAAATAGTTTGTCGCTGAATCATGGTCGGTAATTAGTATCTGTCAGAAATCTGTCGGAAACAGCGACAGATAGTACGTGTCGGAAATCTGTCGGTGTATTTTCTGTCGGAAATCTCTCGGTGTATTTTCTGTTGGAAATCTGTCGGTAATAATTCCCTCAGAAATCCGTCGGTAAAATGTAGACAGTAAAGGGTCACATTTCTGTCGGAGATAATTTTCAGAATATTATGAAAAAAAGGTAAATAGCTGGACAGATCACATTTAAGCAATTCTTTATGTAAAATAGCTAAAACAAAACCCGTAACAAGGATCATTAAAAATTAAACATGTCTATTACGAAATGTCATCATTCATATCAAACATACAAGATGAAATTAGCAAATTTAATCCAACTACTCATAATTATATGACAATATCCAACTACTGATTGTAACACTTTAACATCGAGTTAATGTCGTTCAATATTCATTGCCACTCCCTATCTCGAGCTTCGCTTCCCGCAGCATGCCCATTGCAATTCCTATATGAACCAACTTCAATGCGGGTGCATCATTCACCCCATCACCGATCATTGAAACCACTTCACCGACATCCTTTAACACACCTATCTCACAGGAAATTGCTTCTGCTGTATTCTTGTTATCTCATGTTATAACCAGTACATAACCATTATTGTATACTATATAGATGTAGGTCACTGAGGTACATATGGAAACTTGAGATGTATTACCTTTAAAAGTAGCGTCCTTTTCTCAAGATTTGAGAACATGATAACCCCAATGAATTTCCTGTTGCTGTCAAATTCAAGAGTGGTAATCCTGTGCCCAGTTATAAACGCTTGAGAACAGCCTTTATGCCACAGGATTATGAGGGAACAAGTTTGCACATACGCATAACCAAGTAAAAATGATACTAAGAAGTGTGTCATACGCATAAGGTCACTGGAACCTCAACCTCTAGATGAACTAGAATCCAAACTAGAAGGAAGTCCCATTTTCTCAACAAAAACCTGCACAAAAACAGCCCATTGAGTTTGTTATTCATTACAAGTTTAAAATCTCGCCACACATATGCAGAGGCTAGGTGCCCTGGGTCACAAAAGTGTCTAATGTGTACTTGCATAATATAAAATTGTGAAAGTCCAAGAAACAAATACCATTGTAGTATGTACCTTCACGTTACTTGGATTCAAAATATGAACATCTCCTTGAATGTATCACTGCCATTCTCAACAAGGAAATGGCCATAAAAAGGATAATGAAGTATCAAGCACAAGCTACATTGATCACTCAATATAAATACTTTCAATCTGCAAAATAAGTGATCATACCAACATTATTGAGAAAAGAAGTAAAATCTTACATGGCAAGGAACTTTCCGTCATTTGATACACTAAAGGCAGCTAACAACAACGCAAACAATAAAATCAAGAAATAGATAAGAAAATCTGTAGAAGAATTTCAGATAGTATACGCACCTCGGATTGCAGTTACATAGAGAACTTGGTCAGTCTCGCTATTTTGTGAGAACCTGCAAAATCCAAATATTTCATTGATAGCATTACAAGAGAGAAAGCTTCGTCCACAACTCTTGACTCATTCATAGCAGAAGATCAGTTAGATACCGTTTATATCTCGACCGACTAAATTTATTTTTTCCTTTATTTATCAGTTATGATGTGGAGTGGATTGAGGTACCTGTGTTATCAGTTAGATACCGTTTATATCTCGACTGACTCATTGGTATTAGGTGGTGAAGTCTTTCACCTTCTTGTCGACTGGGTAATAATTGATCCCTGCCACTGCAGAGATGTGCTATAGCCATTAGTAGCCTATAAAAAGCTTCATCAGTAGTGGCAACCAGCAATTAATAGACGACCTAAATGACTTTTATATGGTTATACTTCTAATGGTTGTGTTCAATATGTAAAATTTAGTAGAACAGACGGAAATAATAAAGATGGTGAACCTGGCGAGAATTAGTGTTTGAGCTTTGAGATGTGAGTTGGTGTACAAAGAAGCTGAATCAAGCAACTCAGTTTCTACATAAGTTTCTCCACAGATAGTACTTCATCTCGACCATTTAACCTCAACCATCAAGCTGTTATCATTATCTAAGAAAAAGTATTCTAAGCTCAAACTTTAAGTTAATAACGGTCACACAACTTTATCAAACCAGCGACCCTTATTAAGAACAAATAACTACACAAGCTCACCTATTTCAGACAGAAAATCCCATTGAATAAACATTTTAAGACTACCATCCACAAATTTATTCATGACAACGTACACATCTATGATTATATATCGTTTTATACTATGAGATATTCAACCTCTCAGTGATCGATATTGAAGCTTACAGGAAGGTCAACGGACATTGCAACAAGAGTTTCTAAGATTACTTATGCCACCGTCGAAGCGATGTCTATATATGTGTAACTGTAAGATACAAAAAATCACTCATTTTCAAAACCATCACAAGTATTATCTATAAAAAAGACATATTTCCTTATATTTTAAGCTAAACATGTCCAGCAGTAGTAAGCATGAGCATAAAAATAAATGAACTAGTAATTGAGCCAACAGATGTAATTATTAAAATCACCTGTAGTAAGACTGAAAGTATAATCCAGGCCAACATCAAGTTTCGTCGACAAGGCTTCTAACATGGGTACCTAAGGACGCAATTGTGATCCATTGAACAATGTGACTGCAAACAAGATACTACAAATGACTTATGCAAAACACCGAAAGATAGGACTTACTCTTAAACATAAGCAGCCGCAGCCAATTCCGAGAGGTAACCATTTGATCTACTGAGTCTCTCTTGACCAGCAATGGCAAAACCACTTGACCAAACCCGTTCCCATGGTCAAACCTAACTCCGTTTGAAATGTCGAACTACATTCGTTACCATTTGGTGATTTAGCACTAATAAAAAAACACTTGTATATATACTTACCTTAGGGAAGGTTTAAATGGTAACACTATATTTTGAATTTTATTCACAAGGGTGCCTATTAGTAAAAGCAAAATAATATACTTGCAAAATAACGTACTTGCAGTTTAATACATTCGTAGAGCTTAATATCCGAGATTACTTAGGATCACAATAGAGTGAGCATCCAGCTTTTCACGGTACGAGGAAAATCTATTTGCTTTACTTCACGTATTCTTCATAATCAACACCTTTAACTACTCCTCTTTTCTGCCAAAGCATACAGTTACACTCACCTGGGGATGATCTCAAATTGAGATGATGTTCTGGTTATGGATATACCAGACACAGACCCATCAATCTTTTCTTGTCCAAAGAATTCCTAGAGAAAAGTAGATATTATTACACTTACCACACATCAATGAGGACAACAAAGAAGGAGGGGAAAGATTTGAACCTTTATAGAATTTATAAATATTTCAATCTCGTAGAGTGTGACAAATAGCACTGCAAACTTATGGACCTGCACAAAAGGAAATGGGTATCTGACATCTTAGATCTTAGATTATATCCTGTGAATACTAACCTATATATAGTAATCAGAAAGTGATTAAGATTTTATGTGAAAGCTCATGTTCCATAGTCAAAAATCATGATCAGATGCAAGGTACTGAACCCACTAAATCTACAGTTGACCAAGTGACAATAAAAGAGCTCCCTTGTTTCTCTATAACCATTAAAGTCCTGTTGTTGACCAAGGTTAAGAACACTGTTGTTTACACTAGCTTTTGCACAACAAGTGTTGGGCATCCTGCGTGTAAAGAGCCATTCCCTAGCACTAAATCTTAACTACTTTTGGGCCGAGTGGTGTGAAATCAACTACGTAGTAGTATTCAACCCGGTCATCAGACAATGTGGCGTTAGAGTAACATGCGCAACTACTATTTTGAAACATCTACAAGGATATAAGTTGCATCACATTTCATGAAGGTTTGACAAATGAGATGTATACTGTGAACACGCGCACTCTGCTAAGATGAAGGAAAAGGATTGTTGACACTATAGCTTTTCGCCATGAAAATTCATGGCTCAATACCCAAAAAATGAAAACAGTAATTTTGAGTTGTAGGATATAAAATACTCCAACAAAGAGTATAAGTAAGCAAATCTAAACAAAACGAGCAGATTTGAGTGCCTTGCCTGGCCTACTCGATCTTTATAACTCATGAATACAACTTTGCTGCCCCTAGCAGGGAATCCAGACAAACATGCAACCTGAGGCCATGTAAAATGTAGCTTTGAAATGTAATGCTCTTCCTGAAATGATTCATTTGCCAGTATGCTGTTAGATTCACATTAAGTTATAATACAGAAGCATATTCATAATGGCTACCAAAATACTCACATCACAAATGAACAATTAGGATAAAGAAAATATGTAAACCAATCTAATTCCTGGTTGCATCACAGATAATATTACAGTAGATGCCTACTTATCCTGCAATATCACATGCAAATGAACTGATGTGTATGCTGCAGGTACACAACTATAGAGCATCACTACCGTTCCTCAAGATGAATAGGATGGTCCCGAGTGCTAATTGCAAACACACAAGAGACCGGATCTACGATACAATTAGAGTACATAAATTCCGATTACCTTCTGATTTAATCCCAACAATAATTAGAAAATTTGATAATGATGTAGAACAGACAAGGGATGTACCTGAAGCATACATGTAAGGGTACTAGCAGTAATCATATATAGCTTCCTCATAGGTTATAGCCAAAATGTGGTCGGTGAAATATCATGTATATCGTGAAAGCAGCTATTTACTCGCACAAGTTTCTTTAAGGCGCTTTAAGATTCTACACACGGGCCAAGCAGTATAACATTTTTTGGGAAGTTTACCATTCCTTTACTGATATAAACAGCTCAGTTGTAGACTTGTGAATAACCTGCATTTTTGTCATCAGAGCAAATCTTAGGCCAATTTACACAAATTAGCTTATAATTACCTAATGATGTCATCTTCCAAAGCAAGGCAAAGTTAAGTTAAACTATATAATCTGTTGAATCGCTAAGAGCCAAACATCGTACTTGTAAGTTGGCTAATGTCATAAAGTGGTAAAGTTGAACTGAGCTACATAATCAAGTATTTCTAAGTAAGGTAACGTCATAAGTTTGCAATGTTTCACATTGGACAACAAACTTTCAGGCCATTGTTTTACTATGTACTTATCAACTAGCTTATTCAAGATATGAAGTATATTTGACCCCAACCAACACTAAGGAACTAAGGGGGTGTTTGGTTTAGCTTATTTTCTAACAGTGAATTAGCCAATAAAACAAATCATTACGACAAATTAACTAATTATCAAAACAGGTAATTAATTAATTCTAATTATCCGCCAAACACTCAAACGACTAATTAGCCCAGCTTTGAACATGAAAGCACATGTGACATGCTTATCACAACTTATAGCTCCAACAAAACTAATTCCGCTAATCCAATTATTCGACTCCCTAATCAACAAAACTATCTCCATCCCCGCCCATCTCCGGTTTCATAATTCAGGGATTCCCCGTCCCAATTCCCATCCCCAATCAACTCGAGGATTCCCTAATCAAATCGAGTTTGAAGATCGGGTCCCCGTCGAATACCGATTTTTTCGCCATCCCTATTCATAATATGATGCAAAAATCATACAAACAAGTCTAATCATAATAAATGCAAATTTTATACTTAAATAATTCAGTTAAAAGTAAATGTAACTGAAACTGAAAATAATAACATAACAATAAGGGAGGTGATTTGCACACTTCATAAAATGACGGGGACACTCTAATTAATTGTGTTTGGAAATTTATACCCTCACATGTCACAATCATTTGATGGATTGTGCAAATCATCTCCCTAACAATAATTACCTGTTCGGTTACAAAAGTTTTTAGTGTATATTAAATTGTCAGTTCTGTAATAAGGGGTGATTGATTCTTTTGAGAATAACGAACCTAAACTTTACTGATTTGATGAGAGAAATATAATGTGTTGTTTCGAGATGGAAAATTCAACCACCCATATACACAAAGTATTTACAATGTTTCTTAGAGACGTTATTTTTGTCATGTCAGTATCTCCAACAAGTATCAATCCATCATCACTATTGCTACTAACTTTCACTGGTAACCTTTCTTTTCCTCATTTAAAAATGGCGCATTACGCGAGTACCCAACTAGCTTATATAATTAACTCTCCATTTAAAAGATAAAAGTGCATGCATGGTTAATTTAGATACAATTATACAAACAATTATTGCGTTAAATATCCTTAATACATTCTTTGTTTCGTCATTATGCAGGTGAAAAATGAATTGGAGCAGGAAACTAAGTAAGTCTTATTAATTTACTGTGATTGTTAATGGGTGCCCATCAAACTTTTTTTAAGCTAAAAATATATTTAACGTGTGACTAATAAACTGCAACTTTCTTTTTCAAAAAAAAAAAAAAAACATTTAATAAATATTAATTAAACTTAAAATTTACAATAGACAATTGTGATTTTTTATTTGGGGGTGTTTGGCTTTGATTATCACGTTTAGAAACGCAGGTACAAAATGATGTTTTGCAAAAGTAACCTCCCACCTCCAGTTGTAAAACCACGTTTTGTGCCTAAAAAATCAGATTATCACGTTTTGAACCAAACACCAAAAGTTGATTATTCACATTTTGAAAATGTGATAATCAAATAATCACGTTTTGAAAGTTTTGCCAAACACCCTCTTAATATACTCAAAATATTCACTTGTTTTACATCTTAGATTTAAGATGGCCAATGGGCACCCCTAATTTATTTCAGTTGACATATATCCTCATGAACTCCTCTAAAATGTGAATAACACAAGGAATGAGGTTTGGGCACACAAGCACATCTGCTGTTTACTTAATTATATATGTATTTTGATTTTTGATTATTTAAAAAAATTGTAACAAGCAACACACATTTTTTGATTATCAGAGTGATTGGAGTCGGATCTGCTGTACTAGCACTTGTGTTCATCTTCATAATCATAATCTGTTGCATTAGGAAATCCTCATCGAACACTTTTGTTGCCTTATTTAGGCATAAAACTGAGGACGACAAAAGTGTTGAGGCATTTGTCATGCAATATGGATCCTTGACCACGAAACCATATAAGTATCATGATACCAAGAAAATAACAAACTCATTCCAAGTGAAATTAGGACAAGGAGGCTTTGGAACTGTCTTTAAAGGAAAGTTATGTGATGGCTGTCTTGTGGCGGTAAAGGTATTAAACTCATCAAAAGCAAGTGGACAAGAATTTATAAATGAAGTTGCAAGCATTGGTAGGACTTCTCATATAAACATTGTTACTCTCTTGGGATTTTGTTTCGACCATCAAAAGAGGGCTCTCGTGTATGAATTCATGCCAAATGGATCATTGGAGAAGTTTATATGCTCTCACGCTGATCCTCCCAAGACAAGCGAACACTTAGGAATAGAGAAGTTGTATGAGGTAGCACTTGGAATAGCACGAAATTGTACTCAAGGAACGAGAGTATCGTTTCTATGTTAGAGGCTAGAGGTACCATTGGGTATATTGCCCCTGAAGTTTTTAATAGAAATTTTGGAGGGGTGTCCCATAAATCTGATGTGTATAGTTATGGGATGCTGATACTTGAAATGATTGGAGGAAGAAAAAAAGTTGATGTTGGTGTTGGTTCTATATATTTTCCTAACTGGATTTACAGCCGTCTTAAGAGAGACGAATACTTATTAGATGGTTTAACAACTATAGAAGAAAACGACTATGCTAGAAAGATGACAATAGTTGGTTTATGGTGCATACAACCTGATCCAAAGCAAAGGCCATATATCCATTAATGGAGTTATCGAAATGTTAGAAGGAAGCACGGAAGTGTTGGAAGCCCCCCCGAAACCGTTCTTTTCTACTCCTCCAAGGTCACCGGCTAGCACATTTAGTGAACCACAAAGTGAGCTAGTATCATTGTATAGTAGTTAAATGAATGTCATAAGATTAAAATTGATGCTCTCAAACTGCACGATATATTGAACAATAGTTACAAGGTGCTCTTTAGAGAGTGCAGGTGTTTTGTAAACCTTTTTGTTTGAAGTTAAATTTTTGCAAGGATCAGAGTCTCTCCGTTTTTTTCTTTTTAGGCTACTGTTATACTATCACTATAATTCATATAATTGGTGTTCATTTTACTCTTGTTTTTCAAAAAGAGACCAATGGCCACAAACCGACCATTCTTCCCAGTAAAACTTTGTACACATTTACCTATAATCAATAAGTATCATCCTCCTGCATAATCAATTAGCATACCTTTGAAAGGAAAAAAAAATCCACATTTAAACCAAAGATATCAATTAGTCAACATTGATATCAAGAAACATCTGATATATCATATCATTGAAGAGTGTTTCAACTTAAAAAATACGTAACTTCTAGCTTGATTACGGCATTTGTTTTTATTCAGTATAATCGATGTCTCTATTATGATTGACCATTTGACCTAGCTCTATCGTTAAGTTGGTAACATGTTAGTAGCTTTTCAGGAATCCACAAGGAAGTTTCAGGCGAAGACTAGCATGAAGGATATATCCACGTATTACCATTAATGTGTATGACGCGAATATAAATTCCATATAACATAATTAAGGAACGTGCAGTGATCATTGGTTACTTGATTTCTTTAAGAGAATTCTAATCTTTTTTGGAACGATTCACAAGGCATTTAAATTTTTAAGAGTAGAATTTTCTGCATTCCATCAAGAAAGTTCGTATGTGGAAAAGACAAATGATAAACAAAAGAGTTATGTTGCCGAAAAATTCATTGGTAAGGGAAACACCCCACAAATAAAAAGTATGCAATTAAATGGCATAAATCTTACATGCATTTTAACATAACTCACAATATATTTAAATTTTAAATATTTGTGCATAAGAATTATATATTATCTAATTTAGTAATACAACTGGTTAACAATGTAAATTTATATTTTGGCATGTTAAAATTTGTTTGTTGCATACACGATGTTAAATACGATTTATCTATTACTGTATATTATGTAAAATCTTTTATACTTATATAGTTATAATATCGTGCGGGTTTTGATATAAAATTTTCATTATGTATTCCTATATATCAATTTATATTTTGTATATATTTTTGTTGGACGAAGAATTTGACTTCGTTTGATTTGCACGATGTTGAGGTTAATGCTGTTTAAATTTAATTATTGATATCATGTTTTAAACATTAAGCATGCTTAATAGCACATAACACTTGAAAAATTGTAACACATTGAGGATCAATCATTCAACACTACTATTGTTCATTATCTTTCACAATAAAATTAAGGGCTAATGGCCTCTAAATGTATCATAGTTGTCATGATTTTTTTTTTATGTATCAAACATTTTTTTTTAATGTACTAAACTTGCATTTTTGGTATTTTTGTGTATTTTATGACCATTTTGCCTCTATCGGCCTAATAAAATGAAGGGCAAAATGATCATAAAATATGCAAAAAGATTAAAAAAAAAAAAAAAAAAAAAAAAAAAGTTTAGTACATAAAATCGAAAAAAAAAATTGTCATGATGAACACCAATACGATGTATTTTGGTGGCAATTCTTACTACCTACGGAATCTAACCAATACGTACTATCGTTGACGAAGATGTTTTTAGCATCTTTCCAGTTCAAAACGAGTGCTCCAGAGTGAAGCCTAGGATTGAACTAGAAAGATCGCCATTAGATTTTACGTCGAATCATCTTAATCTAAGTTTTCACTTAAATTGCACTGGTGTCGTCCCTAATTTTGCAACTGTTGTTAATATTAGGGTCTTGATAATCAAAGATTGCCCGGATAAATTCTTCAATCGTGTAAAGTTCACTTTCCTAATACAATATTTCTACCATATTAATTGCCTTGGGCTACAAGAAATTTGTGTAGAGATAAGACAAGAATCAACACTCAAATTCTAGTCAAAAGAAAGAGAGCAAAACATAAAGAATTTGATGTATGTGTTTTTATGATTATTCATTTTTTTAATGAAAGACCAAAATGATGTCTATATATAATAAACAAAATGGTGGTTTTGAAAAAAGTTATGTCTCTTGGTGAAAAATCGTCACACCTTTTAATAAATGGTTACAACTCTTTAATTACTTTCTGCAACAAATTTGTGACAGTTAAAATTGTCACTAACTGCAGCCCTATAAAGACATATATCCATTAGTGACGACCAATTTCTGTCACTAACACGAATAACCATATCTTTTGAACCATTGCAACACTATTGTGACGAATAATTTATGTCACTATTGAAAACATCCAAGGTCTTTACTCCTTGATATACATTCACAACCTTTACCATTATTGTACTTGAAATCAAGTTAATAGTTTATACAAGCGTGTACTCCACACCTCCGAACTCGTATTATAACTAAACTTGAAATCCTTTTGGTCTCGGGTAAATCACCATTGCACAAAATGATTGATGACTCTAAAATCACCAACAACTGTGATACCATGCTTAAATCATGGTGTAAAAAGGTCGTGCGTTAATGTTATACATCCTGAAACCGAAAACTACGACCG
The DNA here is from genome assembly GCA_910596185.1 of Chrysanthemum makinoi. NCBI lineage: Eukaryota > Viridiplantae > Streptophyta > Magnoliopsida > Asterales > Asteraceae > Chrysanthemum > Chrysanthemum makinoi. Next base: position 111,731,785 of record OU343224.1, on the reverse strand, counting down.
GCGTGAGTTAGCGTGCGATGATGAAGTTGTAACTACGGTGTTGGATGTATTCCTTTTTTATGACCAATTCCGATTGGATACAGTCATTGAAGCTTTGGGAACAGGGTTCGAGCTAGGCTGGAGAACAATAGACGATTGCGATAAGTGTGAAGAGTCCAACGGGGCATGTGGTTATAACAATTCGACTGGGTTCATGTGTTTTTGCTCCGGTGGTACCTCGACAAAGGACCACTGCAAAGGTACGACTTTCCTTATTCAACTATTTAACCTTGTTGTCACTTGCCGTGTGTTATGAGTTAGGCAACATTCAGATCAGTTTATTGACTGCCTCCACATGCATAGAATTAGTCAAATGATTATATTAGCTTACGTGGGAAGATGTTATTCGTGAGCATATATTATTATTTGGTGGTATCAGATTTGTTACACATTCTTCTAAAATAGGCTGAGTTCAGGTTCAAAACTACAAATAAGATAAACTGAATCACTGAAGACATATGGGGCATAGCAGTTGCGTGATACGTGGCTTAATTTACTAATTTTAATACCTAACAAATATTTGTCGCCTTTCAAAATAAGCGTTTAATTTTAAAAGTGTTTATTTTACACCACAAATTACTTCACAGTTAGGGATGGCAACGGGGCGGGGAATATCGGGGATTGTATTTACCATCCCCATCCCCGTTTCACTATCCATTCCCATCCCCGTCTCCATCCCCATCGGGGAATTGCTTTACATCCCCATCCCCGCCTCCAATGGGGATCGGGGATCTCCGTGGGGATTCGGGGATTTTCAATCCTTATGAACTAACATAAATTTTCCACCAACTCATCGAAAATATAAAGAATGTTAACTCATAAAGTGTTTCAAGAAACGTGCATACATCACACATAGTAGAATTCATTACGATTTCAATTCAACTTTAAAGCATCCTCAACATTGTAACATCACATATAATATAAAAACAATATGTATCATGTGTCTATTCGGACAAAATAATAAGTAATATGTTGTTGGTGCTTATGCTTCTAATTCTAAAGGTACTTGATTCTATAAATATCACATATGCATATAAATATACATGTCGATACTCATAAACATATATACATATACAAGTTAATCGAGTATAGATATAACATATAAATTCTAAATAATTATACACTAGAAATATCGGAGTCGGGGTCGTGTTCGGGGATTTATGTTATCCCCATCCTCCCATCCCCGGTTTCATATTTTGGGGATTCCCCATCCCCATCCCCATCCCCGGTCAACTCGGGGATTCCTCAGTCAAAATCGGATTTGGGGATCGGGTCCCCATCGGGCACGGATTTTTTTGCCATCCCTACTTCACACGTTAATTAAGGAACTTATCACACAACGAAACAACAAGAGTTATAATTAGTACATACGCCCTTTGCAAACTTTAATAAATGCATACTAACTATATATTTTTAATAAAATATTATTTCTACCTGTAATGTCTTTTCTAACCGGTTAAAATATGATGTAAATATTTACTAGTATTTTTTAAGAAAACCAAGACTTATATTATATGAGGAAGGAAAGAATAAAATACTTTAAAACATATGAAGCAAATTAATTGTTCATATATATATATATATAAATATATATATATATATATATAGAGTCCGGATCGGTTGAGAAGAGTTTGAGATTGAGAAGAGTGAGAAACAATCTTAATCGTTCATCTCACTAAACTAACATAAGGGCATAATAGGTATTCGTAATTCTATATTTCATTTTCATTAAAACTACATTAATGCAGCATTAATCTTCACCTCCTTCATATATAAAGTAAAACTTGACTATCTAATTCATTTTTTATTCAATTGGTTCTATGTATTCGTCGGTGGTCACCTTCAAGTGCATCTCAAAGTATATTGTGTACACTTAACGTATCCCCCATCTTTTTATTATTTGTTAATCTTATGATTTTTATAATAAATATAATCCTTATATATTCTTGTAGATATTGTTTATTATTGATTCAATATTATGTCGATCAGTAAAATATTCAACAAAATTAATTGAATCGGTACATCGTTCATCTTTTATGTAAGCAACGATTCATAAAAATAAAATAATAATAACTTACTTTTGATTCACAAATCCAAATACTATTCAAAACAAAAACACTAACAATTTCGTTGTTTATTTAGTAATTCGATTATGATTCATAAACCCGAATAAATGATGAATGATTCATGAATAAATGATGAATGATTCATGGATTGACAAATGATGCAAAATAAAATTACTATATATATAATTTTTTTCTAAAGATTCAATTTATAAAGCTACAATGATTTATGATTCAAACCTAAAACAAGTGTGTAACACATGTTACAATTAAAAAACTTGAATCATGTATTTTCCAACATATTTTATTTAGTTGTGATTCTGGGATTTTAAAATCATCTTGAATCCTCAATTATGTTTTCTTTTAATTGGTGACTTATAATAAATTTAGAAAAAAGGAGTGATTCAAAAAAAACATTAATGCTTAATAATTAATGTAAGATAGGAACCAAAGTGAATCGTGAAAGTATGATGTTATCATATTCGAATTTCAGAAACCGTAATTGTAAGTGTCTTAATTTCTCAATTAATTCATTAATAATTCAATTACTATTTTACCATTTTCTTTTAAATTAATGACTTGTGTAATGCATTAAAACTAATTTATTTCTATGGCTCAAATTGCTTCTCAACCTTCACAATCTAAAAACTTTCTCAATGGAACCAAAGCCTATATATATATATATATATATATATATATATATATATATATATATATATATATATATATATATATATATATATATATATATATATGAGTTAATTGCATTTTTGGTCCTTGTGGTTTGGCCAAATTGCAAGTTTGGTCCCCAAAACTTTGAAAGTGCAACGATAGTCCTCATTTTAAAGTTTGGGTTGCATATTTGGTCCTTATCGTTGGGAAATGACCAAATTACCCTTGTCTTTTTCTGAAGAAGATAAAGGGTATTTTAGTCATTTAACTTTATCCATGGACCAAAAATGCAATCCAAACTTCAAAATGAGGACTATTGCTGCACTTTCAAAGTTTTGAGGACCAAACCTGCAATTTGGGCAAATTACAAGGACCAAAAATGCAATTAACTCTCTATATATATATATATATAGTGAGGATCATTTGTAGATTTTTAATTTTAGTGCGGACGTACGGACAGATCTAGACCGCCCATTTCAGATCTGATCTTGACTTTTTGTAAAAAAGTCAAGATCTCAAGGCTTACTTCACGGTACCAATTGACCATGTAAACGATTTTTTTAATTTTTTTTTCTTTTGAGCGATCCTTACTATTGTTATCTTCTTTCATTTTTTTTATTTTTTCAGATCTTTCTGAGCACTTTTTGTTTTCTTGATTATAAGTCCTACCGTGATATTAACGATATTATGAGTCCTAGTGTGATATTATGAAACTGTGATATTATAAAATGATGATATTATAAAACCAACTGTGATATTAAGTTTTTTTAGATGTAAAAATGAACCTTGATATTAAGAAACATATGATAGTTACTATAACATATGATAGTTATAGTGATATTAACAATTATATTAAAAAAAAAAGTTCATGTGATAGTAAAAAAGAACCGTGATATTAACATTTTTTTATTAAAAAAGGAACGGTAATATTAATAATATTAGTAAAAAAACAAAAAAGTAATGTGATATCAAAAAAAAATTAGTGTGATATTAACAATTTGTATTAAAAAAAAAGTTTATGTGATATTAAGATCAGATCTTGACTTTTGTAAAAAAGTCAAAATCGACCTTAATATCACAATACCTTTAATCATGAAAACGATTTTTTTTTTGAAATTTTTTTCAGCGACTCTTAATAATTTATCATCCTCTTTATTTTTTTAATTTTTTCGGATTTTCTTGAATTCTTTAAAAAAAAAAAAAAAAAAAAAAAAAACTACTGTGATATTATCCGCACCATCTCTACTTAAAATCCAATCTGCACCCGATCCCTTCCCTATATATATATATATATACTAGCTTCATAGCCCGCCCGAATGGGCGGGCTAGTTTCATAAGTTTACTTGATAATGATAACCCATAATGTAAACAATCATAAACCAACAAATGAATATTAAATGAATAAAAACTGTTTATTTTTTATCATATAAAATAGATGATGTAACATATTAGATTTCACATACACATCAAAACACAAACACAAGTAGGCGTATAAGATGAGTTTTAGAGAGAGAAAGTTAGAGGTTTGGGAACTTTAGTGAGAGAAAGAAAAATCTTATTATGAGCTCCAACTCTCTACCTTAGGAGGTAGAGAGTATTTATAGTCTTACAATAAAACGCCACCTGACGGGCTGTGGATCAGGCATACAGTGGGTAAAGACCCGTCCGTCCTCCGCGGTGTTACTTAACTAAATACTACTTAACATTTAAGTAACTACGACTACGAGCTTTCTAACGAATACATATACTTGAGGTGACCGACACTTTAATACCTTGATTTACTAAATCCTAACAATCTCCCCCTAAGGGAGGTCACCTCAAACACACATTAAAATTACATAGAATACAACCAGATATTACATTGAGATTGTTCTTGGATTCTTGTTCATGTTCTTTGTTCTGTAGCTCGTAGTCTTTGATTCTTCATTTTTGCATGTTTGGATAATCTGAGTGGAGGTCTTTAGTTGATCCACGTGATAATCGAGTTTTGAGCCGCTTTGAGATCATCAGAAACATAAATCTTTGACTCATCCTTTGTGGTGTTGGTATTATGTGATGTTGTGACTTTTGGACCGACATGCTCACATTCTGGATCATGATATATTCTTATCAGAGTAACGGAAGCTTTCGTTGATTCATGATATTGGCGGCAGTAGCGAAGCATGGAGTGAAAATATCGTGAGTCATTGATGCATTAATCATGATTTCTTTGGAAATGAATGTGTTGTGTGAGCATGCGGCTATGGATTGACCGCTTCATTCGATCACCGCAACGTCGGGTGTTCCTGCATAAAACAGTTAGCAATAAAGCGCACAAAAGTGTCTTTGCTCACTTTTGTTGAATTGAGGTACACGGCCGACGGTTCTCCGTTGATCAGTACAAGTACTGCCTGTGATCAGGTATAATTCCGAAGAATTTCCTTGACAGGGTTTCGCAGCTGCTCTAGCTGTTCTCAAACCGGAACGTCTCAAAGAAGACAACACGGAGTGAGTGAACCAGCGAATTGAGATTCACTGATTGATAAAAAGAGATTTGAAAAGCAATCATATATCACTCAATAGAAATTGTTTTTGCAATACAACGAAGGTTTTAATGAAGATCATTTATCAATCATAAACACCTTTTATTTTGAAATATTTGTACACAGTCGATGTGCTAAAGAAAAGAGTTTTAAGCACAACGACCGGTTTTTCAAAGGTATCCATCAATCCATAACCTGAACCAGGATTGATTCAAAAGATTGAATCGCCAAATTGTTTCTGTTCAGTTGTCACATGGTTGATCTATTGGATAGATCTCACATACCACCCACCAGGAGCTTGTTTGATGTTAGCTCCAGAAGGCTTTCCATCTTCATTGTGAGTATATTGGCATACTACTCAGATGTTCTGGCAATACCACAAGGATAATGCGTAGGACTCATAAGATATAATCTCTCTTTCCACATTGTGTGAAACAGAGAGTCTTCATTGAAAGTGTCCTAAAGAGATTTATAGATGATCTCGAGGCTCTAGACTCAATTGTGCATAATTTGGTTCCTATGCCGGAGACTAGGGAGAGGGTCTCCTTCTTCAATATCAACAATCTCTAAGAGAAAGTCGATAGATAATGTCGGTTCCCCATGAGAATGAAACAAGTCCTTTTAAGAGAAACTTGAGTAGCTTGGGAAGTTGTAGTGCAAACTGGTTCCATGACGTCTTGTCTTCAATATCGATGTTACCTTGGTAACCACCAGTAGCATATGAATTGAACCCGGTTTCTGCCCTAAGGTTGAATAAATGGAGGGCTATTTCTTTTCACCCTTTTTCACATTCAATTCTTTTTCATTCTTCAACCCCTTCAGTGCTTACCGAGACTTCATAACTAGAACCTTGTTGGGTTTATTCCAGTACTAGCTCTGTCTCAGTCCGCACTCTTCCCATATCTCATTTTTCTCCTTTTTTCATCATACCTAAGGACTCTACACTATCTAGTGGATTGTCCCTGGGTAGATCCCTCCGGTTTTGGTGGATCATTGGACCTCAACCTAACCTTATCATCCTTATATCACCATGCATAAAGTAAAGTTGGTCGGTCTTTTGATATAGTTCTTCCGCCTTGAAACCAATTGAAAACCATTTGAAAATCAATCAAGATACTTGTGATATAAAATCAAAGTATTTTGTATCTTAATTGTTTTGATATTTTAGAAATGCTCCCCCTCAACATATGCATAAAATATAGAAATTGTTTAGCACATGGAGGCAAGAGATCTTAGAAATCGTTAGATTAAGAATGAAAGGTCTAATCTTTTGATTAATATTTTCTAAAATGGTCATCATCACTTCCCAATCAATTTGAGTAGATAAAACATTTTGAGGAAGGATGAGGTTTTCAAAAGTTTGCTCCCCCTCAATATGTGCCTCGAAGTTTGAAAGAGTTTTGCACATATTAGAGGGAACCTGCACTTAGAGACAATTCAATCACGTTTCAATAATTTAAGGTTTAAAGTAGATGCTCCCCCTCAACATGTGCATGGAAAATTTGAAATCGTTTGTCACATGCGGGGAGGAAAACTTGCTAAACACTTATGAACCCATTTATCGAATTATCAGTTTAAATCCAATTTAAATCACAAATTCTCCACCGATCACAATTTTCAAAACATTTGAGATTTGAGATCTCTTGTTGATTTAAATTGATTTTGAAAGCTTTTGAGGAGAACTGTGACTTTCTTATGATAACATTTAGCCGATAAGGATCAAGTTCGAAACATAAGACTCCAAAGATTAAACATGCTTGAGTATCTTTTTAGAAAATATTATAATAATCAAGGTCTTGTACCGATTGTATAAACTTATTGTAAAACATTTAGAGTAGACCTTGCTCATTTACGTGCCAATTGTTTGAAAAATACACTTTGATTTAATTGAAAAATCATTCTCCCCCTCAATCAATGACGAAAGTTGTTGATTGAAGGAATGAGATTGTGACATCTGAAAGCTCTGATGATTTTCAAAAATAGAGTCTGGAGTGTTTTCCAAACAATTGCGTTTTCATTAGATGACGAATATTTTTCAGAAGAATCATTAGAAGGAAAAATATTTGAAAGGAAACATTTGTCTTGTTAATGACAAACATTTGTTTTTAGAATCAGAGCATGAGATTTGAAAAACAAGATAGAGTATGGCTCTGTTCTTGCATTGAAGAGCGGGTTACTGCCTGAAAAGACAATAAACCATTGTTTCACTTTCTCCCAAAAATATTTTTGATTTTAGATTTTGATTTTTTTTTTTTAATTTTAAATTCGAACAATATCTAAAGTCCCGTGTCATTCTTTGAATGACAACACAAAGACCGTAGATATTTTCGAATTGAGAAAAACATGAAAAAATGACAGTATTTTTTTTGAAATTTTTCAAGATTTTTCAAATTTTTATAGATTTTTGAAAGTTTTCTATTTTTGTATTTTGTTTTTCGAATAGATATGTACAAGAAGATGATAGAGTCATTAACCTTTACTCCTCGTCTTCCTCCTGAAGACGTTTGAGTGTTTCTGGTTGAAGGCTTTTCAAGCCAAGTCGTGGAAGAATAAACTCAAAATGTTCTCTTGGAAGAGCTTTGGTGAAGATGTCTGCTAACTGGTATTCTGACTTCACAAAATAAAGTTCCACCACACCGTTTTCCACTTGTTCCCTGATGAAATGATTTCTAATGTCGATGTGCTTTGCTCTTGAGTGTTGAACGTTGTTGCATGAGAGGGCAATAGCAATTTTATTATCACAGTACAGAGGAATTTTGTTGAATTCAAAGCCATAGTCAGATAATTGGGATCTCATCCATAGGATTTGAGCACAACAGGATGACATGGCTATGTATTCAGCCTTTGTAGATGAAATAGAAGTACTCATTTGCTTCTTTGAAGACCAACTCATAAGCTTATCACCCAAAAACTGAGCACCTCCTGATGTACTTTGACGTGTATCTTGACATCCTGCATGATCAGCATCTGCATAGGCTGTTAGTGACATACCGGTGTCCTTCGGGTACCATAGTCCCATATTGATGGTTCCTTAGAGATACCGAAAGATCCGTTTAACCGCTTCAAGGTGCTTTTTAGTAGGCTTAGCCTGATATCTAGCACACATGCACACAGCGAACAAGATGTCTGGTCTACTAGCTGTGAGGTACATCATGGATCCAATCATACTACGATATTTCGTTTGATCTACCATGATCCCTGAGTGGTCCTCATCCAGCTTGGTACGTTCAATCATGGGAGTGTCAACGGTGTCACAAGAAACAAATCCAAATTTCTTTAAAATCTCATTTGCATATTTAGATTGATTTATAAAGATGCCTTTGGGACTTTGTGAAATTTGTAATCCCAAGAAAAATGACATTTGTCCCATCATTGACATTTGAAATTTGGAACCCATTTCATTTGAAAAACGATCACATTCATTGGGGTCAGTCGAGGCAAAGATAATATCATCAACATAAATTTGAACGTGAATTAAATGTTTTCCTGACTTTCTGGTGAACAATGTCGGATCAACTGCTCCCTTGCTGAATCCAGTAGATAGAAGAAACTTTGATAGCGTATCATACCATGCTCTAAGAGCTTGCTTCAAACCGTAAAGGGCCTTTTCAAAGTGATAGACATAAGTAGGATGATCTGGATTCACAAAACCCTCTGGCTGGCTGACGTAAACCACGTCTTTCAAATCACCATTAAGAAAGGCGGTTTTCACATCCATCTGATATACAATTATGTTTTTACTAGCCATATTAGCCAATAAGATTATGATAGCTTCGATACGAGCAACAGGAGCAAAAGATTCCTCAACGTCAATACCTTCTTCTTGACGATATCCTTTAGCCACTAACCTAGCCTTATTTTTCAACACATCACCATGCTCATCAAGCTTCACTTTGAAGATCCACTTTAGAGCAATGATCATAGCACAGTCTGGAGCAGGTACTAATTCCCATACATCTAATCGATCAAACTCATGAATTTCTTCTTGCATGGCATTGAACCAACTGTCTTCATTCATAGCAGTTTTAACGTCTTTAGGTTCGATCTTAGAGAGTACGGAGTTGAAGAAGCACCATAAGGCGTTAGTAGCAAGTGGTTTACGAGTGGATACTGGACGAGAAGGGTTTCCAATGATGTAGTCCAATGGGTGATCATGTGTCCGTTTTCTAAGGTGTTCATGTGGTTGTTGTTGTGGAACTGAAGTAGCAGAGTCGATGTCTCCTGATGAAGATGGTTCAGATGATGATTCAGGAGCAAATATATTTTCAAAAGGGGCATCTTCGGGAGTAGCAAAGGGATTAACTTCATTATGAGTGCCAGAAACAATTCCATGATGTACATTCGATGATTGATGATTAGTTGATGAGACAGAGTGATCAGCAGCAGGCGCTTCTTGACTTAATGATATTGGGACTGAAGGGTTGACTTCATTGACAGGGCTAGAAGTAGCCTCTGTTGTTGGAATTGATAGATCATTGGCATTTGGCTCATAATGTTCATCAAACATTGGATCAAACAATTTCTTAAAATCATCTTCAGATGGAGGTACATATGGAGTTGCTCGAGAGGAGTTTGGTACAAGGGATGAACCAATGGGACTATTTTGAAGTGCGGGTCCAGAACTGGATTGTTCAGGAGCCATTTGACCGGTCAGCTCATCGAACGTAACGTGAATTGTTTCCATGATATTTAGAGTTCTCTTATTATAGATTCGGTAACCCTTCTTGTTTGGTGCATAACCAACAAAAATTCCAATATCTGCCTTTGCTCTTAATTTACCTAAGTCTTGACCGTCATTCGTTGGATAGCACAAAGCACCAAACACACGAAGGTAGGAGAGATCAGGTTTTCGTTTATGAACAAGTTCATATGGAGTTTTTCCATGAGAGGTATGAATAAGGGAACGATTTTGGGTGTAGCAAGCAGTGGCAATGGCTTCAGCCCATAGAAACATTGGAACCTTCGAATAAATTAGCATTGTTCTCGCGGCTTCCACAAGAGTTTGATTTCGTCTTTCAACTACACCGTTCTTTGAGGAGTTCGTGGAACACTTCTTTGATGACTGATTCCAACACTTTCATAAAACTGAATTAAGTCTTTGTTAACAAACTCTGTGCCATTGTCGGTTCGAACAATTCTGACTGTATTGTTGAGTCGAACCTGAAGCTGTTTGATTAGTTTGATGATGACATCAGGAGTTTCATCCTTTGTCCTCAAAAACTTTACCCAAGTAAATCGAGAGTAGTCATCAACAACTACTAGAATATATTTCTTCCCATTTATGGTTTGCACTCTCATTGGTCCGCACAGATCCATATGAAGGGTATGAAGAACTTCCATTACTGAGTTTGTGGGTTTTGGTTTGTGGGCATATTTCGTGCTTTTACCCAATTGGCAAGCTGAACAAAGATGATCTTTTTCATATTTCAATCTGGGTAAGCCTCTGACAAGATCTTTTCTGGAAAGGTTATTAATGGTGCCGAAGTTCAAATGATTGAGACGACGATGCCATAACCATGACTTTGTTTTTGAAGCCTTTGACAGCAAGCAGATTGGAGAAGACTTCATCATGTCTTCGATAGAGATGGTGTATAGGTTAGAACCACGAGTACCTCTTAATAATTCTACACCATGAAGTTCTCTAACGAAGCAAGTATGTTTTCTAAAGGCCACTTCTAGATCGGAATCACAGAATTGACCAACAGAGAACAGATTATGACCAAGACCTTCCACATAATATACCCTGGAGATTACACTTTTGCCAACTACATAATCACCATAACCCATAATAGCACCAAAATGATCATTCCCGAATCTAACAGTTCTGATGAATTTACTCACGAAGTTCATGAGCCGCGACCGGTGTCCAGTCATATGCTTAGAAACGTACTGAGTCCAGGTACCACAGAACGATTTGAATGATCTGCAGTTAAACACAGACAAGAATGGATAACTGGATAATTGGGATCCCCATGCAAGAATGGGTTCCACTTAGTTAGTGACAGTGATTGGAACACCCACATCAGAAGTAGAAACAATGGAATCATTAGGTATAGATGCAGTGCTAGTGTCCATATTTGACCAATTCAAAGTATGTCCACTTCTTAAGGGAATAGTTCTACCAGTAGGCATCCATTTTCTAGTGGGCATTGTCTTATCGATTGAGGCGTAACTGATTAACCTTATGGCCAAAAGGTATCCATTGATAACCTATCTTACTAAATGTTCTTCCTGTGGGTTTCCACTGTTTTCTAACTTTCTTCGCTTTTTGCCTTCTAGCCTTCTTAGCATGATTTTTAGCATTAACGATTTTAACTGAGCATTTGACTGCATTAGACAAAACATTCACATCACATTCACGATTAGCAACAGAATTCAAGCAGACATCATTACATGGTTTGCAGATAGTATCCGAATTCGAATTAATTACAGTACGCCTATGGCTAATACTAGAATCAACACGATTCGTTTTATTCAACTCAAACTTAAAGTTCCTAGGTTGGTCTTCTACTCTCTTCCAATGCACATTCTTAGCTTGCGAGGTCCTATCATTCCTTGTATTGCCTTGAGACTTTGACCTGCTCGCTTTAATGTCACTGATTACTCCTGTAGAGGGAATTATGAGAACATTAGTTGGTTGATCTACTTTTTGCATTCCTGAACTGGATGTGCAGGGATCTGAGCTACTTGAAGGCACATTAGTGTTCACTTTCTTAAAACCGGGCATAGAATGATTTGAATGCATGACACTAGGCATAGAACAAGGCATCACAGCTTTTCCTTTCGCACCTAAGGATTTAGGACATGTTGCAATTAAACATTCTAGTAGCTCTTGAGATCGTTTGACCTGAATGCAAGCAAACCTAATTTCACTATCAAGCGGTTTGTTAATGAAATCCTCTTCCACAATCTCACGGAGACATTCTAGGCTATCCTTAAGGTGAGCACAATAGTTATGAAACACAGGTTCATTATTCCTAAGATGAGGAGGAATGTATTTAACGGTCACAGTATATTTGCAGTCAGCGGATGACTTTGATGCAACATTCTCATTAAAAACAAGTGGCAGTTTCACATTTTCCTGACTCCTCAGATTCTCAATTTCCTTTTGTAAAGACGTTATTTTTTCGTTGTTTTGGTCATGAGTAACTTTCATTGAATCATATAACTCTTTAAAGTGTCGTTTAACTTTTTTATTTTCTTCTAGAAAACTCTCGTTTTCCTTTTGTAAGGCATTAACTAAGTTTTGAAGATGAAAAGTTTGAGAATACTGAGAATCTAAAGGAGGAGGCATTTGGGATCCAGTCACATTGTTCTTTTCACCCTTTAATTGAGAGATTTGGGCTTTCAACTTTCTGATCGTGTTACAATGAGCTCGAATCTGTTCATCACGTTTGCTAATTTCAAAAACTGCATCAAATTCAGGAACATCCAATGATGTCTTGATATTTGAGGTTTTAACATTTTCTTTCAAATGTTGATATTTTAATTGCAAAGCAAGATGCTCAACTTCCAATTTAGAAAACTGTTTTACCAAGTTATCATGATCATCTTGTTCAACTTTATCATGCAGTTTAGAGTTAGTTTTTCAAGCTCAATGACACGATCATGGGAGACTTTCAGAGCAACAGATAATTCATGAAATTGAGAAGCATTAATGGAACAATTCGTAGCAGTGTAAAACACATCTTGAGTAATACATTCAGAAATAAGAGTCTCATTCAATGTATGCAAGTTCTTCCTCTCAATCTCATTATATTTTAATGCTCGCTCATAGTCACTAACCTCAACTATCATTGCGTCAAATTCCTTTTCCATTTCTATAATATCTGTATTCATCCCCTTCTTGAGACTCTCAAATTGATCTTTTAGTTGTTTAAATAAAGGCATGACCTCAGTTAAATAGCATTCCTTAGTTTGCTCAAAACCCCTTTCCCCTTCAGTTATACCAGTGGGTGTGATCCTTTTCTTACAAGTTTTCTCAAAGTCAAGAAATAATTGAAAGATAACATATTGACTGATTAAGGTCTTGCTTTTAGTGGCAATAGATCTAGGAACTAAATGCATTGGTGTATTTGGAGGATACACAGTCGCTGCAGGAATTTTCATAAGGGGAGGGTTTGTGTTGGATCGATGTACTCTAACCAAACTAACTTAAATAGCTTGTTAAGGTTTAATAACCTCGGATAAATCCTAAGTTATTAACAAAGAAACACTGAGCAAACTCTATTAAGTATGCGGAATTTACTTAACAAAGCTAAGAAGAATAACTTTAACTTTGAATAATTTTATTAATAACTCTAACTCTGCTTATTATGCAGGCTCTTTAACAACTCTAATAATATCGATCTTCTCTAAACTTGTGAACTTGTAAACTCTAAAACTCGTAGACTCGTACCTCTAATACCAATCTAGGGGTCCTTTTATAGGCTCAATGATATCCCTAGTCGGTTTACAATTTGTATCCTTGTACGACAAGTAATCTAATAAAGAATATTCTAGAATTACAAGACTTTCTATAAACGAATATAACAGTTCTTTGTTCTTGCAGTACTTTGACTTCAATCAGCAGTACTTTGACTTTATCTTTAGCAGTACTTTGACTCTTTGACTTTTTACAGTACTTTTATCATTTTTCAGCACTTTCATATCCCAACAATCCTCCCCTAACTTGAATTCTACTAGCTTGACTTCAAGTTCCTTTGTGAATTTATCTTTAACAGCTCAATCTTTAAGGAAAGATTATGTCTTAGTCTTTGAATTGTATCTCTGTAGATTCTGTGTTTGTCAAAGTATCTTTAGAATTATTCTTTTACAGTATCATCCAGCAAACTCCATCTTTTCAGCAACACAGCAACATATGACAATTTGTACATTAATTCAGTTTAAGTTGTAGTCTATTCTCATCACTTCCAGGTGTGTTAACTCCTGTGAGAGGTGAATCATTGAAAATTTAATGGATTTAAGTTCTCTTTACCAAAGCCATTAACTCTGGAGTAGCCAAATGTTTTGGTGTTTAAGACCATGGTACATTGATAACCATATGATTTTTATCAAATCATCAGCTATCAACAGATTTGACTTGTCTTTACCAAAAGTTGTACCCTTCTGTACTAGTGAGTTCTTTCATCATGGTGAACTAATTACCATATAATGGTTTTTCCACAGCCTTTACCACAAGCCATTTTCTTGTGGGCTAGCCAACTCTTCACATTAACTGATATGGTGAGTTGATTACCATACAACTTATTAGCAAGTTGTCAACTAAAAACGGATTTGTCATATCTTTACCAGAGCCGTTTGCTCATGGATTAGCCAATCCTTTTGTAACCATGGTGGATTGATAACCTATTGATATTACCATCTCAAAAACCATTTATTTTATTCAACCTTTGTTCCAAAATATTTATTATTTAACAAAAGATTTCTTTCAAAAATCACTTAACTGGTTAAAAGCTGCAAGCAGTACTTTGATGAAAGTACTGTTTGATCAGCAGTACTTTGAATAAAGTACTGATATTTCAAAAAGAATTTATTCAATTAAAATTCATACCAGTTATTCATCATCATCAGCAATAGTAGTCCAGTTGATAAACAAATTGATGACCATACAAGCAATTTTATTGTCTTCTTCAACTTCCATTCCATGCTCTAGCATCCTCCTCATAAGATCTACTGTAAGAGGATATCTTCTATTTGCAAACATGTGAATCATTGTACCATTTTCCAGCTCTAGAACATGAACTCCAGATTCTTCAAAGAATCTCCAGCAAACAATTTCCCAATTCTCTTGATTCTTCCAAATGTCATCAGTGCTTTGCTCTTCAGTTTCCCATACAGTTGTGAGATCTCCAAGCAGAACTAAACCAATTCCTTCTAATGGATTTTGTTCAAAGTAACTTCGCACCACATGATATAAATAGAATAAATCTACTCTATTTATGATGTGCAATAAATCCAATAGCCTGTTGAACACTCTGAAGCTTTCATCTTCTCTATGAAACATCAGATAACATCCATCTTTGGATTCCACAACTTCAAAAGCAATAATTTGAGATTTGTTCATCTTTATATCTGCATCTTCCTTAGAATACTCAAAGTCCACTATCCTTAGATAATTTCTTAGTTCATCCCTAGTCTCAGATCTTAGCTCAACTTTTTCTTTCTTTGAGAACTGAACATCTTTAACTTCAGTTTTTCTTTTTCTTTTTAAACTTTTCTTTCTCTCTTCTTCTTTCCATGTAGCTTCATCTCTAAAATCTTTGATGCTTTCAACATTTTTCTTATAAGCTTCTCTAGCAGCATCATACAATCGTTTCATCTCAAAATAATTAAACCTCTGCAATCCTTTATACCCTTGACTTTTAAGATAAGCCATCATTGCATTTCTGTCCTTAGCTCGATTAGGTCTTCTTGGTAAGAATCTAACAGGAATAGGTGACTCTAATGGTTCATCAGCTTCAGCATTCAATTCCTCTTGCAACTTCTTAGCTGCTTCTCTATTTTGAGCTTCTTCAGCTTCCTTAGCTTCTCTATCTTTAGCATTTAATTCCTCTTGAAGCTTTCTAGCTGCTTGTTCATTCAAAGCTTCTTGGGCAGCTCTTATCTGTGCTAAAGTTGGTTTCTTCCTCTTCCTTTTCTCTACCAACTTACCCTTACCTTTATCTTTAGGATCTATTGCAGGTTGAGAAGTTCTTTGTTGTTCCTCTTCTTGCACTCCTGGAATATTAACACCCCTTGGTTGTGATAAACCTTGCAAAATTACAGCAATAGTTTCATCATCACTTGCAGTATGGATAGGTTTGGGTGTAGCTTCTTCTACTTGTATAAGAGTAGAAGGACCAACAACTTCTTCATGTACAGTTGTAGAAGGACCAGCTTCCTCTTCAAAATCTAACAACCTTGGAGTAATCAAATCTTGCCTGTAGGATCCTTGTTGTTGAAAAGCAGTACTTTGATCTTCAGTACCTTGAACTGGAACATCAATAACTTGTTCCTCAGTTTCTTGAATCACCTGTTCTTCAGTCTTTTCATGTTCTTCAGTACCTTCAGGTTCATTTTCCTTAACATCTTCTTTCAAATTCCTTTCCTCTAAATTCCTCCCCAATTGGACAGAAGATTGTTTGTGAACCTTTTGGCGTTTGGTTTTCTTAGACTGTCGTTGCTCCTTCTATTTAGATTTGACCCATATACGATGATGTTGAACCAATGGCCAAACAAAATTCTTGAGCCTTCGAAACTTGAGCTTCAATTTCTTAATCTGCTTAGCTTGAGCCTCAGTAGTCTTTTTCAACTTAACCAACTCCCTTGTCAAAAAATAATTATCCAATGTTAAATCTTCAGGGGATATAGTATGTGAATCATCTCCTTGAACAAGTGAATGTTCCTCTGGTTGAGAATCAGGAATGATCTTTGTGGAGATGGAGAAGGTGAAACTGCAACATCTTCTTGAACTTCAATACTTGGGAAGCAGTACCTTGAGATGCAAGTACCTTCGGAGATGCAAAGACTTTGAGATGCAGTACTTGCAGATGCAGTACCTTCACTAGCATCATCTTCTGCAGCATCAACTCTAACAGCTTGAACAACTTCCATCATAGAAGTAGTTAAGGGAGTATCCCTTCCAGTGAATAGATCACTCTTCCTAGCCATAAAGGTGAAAATTTTGGCTTGTTGAACCACAACAGGTAAAAGATTTGTTGGCTTAGGAATATCTGAAAGTTGTTTATTGAGGAATACTTGAACAAACCTTGGATACATCAGCCATTTTGAACCATGAGTGATGTGTGAAAGCATACCATCAAGAATGAGCCTTGAAAAATTAAAAACACGATCTGTAGCCAAGCCCACAATAGCAGATGCTATGTTAGATCCAAATTGCTCCCATGAAGTACTTTTAGCACTAATACAATGAAGCAACACATGCACTAAAAACTTCCATTGAGGACAAAATAGTTGTTTCCTGAATGTTTGTTCTGTTAAAGACCCTTCATAACCAATGTGTCCAAAAGTATCCCAAATCAACTGCTTATCAAAACGAATAGCCCCGTCTTCATCATTAAACAATAAGTCTTCTCGAATAGAGGCTTCAGTAATCTTCACAGTTCTTCCAGGAAACTGTAGCTCTAATATAAAATTCATCATTCTCCATATTATCCCTAGCAGTAGCCCAAAATTCTTGAATCCAGGTTTCAATTATATCCGGCTCCACTAAAAGAGCATAACCGAGTGGTGATCCAGAAGATAATCGATTATATCATGGAAAACCACATTAGCTTCAGTCTTGTCTAAATTAGCCACCATATTGTGCTTTGAAACTGTAGGACGATTCGCCATTGATGATTGTATAATCACAAAGAAAAGAGATGACGAATAATATAGGTGAAAGTGAGAGAAATATGGAAGAGATTCTAAAGTATCAATATGAGAGGGAAAATCGGAGAGTAGTTATTTATAGGTGAGATTTAAAAAATCATAGCCATAAATACCAAAGTTACCGTTAGTAATAATTACCTCTCAATATTACCGTTGGAACAGTACTTTAATAAGACAAACAATACTTCTACGTATGCAGTACTTTCCCAAGCAGTACTTTCCAAGCAGTACTTTCATAAGAAACAGTACTTTTCCAAATTCATTTGTATAACATAAATATCCTCCCCTCAAGCAATGCATAGGACTATACTAACACTAAATAGTCCTCCCCTTAAATGTAGCTTAGTAGTTGATCATGCCAATACTCACCACCAAGTGATTGGATCTTG
Source organism: Chrysanthemum makinoi (assembly GCA_910596185.1). Lineage (NCBI taxonomy): Eukaryota > Viridiplantae > Streptophyta > Magnoliopsida > Asterales > Asteraceae > Chrysanthemum > Chrysanthemum makinoi. Next base: position 111,713,725 of record OU343224.1, on the reverse strand, counting down.
AAACATCAAAACCTTTGGTGAGTAAGTCAGCTACATTATCATCCGTGTGAACTTTAACCACATTAATGAGCCTATGCTCATAGCAATCTCTGATAAAGTGATGCCTAATCTGTATGTGCTTGGTCTTGGAATGATAAACAGGATTCTTCACAATACAAATGGTACTCTCATTATCATTATTGATAGGAGTATTCTTGAAATTGAACCCATAGTCCAAGAGTTGATTCTACATCCACAAAACTTGTCCACAACAGCTTGCAACAGCTACATATTCAGCTTCAGTAGAGGATGTTGCTGCAATTGTTTGCTTCTTACATTGCCAGGAGACTAATCTTCTTCCAAGATATTGGCATCCACCTGTGGTTGATCTTCTGTCATAGTTGTCACCTGCATAATCACTATCTGAGAAAGCTTCCAAGTGAAAAGGTGAATCCCTTGGATACCACAACCCCAATTTAGGTTGTTGTTTCAAATAACAGAAAATTCTCTTTACTGCATTCATGTGAGAAATCTTTGGTGAGACTTGATATCTTGCACATAAACAAACTGCAAACATGATATCAGGCCTTGATGCAGTAAAATACATAAGACAGCCAATCATTGATCTGTATAACTTGACTTCAACTGGTTGTCCATCTTCATCCTTGCCCAATGAGTTAATTGATTTAATAGGTGTAGTAACAGGCTTCATGTCATCAAAATTGAACTTCTTAAGTATGTCAGTAACATACTTGTCTTGACTGATAAAAATTCCTTCCTTTGACTGCTTAACTTGAAGTCCCAAAAAGAAAGTTAACTCACCCATTGAACTCATTTGAAATTCATTCTGCATCAGCGTCTCAAACTCCTTGACCATGGACTGTTTAGTAGCTCCAAATATGATATCATCAACATATATTTGAACTAACATGATATCTTTCTTATCTCTCTTGATAAACAAAGTCTTGTCAATAGCTCCCCTCCTGTAACCATGTTGTAATAAGAATTTAGAGAGCCTCTCATACCAAGCTCTAGGTGCCTGATGAAGGCCATAAAGAGCCTTAACAACTTTGTAGACTTTGTTAGGATGTTTAGGATCTTCAAAACCAGGAGGTTGCTTGACATAAACTTCCTCTGTAATCTTGCCATATAAAAAGGCACTCTTGACATCCATTTGATAAACCTGAAATCCCATATAAGAAGCAAAATCAAGAAATATTCTAATTGCTTCTATCCTTGCTACAGGAGCAAACACTTCATCATAATAACTCCTTCTTCTTGTCTGTAGCCTTGTGCAACTAACCTTGCCTCATTCTTGATAACATTACCTCTTTCATCTCTCTTTACTCTGAAAACCCATCCGGTTCCAATAACTCTCTTCCCATCTGGAAGATCACATAATACCCAAACTTCTTGAAGTTTAAATTGAAGAAGTTCTTCCTGCATAGCTTCAACCCAACTCTCTTTAGTCAATGCTTGAGCAATATTCTTGGGTTCCTCTTGAGAGATAAAACAAGTAAACAGACATGTTTGATGGTTCTTATGATTAAGTCTGTTTTGTTTATAGACAAAGCTAAGTAAAGCATTATGAGGTTTAGAAAAACTCTTAGCTCTGTGTCTAGTCATTACTCCAGAAGTAGAAGGACCAATGATTTGATCAGTAGGATGATTCTTATGAATTCTTAAACTTGGAGACTGTGGAACTCCATAAGTATCATCTAAATTAGTAAAATCAGCATCTTCATTGGAATCTGAGAAAATTCCTTCATCTTCAAACTCATCATCAGTTTCCTCTAAGCCAGGCATGGTAGGATCATCCAAATCATCCAAAGTACTGGTAACTGGTGCAGCAGTACTTTGTTCAAAAGTACTATCCAAAGTACTGTGAGAGTACTCTGCAGTCTTGTTCTTCTTCTTTGCCTCTTCATAAGCTCTTCTCTGATCATCAGTGTAAGAATGTGCTAAAACATCTTGAAGAAGCAACTGATTAAGTTCTTCTTGAATAGATTGATCCTCAGCAGACAATGAGGATTTTGGTTCATCAGTACTTTGTTTTGAAGCATCAGTATTTTGCTTTGGAGCATCAAGATACTTTGTTTTGGACTAACAGATCTTCATCAGTACGCATCGGTCTAAGATGAACTCCATGAACAACATACTGTAAGTCTTCTCCATCATGCACAGATTGATTTTCTTCTCTAACAGGTACATAGTTCATAGAAGGAGTTAAAACTTCAAGATCAAACATCCAATCAGGACCTTTACCTTTCTCATTATCTTGATCTTCTAAAAACTCAACATGAAGACAATCTTGAACCTTCTTAGTGACTCTATTGTACACTCTAAATCCCTTACTGTTGGTACAATAACCCAATAAATATCCTTCTTCTGACTTGCCATCAAACTTTCCCAGATTATCAATTGTGTTTAAAATAGTTAGAGGGCATCCAAAAGGCTTCATAAATCGAATGTTGGGTTTGTTGCCCATCAGCAACTCATAAGGTGTCTTCATCTGTGGCTTAGTAACTGATACTCTGTTAAGTACATAGCAAGCAGTACTTACAGCTTCAGCCCAGAATTGAATAGGTAGTTGTGAATCTGTTAACATTGTTCTGGCTGCTTCAATCAAAGTCCTATTCTTTCTCTCTGCAACACCATTCTGCTGTGGTGTTCTTGCAATACTGAACTCCCTTTTTATACCTTTGTTTGCACAAAATTCATCCATAAGCTTGTTCTTGAATTCAGTTCCATTGTCACATCTAATACCTCTATTGAGTCTCAATTGGTTTTCAAGTGCTATTATGAGTGTCTGAATAGCATCAAAAGTATCATCTTTAAATCCCAAGAAAAATACCCAACTGAATCTACTACAATCATCTGTTACAACTAAGCAGTACTTTTTCTTGTTTAAACTTGCCACAGAAACAGGTCCAAACAAATCCATGTGTAACAGCTCCAAAGGTTCTCTAATAGTCCTTTCCTCAAGCTTCTTGCATGAAGCTTTGTGTTGTTTACCCTTCTTGCACGCCAAACAGGAGTGATCATTCTTGTAAGTCTTTGAAGGTAAACCTCTAACTAAATTCTCTTTGACCAGTTTGTTGATATTCTTGAAATTTACATGGCCCAATCTTCTATGCCACTGATGTGCTTCTTCAGATGTTGCTTTTGCCACCAAACATGTGGCTCTTCCATAGGAATGTAGACTCTTCATGTCTAAACTATACACATCATTTGTTCTTGGTACTCTAAGAACTTCCAAGTTGTCATCAACAGGCTTGAATTCAGGAGAGAGGATGAGACATTCTGTGTCAGTGAATAACACAGGATGCTTTTTATCACAGATTTGAGAAACTGATAATAAGTTGAACTTGAGCTCCTTCACATATCTAACATTCTCAAAATCTATACGCCCTGCTTTGATAGTTCCTTTGCCAGTAATCCTTCCTCCATTGGGATCATTCCCAAATGCAACTCTTCCTCCACTAATAGATCTATAATCAGACATAATCTCTTTGTCTCCTGTCATACTTCCAGAGCAACCACTATCCACAATCGATGATCTTTAAGCTCCTCTTCGGGTTGCCCCGCACAAAGATAAAAGAGTTAGTGAATTTTAGGAACCCAAGCCATTATTGACTTGTGTTCCCCTTGTGGAGTTACAAACTCAAATTCCTTGAGTATGTAATTTCCATCGCTTTTTCAAAACATGATCCAGAATTATCTTTTGATTTTTAGCATGTGGATTTTCAAATCTTTCTGGTTTTTCAACACAACTCTCCTTTACAAGTTCATTCTCTTTTTCTTGTATCACAAAAACATCTGATTCACTTTTTGTTGAAATTACTGTTTGTCCCTCAAGAGTACTTTCTCTTAACCCATTCTGTTTTAACACTTGGTTCCTGTGATCTTGATCCCCTATGTGAATTATAATACCTTCTAGGTTGATAGTAATGAGATCTCCTAGGTTTCCTATTCCAAAGAGTGTGATCAGTACCTTGTTTTGATGAGCAAAGTACTTTGAGAAAGTATGGTCTTGGCTTAGCATACTTTGGAAAGTACTGTAGGATACTGAAGGTTTTGAAAAAGGTCTTCTCTGGTGTGGGTATATATGATCTGGTGAGAAGTTGCTGTGATTGACCCTATTTGAATTATTCCAGACTGGTTTGTGCTCTATAGGTGTCTGATTGGCAGACCTATGCTTTGGAAATTTTCTAAGGTATTCTGAGTGATGTTCACAATCCTTGATTAAATGAGTAGGACTAAAACACACAAAACACAGTTTTTGACCCATACTCCCATAGTGACTTCTTCTATGTCTATGACCAAAACTATTTTGCCTTCTAGGTGAATGATTAAACTTGTTTTGACCAAAGTTATCCTAAAAAGGTTTACAGTACTGTTTTGAAAAGGTTTTCCTGAAGGTACGCTAGTGGAGCAAGACTTTGAGTTGCGGTCTTGCTTGACTTTGAACATTGTTTTCAACAGTTTCTTTGGGGGTTTCGCACCTAGATTGACAAACTAGCTTTTTCCTAAATTCTAGACTGTCTACTCCAAAAGGAGAAACATCAGCCTAGGGGTTGATGACTTCCAGGGGATGGGGAACCGCATGATAACCATTATCTTTCTTATACTGTGAGGTGGTTCACTAATTGAATCCTCATTACTAGATGTGTCTACATAATTAATGAGTTCATCATCACTAGTGGTTACATCCTCTAGGTCATCATCAGCTTGATTCTCTTCTATGTTATCAAAGTCCATTCCAAAACCTAAGCCACTTTTAATGTAAGCTCTTCTCTGCTTTTTGAACATAAGTAACATGTGACAGCACTGATTCACCCCAAGCAAGCAAACTTAGCTAACAAGTCATCTCTTTCCTTAGTCGGGCTCTATTTCGTAAATTTTACTGATTTAATTTCCATTCACTTAGTTTTAATGATAATCCTTGTGCATATTTTTCAGCCCAAGCTACTTCATTATTTTCATGTGTTAAGATTTTGGCTTCCATAGATTCTAAGGTTATTTGATAACCAGCTACCTCAGACCTAGCCTTAACACAATTATCTCTTTCAATCACATAACCGCCAAGTAATTTTTGATAAAAATCATGACAATTTGAGCATACCTCAGAGATAGGGGTGAACTTGGTGAAGTAGCCACCATTGCAAGTTGAAAAGGATCATCTTCACTTTCCATGCTCCAATCAAATTCTCCTAGACAATCTCGGATTCCAAATCAAGATGTTCGTGTTCCTCATCAAAGCGGTGCTCCAAATTCCAATTCTTCCACCGACTCTTCAACTACTTCTTCCACTGCTACCATACAGTAAGTCACTAGTTCAGCATCAAACTCTTCACTCTAGTCAACTTCTGATAATTTCTCTTGAGCAACCAAAGCCTTTGTTTCAGTAATTGGAATTTCTTTGAGCTCAAGCTTTGGTTTCTCATATGTCTTGTTTGCTTGATACTTAGCAAACCTGCACTCCCCTGCAAAGTGTCCAGTCTTTTGACAATTGAAGCATTCAATTTTGGATTTGTCAAAAGTTATTCCCTGTTTTGGTTTGAAATCAATGCTTTTTCCTGTCTTCTTCATATACTTTTTGATCCTAGCAGTGATCATAGCAACTTGCCACCTGATATCAATTTCTTCAAGTGCATCTTCTTGAATATGTGCTAAATCTTCTTCATAAGTGACAGGTAAACTAGCTTGATGTGCAAAGAAGGTGCACACAACTTCATCTGAGTGCATAGTAGTAGTTGGTGGGGCTTGCTGAGCATGGGTGGGAGCAGTATACGAGACAAGACTTTGAGTCACAAGACTTTGAGTAGAGAAGCAAGATTTTGTTGAAGTAATCGCCTCTTTCGCATGATAGAAAAGCAATACTATGTGATTTAGAACTGGTTTGGCCATTCATCTCATGCTCATACACCTTCATATGATTGTAGAGATCATCAAAGTCCATGACATCCAAACCTCGTTGTCCTCCCGATCATTGTAGCAATCACATGCCATGTAGATGGCAAACTCCTTAGAAACTTCAGATTAGCATCCTCAACTGATACTTCGCCTTGTATAACTCCAACATGTTGAGGAGATTTTGAAACCTATCATATGCAAAGATCAAGACTCTCTCTTTCACCAACTGTGAAAGTTTCAAACTGTTGTTTCGCAGATTTCTTTGCATCTTCTTAGAAGCTTCATTCCCTCCAAATCTTGTCTTTAGAGTAGCCAGAGCTGCTTTGCATCTTTAGCATCATGAAATTTGAGAAGATGACCATCCTGGAATGGCGAAAAGAGAATGTTGAGTGCCTTCTTGATTCCTTAAGGTTGCCTGGTAAGACCGCCTTAGGTGCTTTGGGTTGTCCAGGAACATCAATAGGTTCTTGAACTTCTTCATTACCATTAACAATTACATTCCATAGAGCATGGTCTGCATGGCAATGTATCAGCCTCATCTTCATACACCATAGATCATATTCGCCTTTCTTGATGACAGGAATCCTCATTGAGGTGATGGAAGGTGGTGGAATAGAATCAGTCGACATCTTTAGGTTTTGTTGTAGTAGGGTTTCTTCTTAGTCAGAGTTTCCACACAAGCTCCGATACCACTTGTTGGATCGATGTACTCTAACCAAACTAACTTAAATAGCTTGTTAAGGTTTAATAACCTCGGATAAATCCTAAGTTATTAACAATGAAACACCGAGCAAACTCTATTAAGTATGCGGAATTTACTTAACAAAGCTAAGAAGAATAACTTTAACTTTGAATGATTTTATTAATAACTTTAACTCTGCTTATTATGCAGACTCTTTAACAACTCTAATAATATCGATCTTCTCTAAACTTGTGAACTTGTAAACTCTAAAACTCAGAGACTCACTCTAATACCAATCTAGGGGTCCTTTTATAGGCTCAAGGATATCCCTAGTCGGTTTACAATTTGTATCCTTGTACGACAAGTAATCTAATAAAGAATATTCTAGAATTACAAGACTTTCTATAAACGAATATAACAGTTCTTTGTTCTTGCAGTACTTTGACTTCAATCAGCAGTACTTTGAATTTATCTTTAGCAGTACTTTGACTCTTTGACTTTTGTAACATATTGGATTTCATAAACACATAACAAACAATAATATGGGTCGAATTGTTTAGAGGTTTTAGAGAGAGAAAGTGGGAGCCTTTTTAGAGAGAGAAAATGAAAGAAAACATAGAAGGTTAGATTAAGATGAATGAAAGGTCCAACCTTCTACCTTGGGAGGTAGAGGGTATTTATAGTTACAAACTAAACGTACTTCTTCGGACTGTGGATCAGGCATACAGTGGGTAAAGACCCATCCTTCCTGCACGGTGTTGCACTAAACTAAATAGCTAACTAAATAACTAGTGAATAACGTAATGTCTACGAGATAACATATGCTAGACTATAGTTGGGGTGACCGACTCTTTACTATGGAATTTTTAATTCCTAACAATCTCCCCCTAAGGGAGGTCACCCCATGAATTACATTTTGTGTCCTAGCATTCTATACATGACTTCGTTCTTGAGCTCGTAGACTTTAATTCTTCAATGTCCACATTCTTTGTGCTTTTGTAGTGACTCTTCATAGTCCGATTATTTTGTACTTTTAGTGGAGGTCTTTGAACTGATCCACATATTTGATGATCTTCGAGCTTTCTTTGAGATCATCATCCACAGTAAATCTCTGGATCACCCTTTGTTGTGTTGCCATCATGTGATGTTGTGACTTTTGGACCGACATGCTCACACTTTTTGGATCATGACATTCTTTCATCAGAGTAGCGAAGCTTTACCGTTCATGATATTTGCGCAGCAGAAGGTGAGCATAGTATAAAAATATCGAGCCAGTGTTCGTAGATATGCACAAGTCATGATTTCTTCAATTGTGTGGATGTTGTGAGCATGCGCTTTAGATTGACTCCTCAATTCGACTTCATAACCGCCCAAATGTACCGCAAACAACAGTAGCAATAAACACACCTAAAGTATCTTTGATCACTTTCGTTGAATTGAGGTACACTACCACGCTTCCCGTTGATCAAGCATAAGCACGCCTGCGGATCGTAGGATTCCTAAGAATCTCCAGACAGAGTTTCGCAAATGTTCTAGCCATTCTCAAACCGGAACGTCTCAAAGAAGACAACACGGAGTGAGTGAACCAAAGAATTGAGATTTATCGATTGATAGAAATGATTTGAAAACAATCGCGTACTGCTTAAGAGAAAGAGTTTTGCAATACGACAAAGGTTTAGAAGAAGAAAATCATTTTTCAATCATAAATACCCTTTTGATTTTGAAGATAATTGTAACACCCCGCTTTATCTGACCACAATATTGTCCGCTTTGCCCGCAGGCTCACGGCTTTGTTTTTGTGGCCCCATTTGAAGACTTCCCCAGTCACCCAAGCCAAGCACTACTCACATGAGCACGCTTAACCGCCAGCCTCGTAACTCCACTCGCAGTAGACCACAAACGCGTTGTGTCATTGTAAGGCTTAATGTTATCTTATGAGCCCAAGATCTCTTCGTGCCACACCGATGTAGGATTTGCCTGCAAGGTGTATAATCACCCCCTTAGGGACTCATCGCCCTCGATGAGGTTTGCCCTACCATCCCCGAACGGCTCAGAGTGGCTCGATACCACTTGTAACACCCCGCTTTATCCGACCACAATATTGTCCGCTTTGGCCCAGTGCTCACGGCTTTGTTTTTGTGGCCTCATTTGAAGACTTCCTGGTCACCCAAGCCAAGACTACTCTCACATGAGCACGCTTAACCGCCAGTTCCTCATAACTCCACTCGCAGAGACCAAAAACGCGTTGTGTCATTGAAGAATGTTATCTTATGAGCCCAAAGATCTCCGTGCCACGCATGTAGGATTTGCCTAGGGTGTTACAATAATAAATAGTCGAAGTGCTAGATAAAAGAGTTTTTGAACACAACGACCGGTTTTTGAAAGGTATCCGTCAATCCTTTTCCTGGACCAAGGTTGATTCAAGAATGAATCGCCCTATCGTTTCTATCCAGTTGTCACAAGCTTGATCTTTTGCAAGATCTAACATGTCACCTACCAAGAGCTTGTTTGATGTTGGCTCTAGAAGGCTTTCCATCTTCATCGTGAATATTTTCATATCACTCGGATGTTCTGGCAATACCACAAGGATAATGCGTAGGACTCTTAATATATAATCTTACTTTTCACATTGTGTGAAACAGTAAGTCTTCATTAATTTTGTGTCCTAATGAGATATTGTGGATGATCTCGTGGCTCTAGACTCAATTGTGCACATTTGGTTCCTATGTCAGAGACTAGGGAGAGGGTCTCTTTCTTCAATATCAACAATCTCTAAGAGAAAGTCGATAGATAATGTCGGTTCCCCGTGAGAATGAAACAAGCCCTTTTAAGAGGAACTTGAGTAGCTTGGGAAGTTTAGTGCAGTGCGTCACTGGGTCCATGACGTCTTGTCTTCAATACATGCATTACCTTAGTAAACACTAGTAGCATATGTATTGAACCCGGTTTCTGCCCTAAGGTTGAATTATTGGAGGGCTATTTCTTTTCACCCTTTTTCAGATTCATTTCTTTTTCATTCTTCAACCCCTTCAGTGCTTACCGAGACTTCATTACTAGAACCTTGTTGGGTTTATTCCAGTTCTAGCTCTATCTCAGTCCGCACTCTTCCCATTTCTCACTTTTCTCCTTTTTTCAATATACCTAAGGACTCTACACTATCTAGTGGATTGTCCCTGGGTAGATCCCTCTGGTTCTGGCGGATCGTGGTAACAAATACGTAACCTAACCATCCTTATAACTCCATGCATAAAGTAAAATAGTCGGTCTTTTGGTATAGTTCATTCTTTCTTGAAACCAATAGAAAAATCATTTGGAAAATCAATCAAGGTACTTTTGATACGAGATCAAAGCATTTTGTACCTTAATAGTTTTGATCATTTAGAAAACCTCCCCCTCAACATGTGCATATGATTTAGAAATTGTTTAGCACATAGAGGCAAGAGGACTTTGAAATATTTTCTTTGATCACAATTTTCATCGAAAAATCCATTTGATTTTCTTGGTAAATTCTCCCCCTCAATATGTGCGTAGGATATTTTAAAACATTTTATCACATAGAGGCAAGAGTTCTTTTGAAGCACATCCACGATCACAAAACCATTAAGAAAACCATTTGAAAACTCAATCAAGGTACTTTATAAATCACTTTAAAATCTTTTGTACCTCGATAGTTTATTTTCTTTTGAAATGCTCCCCCTCAATATGTGTTTCGAGATTCGAAAGCGTTTAGCACATATGAGAGAGCAGCCTGCACAATTGAATCAAAACGATCACCTTTTATCAAATTTGATTATTAAATCACAAATTCTCCCCCGATCAAAAATATCAAACCCTTTGAGATTTTGGATCCCAAGTGATTTAATAAGGTTTAGAAAACATGGGAGAGAATGTTCCTGGTTTAAATACTCATCTAGTTTTTGGATAAATCATCCTCCTCAATCATGTGCATCATATATTGAAATCGTTTGGCAGATGGAGGTAGGAGTGCCTTTAAAGGACTAAAACCAATTCCATTAAAACAGACAAGAGATTTAAATCACGATCTCTCCACCGATCAACAATTTCAAACCAATTGAGATTTTGGATCCCGATTGATTTAAATCATTTAGAAAGTTTTAGGGAAAGACGTGGCTTGATTTAACTTTGAAAGATGACATATAAGGACCATTTTAAGACATTAAAGATTGTTAGTGTCAGGTATGATTGTTTTTAAGAGATCTTTTGAGTAAAACAAAACAATTTCACAATCAAACAAGAACAGAAAAAATTTCTTTTTGAAAGACCTTGATTCAAAAGAAAAATCATACCATGACATAACATTAAATCTTTAGATCACCACATAATTTTGTACAAACGGACTCTTTTGAAGATATATTGTTTGAAAAAACTTTAAATTAAATCACTCTCCCCCTCAAACCATGACAGAAGTCAATAGTTGAGTGACTTAGGTTTTGATAAAAAGAAGTCCAGTGATTTTCAAAATTTAGTTCAATTTATTTTCAAAACAATATTTTTCCATTTTCAAAAACAATTTTATTCAAAGTTTTAGAAAATGTTTAAAAAATGGTATCCTGCACAAAGATACATTAGTGGTTGAGAAGCTTCCGTTGTTGTTAAGCCTTTGTAGGGTTTGGAAGAAAAACCATCTCACGATGCAATGAGACTTCTTCTTACGTTGCATTTTGAATGCCAACCGAGGTCAAATTAAGCTCTGTTTCTTCAATCACTTAGAAGAAAACCATCTCACGATGCAAGGAGACCTCTTACGCTGCATTTATGCCAACTCTCCATAGAAGTCTAATTAAGCCTCGCTTTCTTCATTTGTCAACCCAAGATATAGTTACCCTTTCCTTTCGGCATCCAATCATCTTCAATTGTGGGATCTGGATCGGGAACATTCTTATATACCAATATACCTGCATACGTTAGTGAACACACACACAGATATATGGTGGTCGACATCAGCCAAACAAAGAATCGACTAATAAAAGTCAATGTAACATAACAATCAGATCATATAAGGCATGGGGTTTATGTGTTAATCAAACTCTAATCATCTAAACCTAACAATCATATCCTAAATTCCTAGTCCTTCGACACATGCAAATATCATTTTTAATTAAGCACGTAGGATAATTAAGAAAGCTCGTTAGATGATATAGATTTGAAAACATTCTCCCCCTCAATCAATGACTCATTTTCTAAAAAGTTTAAAAGCGCTGAAGTCATTGATTGAGTTTTCAATTTATACGAAAACTCTGAAACTGATTGATTTAATAGCAACTCATTTTCCACCAATTTTGTTAAAAACAAATATTTTTCTGAAGAATTTTAGACGGAAAAATATTTGAGTAGGAACAACAGTCCTTCGACATACTTTCCTCATTTTGTTTTAGGATAAGTGCACGAAATATTTGAAAATTGTTTAGCGCAACACTTTCCTTTCTTTAAGAGCGGGTTGTTATCTGAAATAATAGCAAGCCATGGTTTAAGCACGTTCCGATACCGAAATAATCGTAAGTTTCATTTTTTGAACATGTTTATAAAGGAATATTTACACCTCCTGCTCGAACTTCATCTAAAGTCCCGTGCCATTATTGAATGACATTTCTAAGACCGTAGATGTTATCGATACCAGTAGACATGTCTTGAGAAAACATATTTTGGTATTTTTCAATTTTCTGATTTTTATGGGCTTTTGTAGATTTTATATTTTTCTATTTTCTTTTTGTTGGTTTTATATTTTTGTATTTGGTTTTTGATAAATATTTAAAGATATAGAGAAATAGTTTAAGAGGATGATGATACGAGTACCGAAATAAGGAAATCGTTCAGCACTTTGTAGAAGATAGAAGTCATCATCTCTTAAACTTTCACCACCAAAGCATTCAAGGCTCTTGAATCGTCGCAAGAACTTGAGCCTTCAAAAAGTGAATCTTTGGTAGCTTCCCACAAACCGACAAACCGAGTATAAAGACCATTTTCCAAGAAGTAGAAATGAATGAAAACAGTCTCATTGAATGAAGCTACACCCCAAAGAACACGAGAACACCAAAGTAACAAGTTGAAACATAGATCGATCGCTGGTTATCAAATCCGGAATAACCGATGAACTTCGATCACATGAACTCATTGTCGTGGCCTCCGATGTACACATTACTCTTCGAGATTGACCCGCTTGTCTATTCGGAGAACAATACATCAACATCTTCATTTTACCTAGTGCATTCCAAATATCTTCCATATAACCAATCGTACCCATAATGTACACAAGTACCCAACGAGTAGAGACAATGACATCACAAGATGGCGGTTGAATCATCGATCTTCTCTGCGGATGTCAACTCCAGAATAATTGATAAAGCACGGTCATGTGAATATGTTTTGCGACCCTGATGTACACATATATCTCCCTTGATCGCTATTAGCGATCTCATCGTAATCATCATTACGTTGTGTACATGAAGCACTACCCGGAAGCACTTTATCATAAATCATATAGAAGATGTCGATATGCAATATCATCTCACGAACCAAATATTTTTTTCACATTTCTTCACGAGTAACTGAGTAACACATACCAAAGTCTCGAGACCATTTCCTCCAATTAGTTGGAATAATACACCAAAGGCTACGAGTTAAACGAGGTTTCTCTACGGTTATGACCATTGTCTTTCCCGGATAACTTTAATCAGGTAGAAGTGTTAAGTTCATCATGTGTACTCGTTGTGCTTTTAGATATATGTCTCCTTCCCCCTAGCTGGTTTTGATACCTCAGTTAACAAAACATAATATACCAAAACTGAAATCTTGTGAGAAGAACTCAAATAGCCCAAATGAATCCTGTGAGAATCAACTGCAACGAAACTCTCTCACGACTATCTTTATCAACCCATATGTAGACAATTTGAAGTGACCACTGATGAAGAATACCCGATATACCAAACTTGAAACTAAAGTCAAATTCCCACTTTTGTATCTTAAGCTTGCACTTAATAATGGAAGAACGGTTGTAGAAATTTGTAAGCAAATTTCTAAGTACTCACTACTCAAGCAAAGTATGAGACATTAACACCTCTTGCGATTATCCACACCGACATATGCGTGTGACACTAAGTAAAACAAAGTAACTCCTAAAAGTGATAGTTAACCAGGTCTTCAACCATCCACCTCGACTGCTGGTAACTAGATAACCAAGTCTTCAACTCAAATTCTTAAGCCCGAGCAAGTTATCAAATAAGAACACTTTGTGAATGAAACAACCTTAAATAAGTGATAAAAGAGTAACTTCGAAGTAATCAACTTGTGTCAAATGTCCAACACTTGAATAAACATACAATTGGATGAACATTGACGAATGAATGAACGAAGCAAATGATTCCTCAACATCAATGCATTCTTCCTCAAGGTATACATGTAGAAGCGTCCGGAAGATTTACTAAAAATGTATTCTAGCGGATGAAGTAATTTTTCCTTAATGTTCATATGGTTGATTTATAGCGTGTACAATGAGAGGAACAATAATCCGTGAAGATTTGGCAAAGGAATACCAAAGAGCGGATCATTATTCATGAACAATAATCCATGAATATTTGGTAAAGGAATACCAAGAGGATCATTATTCAGTAGTGCAACTACAATATCATGATAGTCATTATCAATGCCTTGTGATAACGGAGATAAGGTTTCTTAGAGTTGAGAAGTACTTCTTAGATGGTGAACTAGTTGAGTCGATTAGAAACGGCGCATGAGCTTCAGAAGCTGGATGATCAACATTCGTTAGAGGTTGGAAGTACTCATCAAACATATCTTTGAAAAACAATGAATCCCAAACAATGAATCCCAGTTATCTTTAGTAATTGAAGCACTGGCGTTAGGATGAGTGTCATCAAAAATAAAGCAATGAATCATTGCTAAAGAATATGAACAAGTCTAATGGGAGATTAAATTTTGGCTTTTCAATCTCCCCAATTAGTGCTCTCCCCTAAGCGAAGAAGATTTTCAAGTGTTCTTCTCAGCCCGGATTAAGAAGAAGTCTTTAGATCATCAAATGCAATTCGTCTTTAGTCTTCTAATCATGTAGCCGAAAATGTAGATTAGACTGTAGACTCGACCTTCTTCAAGATTGTACGAATGGGGAAATAGACAGTTAACATCTTCTTCACACCAAAGGCATTCTCGTTAACTTGTAAATAGCAAATCCTCTTAATTAAAATCCCTCCCAATCAAAAAGCAGAAAGATGTTCATCAAAGAAATCATTAAAGAACTAGAAGCACTTTGTCATTTAATTATATCAGCCCGTGTGAAGATGTCAACCAATGGCTCTTAGAAGAACTACATGTGAAGATGATCCGATAAGAAGAATCTCGGTTCTTACATGAGTTAGGAGCCGTTTGACCATATATTCTCAAATAACAATCAATCATGCAGTAAATTCACACTTCTTCTCCCCCTCAAGAATTGCATATGGAGATGCCATTCTTGATTAAACAAGTGATTATCATCCAAATGTATTCTATTCACACTTCTCCCCCGCAAAATTAGCACATGATGTCGCCATATTAATTATATTGAGCAAGTGGAATAAGAGTAATTATCAGTAGTCCGATTCACTTGATGACTGAAGCGCATGGAAAAAGTATGAAGCATGTTGATGAGAATGGTCATAATAAGAAGATTTCTCTTCTTCAGAAGATAATGTGCACTGAAGCGTACACATTTCTTTTCTTTAGAGTACGAGGCATGAACTGATGTGTTCATACGTCATAAGAAGATTTCTCTTCTTTCAAAGATAATGCGCACTGAAGCGTACACATTTCTTTTCTTTAGAGTACTAGGCATGTACTGATGTGAACAGACGTCATAGCCGAAAGAATATCAAGATTGAGTTACTTGAACCCGTGAGTTACGAGATATCAATCCTTGTGTTATCCATACTTTAAACCAGTCCATGTATTGAAGGATCGAGATATCTGGCTGAGTAAGGTCTACGCACTAACATTACAAGCTTGATTGCATATATATTGGTTAGTGACATTAGTATCCAAACCCTTTGGGGTTTCACGGTCAACCTTGATTTTATCATCGAGAAAAGCAACCTTCGGTAGGAGAATCCACCTAAGTCCAACATCCTAAACATTCTACCGGATGGTATCCACTTATGGCAAGGTCTAGGATTGTTAGGCTTCTTATGCATCGTGGAAGACTTATCCTTATTCCTAGTTTCCAAAGATTTAGCAGTTGGTATCCATCTAGGCGAAGTTTTGGTTTTGCTTCACAACATGTTGAACCTTAGTCACATTAGTAGTCTTAGTGGATTGTACCTTAGCATGTGAATTAGGAAAGTGTTTCTTTTGTGGAAAAGACTCAGAATTTCTAGTTTTGTTTTCTACATGCTTAGCATTCATACATACATAACTATTCTTAGATCTTGCGCCAATCCCTAGTCTTTTGAGTGTTCCTAGGTAGTGGTTTACAACTACTAGCAGTGCCTTGAAATCTCGTAGAATTCCTCACTGTTAGGAATTAGATTTTCCCGGTATTAAAGAGTCGGTCACCTCAAGTATATGTAATCGTTAGAATGCTCGTAGTCGTAGTTATATTTAGGTTAGTAGTATTTAGTTAAGTAACACCGTGGAGGACGAACGGGTCTTTACCCACTGTATGCACGATCCACGGCCGTTGTGTGGCGATTTGTAAGACTATAAATACTCTCTACCTCCCAAGGTAGAGAGTTGGAGCTCATAATAATATCTTTCACTTTCTCTCACTAAGTTCCCTAAACCTCTAACTTTCTCTCTCTAGAATTCCACTTATATGCCCACTTGTGTTAATGGTTTGATGTGTTTGTGAAATCCAATATCCAACAATTGGTATCAAGAGCCATGGTTAGATCATATCTTACACATCTTTGGATTTCTAGTGGTTTTTAGGTGGTTTTGAGTTTGAAAAAGTTTAGTGGTTTTTGCATCATTTGGTTGATCTCTTGTGTTAAAGTTTGGATTTTGTTAGTACTTTTATGTTTAGAATCATCACAAGTGTGTAGGTATTCATTTGGTAAGCTTGAATCATCTTGGTTGGGTTGTTTTTGGATTGAAAAGTGATGTTTATGTGGTTTTTCTTGCTAGCGACTTAACTCACGGATTACTTTCTTCGTAGCGACTTGCTTTACAAATTTGTAGCGAGTTAACTCACGGATTACTTTCTTCGTAGCGACTTGGATTGAAAAGTGATGTTTAGACCTAGCGACTTAGACCTAGCGATTTACAGTACAAGTAGTGGACTCTCCACTATGGGTAGCGACTTGGTGGTAGCGACTTGGTCGGTAGCGAGTTGCTCTTTAGCGACTTGTATCTTTAGCGACTTGAGTAGCAATTCTTTGCCAAAATTTTGCTAGCGACTTGAGGCTTAGCGAGTTACTACTTAGCGACTTGCATTTGTCTAGCGACTTGGGACTCTAGCGACTTAGTGGTATAGCGAATTAAGTGTTAGCGACTTGGTGCATTATCTTCTAGCGACTTGGGTGATTGTTTACGGTTTTCTCTTGATTTAGTAAAATCCCGTGAAAGAATCTATTTCTCGGTTTAATCATAGAGTTATAAAATCCTGTATTATCTGTTAACATGTCTACCAACGTTCCTACTATCATCTCCCTTTGTTGCAGAGGATGTTCAGCGGTGGTTGAGATACTCGTCCACCCATGCTTGTGATGACTTCCCGATTCTTGGGCTCAACGAATCAGATTATACTGCCTTGGAAAGGAAAATGGTGTCAACATTCTCAAATCCATTGATGAAGGACCATATCGAGTTGAGGCGACTAGAGACATACTTGATACTAATGAAGATGGTACTCTGTTTTCGGAATGGGCCAGACCTAAAATGTATGATGAGCTTGATGATAAGGAGAAAAAGAGATGATGCGGATATCGGGGCTTCAAACATTGTTCTTCAAGGTCTTCCTAAAGACATCTACAAGCTGATCAATCATAACACCGATGCAAAGGCGGTATGGGATAATGTTAAGATGCTTCTCTCGGGTTGAATTAACTATGGAAGGCGAGAGAATCCCAACTCTATGACGAATTTGAACACTTCAAGATGAAACCAGATGAGAGTGTCTATGAGTACTATGTGAGATTTCATAAGTTAGTGAATGACATGAGGAACATCGGAATGACTATGCCTAACATTCAGTTGAACTCAAAATTTGTGAACAACATGAATTCCGAATGGCACAAGTTTGTCACCTCTGTGAAGCTCACTAAAGGATTGAAGAATACAAACTATGAGCAACTCTATGCCTTCCTCCTTCTGAATGAGAGACATGCTATGTTTGAAAAATTGATTCTCAATCAGTTCAAAACCAACCGGGGAGAGACAAGCTCGTCTAATGACTCAACGCCTTCTACAAACATCGGAATCACAACCAAAGCATCACAAGTCATACCCTTGGGTAATGGTAATCACAAACTCATTCCTGATACTATGTTCAAACAAGGCGATCTTTGATGCACACGTGGGTAACTTCATTAATCAACTAGCTCTTCTGATTAGTCAAAACATGAATTCTCTCCCACATACCAACAACAACCTCGAACGACATCTAACCCACACAATCAAGCCCTATTAAAGATGGAAGGATGTGGTGCCAGCGGTGGGAAAGCAGTATGATCGAGGGAAGAGGTGGAGCTGGTAGAGGTTATGTTGGCAACCGAGAATCGAGGAAGGAATGGTAACCAAGGTCAAGCTAAGCCAATCAAATGTTATAATTGTGGTGGTGAGGGACACATTGCGGAACGCACATCTCCAGCGTCCACAGAATCTTGATTACTTCAGAGAGATAAGATCTTTCTTGTACAAGCTCGGGACAATGGTGCTTTGCTTTGGATGAAGAGGAATTGTTGTTTCTAGTGAGGCAATGCCAAGACCTATGATGCTGATGTGGATGGCGGCCTATTCAGGAGATAGGTCACAATCATCGAATGCCTTTCAAGTCGCATTGTGATGCATACGACTCGATGTGGATGATGGACCTCGGCACACACAATTTTTATGGCTAGCATTTCTCCAATGGTTTCTCCCAAGGTATCTTCTTCACCACTAGGGCCATCCAAGACAAACTCATCTCAGGTATTAAAACTATACGATGATCTTGATGTGCAATGCATGACAAAGTACAATCAACTGAAACTATTGAATCAAATGTTGAAAATATGGGTAATATCAATGTTGTCCCATATGATCAATATGTGAAACAAAGTGAAAGTGAAGTTGTACCAAGTGATGCATCTTCTGCGGTCAACAATGACTATGTTTTTGATGAATACCGCATGTGCCATGATTACGTAATTTCGAACTAAATGCCTATAAAAAGCGTGTTGCTATTTATGAACGTG
Organism: Chrysanthemum makinoi; assembly: GCA_910596185.1. Lineage (NCBI taxonomy): Eukaryota > Viridiplantae > Streptophyta > Magnoliopsida > Asterales > Asteraceae > Chrysanthemum > Chrysanthemum makinoi. The sequence goes on along the minus strand of OU343224.1, from coordinate 111,694,750 downwards.
CTAAATTTGAGTTGACCACCCGTGAGCAGGAAATGGATGACCAAGTGCGTACAATCATTAGAAAAGTAATTTTAGAGAAAAAGTATTGAAACAAGAATTAAATTCCTTGCAAGAAAAACTTTCTAAAACCGCTAAGCAAAAACAAGAACTTCAAGAAAATGTGAAAATGCTTAAGCAAGAATTTAATGCAAAGGAATCAAAACTCTTTAGAGATTTTTCTAATCTGAAAACTTTGAAAAACAAACTTGAAAACAAGTTGTACAAACAAGGAAACACCATTGGTTGCTCACATGGTCACTAAACATAGAGTTCTAAGCGATAAGCATAGTGTTCCCATTATAGATAAACCCAACCACAGTCATTAAAAGATAGCAACTCAAAGTGTGATCTATGATGGCAATGAGATTCTTAAACCTAGACAGAAACCTAGTTGCGTTGAGTGCGCGAGGAAGATAAGAAATAGATGAAGTCACTAGGGAAAGGATGAACAAAAAATTAGATGATCCTAAATGCAAAGAGAAAAAATAATTATCACTCCCCATGACTACAAAAAGGAAAAGTGGATTTCCTTGAACATGTTTAAGCCTCAGACATTGTTGACTCCCGAACAAGTTTTCGGAAAATGGATTTAGATAAGTGAAAATATTGTTGAAACAAACCCTCCTATGGAAAATGCCTAGAAGCTGTATCCTCCTAATACACCAATGCATCTTGTTCCTAGGAAAATTGCCACTAAAAGCAAGACCTTAATTAGCCAATATGTTATATTTCAACTATTTGTTGATTTTGAGAAAACTTGCAAGAAAAGGATCACACCCATTGGTATACGGAAGGAGAAAGGGGTTTTGAGCAAATGAAAGAATGTTATTTAACTGAGGTCATGCCTTTCTTTAAACTTCTAAAAATCACTTTGAGAGTCTTAAAAGGGATAGAAACTATATCAAGGAATGGAAAAGGAATTTGATGCAATGGTAGTTGAAGTTAGTGATTATGGGCGTGCACTAAAATATAATGAGATTGAGAGGAAGAACTTGCATACATTAAATGAGACTCTTATTACTGAATGTGTTGCTCAAGATGTTTTTTCAACTTCAAATTGTTCCATTAATGCTTCCAAATTTCATGAATTATCGTTGCTTGAAAGTCTCCCATGATCGTGTCATTGAGCTTGAAAAAACTAATTCTAACTAAACGAGAAAATTGAACTGGATGATCACGACAATTTGGTTAAACATTTTTCTAAACTGGAAGTTGAGCATTTTAATTTACAACTAAAATATCAACATCTTAAAGAAAATGTCAAAACTTCAAATATCAAGACATCCTCGGATGCTCGAGTTTGATCACGATTTTCAAATTAACAAACGTGATGAACAGATTCAAGCTCGATTGCAACACGATCGAGAAAGTTGAAAGCCCAAATCTCTCAATTAAAGGGTCAAGCGAACAATATGGCGAGGCTCCCAAATGCCCTCCTCCTTTAGATTCTGAGAATTCTCAAACTTTTCATCTTCAAAACTTAGTTGATGCCTTACAAAAGGAAAACAAGAGTTTTCTAGAAGAAAATGAAAAAGTTAAGCGACATTTTAAAGAGTTATATGATTCAATAAAAGTCACCCGTGACCAAAACAACGAAAAAATAGCGTCTTTACAAAAGGAAATTGAGAATCTTAAGTCGGAAATGGGAAGCGCCACTTGTTTTCAATAAGAATGTTGTCTCAAAGTCACCCTTAGACTGCAAAATACACTTTGTGGCGTTAAATATATTCCTCCTCATCTTAGGAATAATGAACATGCTTTTCATGAATATTGTGCTCACCTTAAGGATAGTCTAGAATGTCTCCGTGAGATTGTCGAAGAGGATTTCATTAACAAACCTCTTGATAGTGAAATTAGGTTTGCTTGCCTCCCGGCCAAACGATCTCAAGAGTTGCTAGAATGTGTAATTGCAACATGTCCCAAATCCTTAACCTTAGGTGCAAAGGCAAAGCTGTGATGCCTTGTTCTATGCCTAGTGCCAAGCAGGAAATCCGTTCTATGCGCAGTCTTAAGAAAGGAAACACTAATGTGCCTTCAAGTAGTTCGATTCGGATATGTTAGTGCTAAGAAAGTGAACTTTAGTGTGCCCACAAAAGCTCAAATCCGCAGTCTTAAGAAAGTATACACTAATGTGCCTTCTAGTACTTCGATCCTTGCAGTTCGGGAATGCAAAAATTAGATCAACCAACTAATGTTCCCATTCCCTCTCGAAGTGTCATGACTTTAAAGCGGCGGGTCAAAGTCTCAAGACAATACAAGGAATGATAGGACCTTGCAAGCTAAGAATGTGCATTGGAAGAGAGTAGAAGACCAATCTAGGAACTTTAAGCTTGAGTTGAATAAAGCGAATCGTGTTGATTCTAGTATTAGCCTTAAATGCGTAATTAATTAATTCGATACTATTTGCAAACCTTGTAATGATGTGCAGCTGATTACATTTGCTAATCATGAATGTGGTGTGAATGCTTTGTCTAATCTTTCAAATGCCCGTTAAAATTGTTAATGCTAGTAATCGTGCAAAGAAGGCAAAAAGGCAAAAACGAAAGATTGTTAAGCGGTGGAAACCACAGGGAAGAACTTTTATAAAGATAGGTTATTATTGGATACCTTTTGGCCATAAGAATAATCAGTTTGTTCTCAAACTGCTAAGATTATGCCCACTAGAAAATGGATGCCTCTTGGTAGAACTATTCCCTTAAGAAGTGAACATACTTTGAATAGGTCAAATCTGAACACCGGCATTGCATCTATTCCCAATGATTCCATTGCTTCTACTCGATATGGATGTTTTTATTTCGATGTGGGTGTTCCAATTCTTTACTAACCAAGTGGAACCCATTCTTGCATGGGGATCCCAATTATCGATTATCCATTCTTGTGCATGTTCAGCTGCAGATCGTTCAAATCGATTACGTAATTTTGGACTGTTTGTTCCAAGCATATATCGAGACGGTCATGCTCATGAACCGTGAGCAAATTCATCGGGGCTTAGATTCGGTAATGATCATTTCGTGCAATTATGGGTTATGGTGATTATGTTGTTGGTGATAGTGTTATCTCTAGAGTATACTATGTGGAAGGTCTTGGTCATAATCTATTCTCTGTTGGTCAATTCGTGATTCGATCTAGAAGTAGCCTTCAGAAAACATACTTGTTTGTTAGAGAACTTGATGGTAAGGAACTTTTAAGAGGAACTCGTGGTTCAAATCTTTATACCATCTCTATAGAAGATATGATGAAGTCTTCTCCAATTTGCTTGCTGTCAAAGGCTTCAAAACAAAGTCATGGTTATGGCATCGACGTCTCAATCACTTGAACTTCGGCACCATCAATGATCTCTCGAGAAAGGACTTAGTTGTAGGTTTACCTCGACTAAAGTATGAAAAGGATCATCTTTGTTCACATGTCAATTGGGAAAAAGCAAGAAGTATGCCCACAAACCCAAACCTACTAACTTCACAAGTTCTTCATACAATTCATATGGATTTATGTGGACCAATGAGAGTGCAGAATATCTTTGGGAAGAAATATGTGTTAGTTATAGTTGATGATTACTCTAGATTCACCTGGGTCAAGTTCTTAAGGACAAAGGATGAAACTCTTGATATCATCATCAAACTCATCAAAGCATTTGCGAGGTTCGACTTAACAAAACGTCGAATTATCCGGACGGACAATGGGCTGAGTTTGTTAACAAACAACTTAGTGAATTCTATGAAAGCATTGGAATCAGCCATCAAAGAATCCACGAACTCCTCAAGCGAGAGCGGTGTAGTTGAAGGCGAAATCGAACTCTTGTGAAGCCGCTAGAACAATGGCGGTTACTCAAAGTTCCAATGTTTCTCGGGTGAAGCTATTGCCCTTGCATGCTACACACAAAAATCGTTCCACTGATTCACCTTGTTCATGGAAAGACACCATATGAACTTGTCCACAGAGAAAACCTAATCTCTCTTTCCTTAGTGTGTTTGGTGCATTGTGTTATCCAACTAATGAGGGTCAAGACTTAGGGAAACTTAGGGCTAAAGCTGACATTGGAGTATTTGTAGGATACGCACCAAACAAAAGGGGATACCGAATCTATAACAAAAGAACCCGAAATATCATGGAAACCATTCCGTTACGTTTGATGGTCGACGGTCAAATGGCTCCTGGACACTTCCGGGACCCGCACTTCAAAGCAGTCCATTGGTTCATCCCTTGTTCCAAACTCTTCTCAGAAACTCCATATGTACCTCCATCCGAGATGATTTAAAGAAATTGTTTGATCCTATGTTTGATGAACTGTATGATTCAATTACAAATGAGGTGTTGATCCTACAACGAGAGGATACTCATATTCTGTGTGAATGAAGTCAATCCTTGATCTCAATATCCTTAAGTCAAGAAGTACCTGCTGCTGATCCTTCTGTCTCATCAACAAATCATCATTCTTCAAATGTACATCATGGAAATGTTTTTGGCAGCAATGATGAAGTTAATCCCTGCTACTCACTGAAGATGCTCCATTTGAAAACATATTTGCTCTGAATCATCATCGAACCATCTTCTGGGAGACATCGACTTCATTACCTCGGTCCTCAACAAGCTGCCACATGAACACCTCAAAAATGGACTCACGATCATCCATTAGACAACATCATTGGAAATCCCTCTCGTCCGTATCAGCGGAAACAACTTGCAACCGATGCCTTATGGTGTTTCTTCAACTCCGTACTATCTAAGATCGAACCAAAAGATGTTAAAACCGCCATGAATGAAGACAGCTGGTTTAATGCCATGCAAGATGAAATTCATGAGTTTGATCGACTTGATGTATGGGAGTTAGTACTGCTCGGGCTATGCTATGATTATAGCTCTTAAATGGATCTTCAAAGTGAAACTTGATGAGCATGGTGATGTGTTGAAGAACAAGGCTCGATTAGTTGCTAAAGGATACCGTCAAGAGGAGGGTATTGATTTTAAAGAATCTTTTGCTCTGTTGCTTTCGAATCGAGGCAATCGGAATCTTTACGGCTAATCTTTGCTAGTAAGAACATGGTAGTCTATCGGATGGATGTGAAAGCGGCATTTCGAGCGGAGATCTTAAAGAATTCATCTCGTCGACCAACTGAAGGATTTGTGAATCAAGAGCATCCTACTCACGTTTATCGTCTGAAGAAGGCTCTTTACGGTTTAAAGCAAGCTCCATGGGCATGGTATGATACCTTTGTCAAAGTTTCTTCTATCTACGGATTTAGCAAAGGCGATTGATCCTACATTTGTTCAGTCGGGCAAACATTTAACTCATGTTCAAATTTATGTTGATGATATTATTTTTGCCTCGCTGACCCAATGGAATGTGATCGTTTTCAAATGAAATGAGTTCAAAGTTTCAAATGTCAATGATGGGACAAATGTCATTTTGCTTGGGATTACAAATTTCTCAAAGTCCCGGATGCATTTTCATAAATCAATCTAAATATGCATATGAGATTTTAAAGAAATTTGGATTTGATTCAAGTGACCCTGTTGACACCCCATGATTGATCGAACCAAACTAGATGAGGACCACTCAGGGATCATGATTGACCAAGCAAAATATCGTAGTATGATTGGGTCACGATGTACCTCCGGCTAGTAGACGGACATCTTGTTATTTGTTTGCATGTGTGATACAGGCTAAGCCTACTAAAAGCACCTTGGCGGTTAAGCGGGTCTTCGGTATCTCAAGGAACCATCAATATGGGTCTTTGGTACCCCGAAGGACACCGGTATGTCACTAACGGCCTATCTGAATCTTGATCATGCAGGTTGTCAAGATACTCGTCGAAGTACATCGGAGGTGCTTTCGGTTTTGGGTGATAAGCTTGTGAGTTGGTCTTCAAAAAGCAAATGAGTACTTCTATTTCCTCTGAGAGTGAATACATAGCCATGTCATCATGTTGTGCTCAAATCTTATGGATGAGATCTCAATTATCGACTATGGCTTTATTCAACAAAATCCTCTCTTTGTGATAATAAAAGTGCTATTGCTCTCATGCAACAATGTTCAACACTCAAGAGCAAAGCATATCGACATTCGACATCATTTCATCTGGGAACAAGTAGAAAAAGGTGTGGTGGAACTCTATTTTGTGAGTGCGAATATCGGTTAGGTGACATCTTCACCAAAGCTCTTCCAAGAGAGCGTTTTGAGTTTATTCTTCCACATCTTGGCTTGAAAAGCCTTTAACGGAAACTCAAGCGTCTTCGGGAGGAAGACAAGGAGTAAAAGGTTTCCTTCATCTATCTCTTGTATATACTTATTCGGGAAAAAAAAAAAAAAATTACAAAACTATAAAATTCTCAAAAAATCAAATAGAAAATTATAAAAGATTTCAAAATCCATAAAAATCTGAAAAATTCGAAAAATCTTCAAAAAAAATATTGTCATTTGTGTCACGTTTTCGGTTCGATAATATCTCGGTTTTGTCTTTGTCATTCAAAGAATGACCGCGGGACTTAGATGTTGAATTCAAAAATCAAAAAATCAAAAATTATTTTTGGGAGAAAGAGAAGAAAAAAAATGGTTTATTGTCATTTCGGCAATAACCGCTTTGTCAAAAGGAAAACGAGCCATACTTTATCATGTTTTCAAATTCCATGCTCGATTCTTTAAACATTTATCTGAAAACTTCTTTGAAAAATAACTTCAGTCTCTATTTTTGATAATCTATGGACTTATTTGTCAAAATATCAATCTCTCAATCAACAACCTATGTCATTGATTGAGGGGGAGAATGATTTCAATTAAATTAAAAGTTATTTGGCATTCAATTGTTTTCAAAAGATAATCATGCATGTTTAACCAATGGAGTTTAAAATCTCAACATCAGATCCTTATCAGTTAAAGCGCTTTCATAATCAAGTCACAATTCTCCTAAAAGCTTTCAAAATCAATTTAAATCTACAGAGATCACAAATCTCAAATGTTTTTTTAATTGTGATCGGGGAGAATGTGATTTAAATAGGATTTAAGCTGATAATTCGATAAATGGTTTCTTAAGTGATTAGCATGTTTGCCTCCCGTAAGTGACAAACGATTTCAAATTTTCCATGCACATGCGTTGAGGGGCATCTATAAACCACAATGATTTGAAACGTGATCACTTATCTCAATGTGCGGGTTCCCTCTAGTATGTGCAAAACTCTTTTCAAATCTCGAGGCACATATTGAGGGGAGCAAAATCATGAAAACCTCATCCTTCCCAAAATGCTTTATCTACTTGATTCGATTAGGGAAGTGATGTTGATATTTTTAGAAAATGGTAATCAAAAAAGTTAATTCTTTCTCTTGCCTCCGTGTGGAAAACTATTTCAAATACTTGACTCACATGTTTGAGGAGTTCTTCTTCTAAAATATCAAAACAATTCGGTACAAAATGCTTTGATAAAATATCATAAGTATCTGGATTGATTTTCAAATGGTTTTCAATTGGTTCCTATGGCAGAACAATACCAAAAAGACCGACCAACTTTCCATTATGTATGGTGATATAAGGACGATAAGGTTAGGAATGTGTTCCCATGATCGCTTGAGAACGAGGAGGGATCTACCGAGGGACTATCCACTAGTTAGTGTAGAGTTCTTAGGTATGATGATAAAAGGAGAAAAATGAGATATGGGAAGAGTGCAGACTAAGACTAAGCTAGTCTGAATAAACCCAACAAGGTTCTTGCTATGAAGTCTAGGTAAGCACGAAGGTTGAAGAATTAAAAGAGTTGAATGAGAAAAGGGTGAAAACAAATAGCCTTCCATTTATTCAACCTTAGAGCGAAGCCGGGTTCAATTCATATGCTACTGATGGTAACATCGGTATTGAAGACAAGACGTCATGGACGTAGTGGCCTCTTGCACTTCAACTTCCCAAACCACTCAAGTTCCTCTTAAAAGGACTTGTTTCATTCTCACGGGAACCGACATTATCTATCGACTTTCTCTTAGAGATTGTTGATATTGAAGAAGGATACCCTCTCCTAGTCTCGATATAGGATCCAAATATGCACAAATTGAGTCTAGAGCCACGAGATCATCAATAAATCTCATTAGGACACTTTCAATGAAGACTCTGTTTCACACAATGTGGAAAGAGAGATTATATCTTGAGTCCTACGCATTATCCTTGTGGTATTGCGAGAACATCTGAGTGATGTGTTTACATATTCCTTGTGAAGATGGAAAGCCTTACGGAGCCAACATCTAACAAGCTCACGGTAGGTGGCATGTGAGATCTATTATAGATCAACCATGTGACAACGAGAGCGAAACAATGGGGTGATTCAATCTTTTGAATCAATCACGGTTCGGTTATGGATTGATGGATACCTTTGAAAAACCGGTCTTTGTGCTTTAAAACTCTTTTCATTAGCATGTCGACCGTGTACTAATTTTTCAAATCAAAAGGTGTTTTATGATTGATAATTGATTTTCATTAAAACCTTTGTTATATTGCAAAAACAATGTCTATTGAGCAATACGATTGTTTTCAAATTTCTTTTCATCAATCGTGGGCGTAAATTATTTGGTTCACTCCTCCGTGTTGTCTTCTTTGAGGCGTTCGGTTTGAGAACAACTAGGCATTACGAAACCACATCGAAAATTCTTGAATTATACGATCCGGCGGTACTTATGCTTGATCGAGAGCCGTGGGCGTGTACCTCAATTCATCGAAAGTGATCAAAGACACTTTAGATGCGCTTTATGCTAAGCTTGTCTTATGCGGTACACCGGCGTTCGCGGTGATCCAGAATGAAGCGGTCAATCCATAGCCGCATGCTCACCTAACACATTCATCTCAAAAGAAGTCATGATTAGTGCATCGACTCACGATATATTCACTCCATGCTTACCTTCTGGCTAGCGCCAATATCATGAATCAGAATGCTTCGCTACTCTAATGAGAATATATCATGATCGAGAATGTGAGCATGTCGGTCGAATGTCACACATCACATAATACCAACACCACAATGGATGTATCGAGATTTTCTATTAGTGATGATCTCAAAAGCGGCTCAACATTATTATCCGTGGATCGTTAAAGACCTCCTCTTGGATTAACCAAACATGCAATGAGTGGAATCAATGACTCTGAGCTTGAACAAAGTACTACATCAAGAATGCAAGATCAATTGTTAATGTAATATCTGATTGTATTCAATGTCATTTTAGTATATGTTTGAGGTGACCTCCGTTAGGGGAGATTGTTAGGAATTAGAAATTCCGGTATTAAAGAGTCGGTCACCTCAAGTATATGTAATCGTTAGAATGCTCATAGTCGTAGTTATATTTAGGTTAGTAGTATTTAGTTAAGTAACACCGTGGAGGATGAGACGGGTCTTTACCTTGTATGCGATCCACGGCCCGTTGGGTGGCGATTTATGTAAGACTATAAATACTCTCTACCTCCCAAGGTAGAGAGTTGGAGCTCATAATAATATCTTTCACTTTCTCTCACTAAGTTCCCTAAACCTCTAACTTTCTCTCTAGAATTCCTTATCGCCCACTTGTGTTAATGGTTTGATGTGTTTGTGAAATCAATATCCAACACTCACTAGGTCTTGCACCTAAAATTCCATCTTTTGAATGCATTGCCTTTTTCTAGCTTTCTAGATAATAGTTCTTCCACAAGTCATTCATATCATATGAATCAGGTTTTAATGCTTGGTTTTGACAACGTTTTCGAACTAATCCTAGATGTCTTTGGGAGTAGAAGTGGCTCGTGTTGAGAAGTTATGAGCTAGAAGCCTTATTCTTAGGTAACTTCAATTGAAGTGGTGGTTTTGACAAAACATGTTTCTCATCAACTTGGGAGGCAAACCGTGTTTCTGAAAATTTTGGTCTTCGGATATGCGATGTTTTGCTAACAATGGACCCGGTTTCTAATGGGATGAGAAAGCTGGTTTCCCCAAGGATTGATGTTTTTAAACTTAGTGTTCACACTTTTTCACTAAAGTTTTCCTAAGCTCATTTTTTTAGAACAATAAGCGAAACTCTTTCACAGTTGAGCTTGAGAACATCAATTTTGCTATCAAAAGTTTGTTTGTTCTATTGACTTAGTTCTAGCTTCTTTGACTGAGTCACTTAGTTCTATGTGATGCTTTCTCAAGGACTCATTTTCCTTTAGTAATTTGGCCACACAAACCGCTAATTCATTATTTCTCATTTGAATATGATCAATAGCATTAACATCATAATTACTTGTAACCAAATTACTTTTCACATGCATATCAGAAATAGGTTTCTTCAATTGTTGATAGTGAGTTTTGTCTTGGTGAGCTTTCAAAATGTTCATTTCAAAAGTTCCGGAATTGAGGGAAGTTAGGATTTTACATGGTTTGTTAATTTGGAAACTTTCTTCTTCTTTGTATATCATAATTTCAAGTGAAATGCAATGTTTTTCAAGATTTGAGAATTGGTTTGAAAGTTCATCAAAAGCCTTTTTATCAACCATATTGTTTGTTTTGAAACACTTAATCTGAGACTTAGCCCGATTCTGGGACATTTATCCAATTCATGTTGACATCATGTCGGTTGTTTAAGAACATTATGATTCATTTTGTTGTTTAATTAAAGGGTACCTCGGCAAATGACCGCGTGTTCATTTGTTTTTCACGAAATCCTTACGCATTACGTTGCTTACGAGTCAGCGAGAACATTTGCTTGTATCAAGATTGTCATTCTATGTACTCTTGCATTAGGTGACAAGCGTCTGACATCGATGCATTACGAATCAACCATACTACCATGATTGCACCCGCATTCATCCATTTCTTTGTTCATCATCCACTTCTTTTGTGGCGAGGAGTTCGCAGAAACTGTTGGTTACATCATTCATTGTGGTCTCACGATGATACGCATTCGGTAACACAGACCAAATCTACGATACATTAACCAACTTATCACAAATATCTCTCAACTGTACCCGACTCTCATCTACTTTTACATCTTTAAAGGTAACTTCCTCAATATACCTCTCCACATTATCCATGAGATGGATAAGTGTCTCCGTGAATGCGCTAATTTCCATTCCGGTGTAATGCTTGAAGGACATTTGATCATGTCTTGATCATAATCAGATGTGAATTCCCTTAAATGAATGGCTGAAGATGTTTGTAGATCACTTGATCAGTGGCGGAATTATCCTTATGAAATTCTCATTGTCAAGTTGTAGCTCCAATTGCTCTAGGTTTAATAGCGAGTTCACATTGTGGATAAGTCGACGGAAGAGGGCAATACATGTTAGTTCCATTGATGTGGGTAAGTAACATGAGGTGTGAATGAAGTTGTCGATAAGGTTCAATGCAACTTTCCTTACTTTTTTCAAGAGCATTAAGCAACCTTGGTAGGGTGCATTTCTCTCTTTAGATTCTAAACAGGAATTTCACATCTCCTTGATTGATTCCATCATTTTAACCGATTCGATTAATACATTATCATTATTGTCCATGACATCATCGATTTAATTACTTCGAAATGGCCAGATTGATGGTGTAAGACATGATGTTGTAATATACGAGTTTACAAGTCTATGATTTAAGCAGAAATAGATTCTTTGGCGGGATTTTACTAAAAATCAAGACCAACTGTTAAGCAATGACCAATGGAGCGTGTTAAGATGGCGATGGATTGTCACAATGATATCAATTGTGTGTTAGGACTTAGGATTGTTTGTAGGATTAGCGGAGATGTTTTTGGTTGAGATTTGGATTGGTTTATGCTGCGATTTTCCGAGTAATTTAGGTCTAAAAACATAGAAACCTCAATAACCGTTGGTGATTTAGCCCTCAAAGGTTGACCGAATCAACTTTAGTAGACGTGACGATACTCCTCGTTCTCCTCGGTCGTTACGATGGGTAGAATCTTTGGCGAATTCGGATCAAAAGTTATAGCCGTTTGAAGTTTGTCGGGGAAAAGTCAACAAATTCTTTAAAATTCTTGAACCAGTAAGCTAAGACCAAGTCACTATGACCCATATTTGGACAAGTCGCTAAAGCACCAAGTAAGCTACCGCAGTCAAATTAAGCTAAAACAGCTAAGCTAGGTCCAAGTAAGCTAACACAAGTAAGCTAACAATTTTACACTACAACTTCGCTAACAATTTTAGAAGCAAGTCATACCTCACCAAGTAAGCTAGCACGTAGTGGAGAATCCACTAACTTGCTATTTGTAAACTGTCTCAATAGACAAATTAAGCTAAGCACCAAGTAAGCTACCACTTCAACTACAACTAAGCTCTGAGACTTACAAAGCAAGTCACTACCAGAATAATATTCCATTAGCTCAAGTAAGCTAGCAAGAAAAACTCAAAAAACACCACTTTTTCAATCCAAAACAACCCAACCCACGATGATTCAAGCCTAATCAAAACCTAAACACTTATGATGATCCTAAACACAAAAGTACAATCAAAATCCAAACTTTAACACTAGAAATCAACTAAATGATGCAAAAACCACTAAACTTTCAAACCAAAAACCACCTAAAAACCACTAGAAATCCAAAGATATGTAGAGATGATAACCATGGCTCTTGATACCAATTGTAACATATTGGATCTCATAAACACATAACAAACAATAATATGGGTCGAATTGTTTAGAGGTTTTTAGAGAGAGAAAGTGGGAGCCTTTTTTAAGAGAAAATGAAGAAAACATAGAAGGTTAGATTAAGATGAATGAAAGGTCAACCTCTGCCTTGGGAGGTAGAGGGTATTTATGAATACAAACTAGCGTCCTCCTTAGGACTTTGGATCAGGGCAAGCTTGATTGGGTAAGACCGTCCTTCCTCCGCACTAAACTAAATAACTAACTAAATAACTAGTGAATAGCATAATGTCTCTGACTAACATATGCTAGACTATAGTTGGGGTGACCGACTCTTTACTATGGAATTTCTAATTCCTAACAACTTTTTACAGTACTTTTATCATTCTTCAGCACTTTCATATCCCAACAGTTTGTTTCAACAAGATTTTCAATTTTTTGCTTATCTAAGTCCTTTTTCCAGAAAACTTGCTCAGGTGTTAACAAAGTTTGAGGCTTAAATTTGTTTAAGGAAATCCAATTTTCCCTTTTGTAATCATGGGGTTTGATAAATTATGTTATTCTTTTACATTAGGGATCATCTAGCTTCTTATTCATTTTCTCCCTAGATGCATCATCTAATTTTCTATCTTCCTCGGTGCACTCCAAGCGCAACTAGGTTTTACGTCTAAGTTTAAGAATCTCATTACCATGTAGATTACATTATAGGCTCTAGCCTTTTTAATAACCTCGGATTAGGTTCCACAACAAGGGGAGTGCTTATGTATAAGCAAGACTCTATGCTTAGTGATCAAGTGGTATTCTGAATGGTGTTCCTTATGCGTACAACTTATTTTCAAGCTTGTTTTTCAAAGTTTTTAGATTGGAAAAGTCAATCAAAATTTTTGATTCCTTAGCATTGAATTCTTGTAAGCATTTTCATTTTCTTGAAGTTCTTGTTTTTTGCTTAGCGGTTTTGAAAACTTTTCTTGTAGAGTTTAACTCTTGTTTAATACTTCTTCTCTAAAATTACTTTTTACGATAATTATGCGCATTTGGTCATCGTTTCACGCTCACGGGTAGTCAACTCAAATTTAGCGGAGTTGTTCATAAATAGCAACTTGTTCTTTATAGGCATAAGTTCGAGAATAAGCAAGAATCATGGGGGCACACCACAGTAGCCAATTCGCAAAAAACATAGTCATCGTGTGTGGTCTGTATCATAAATATAAATTCATTCGGTGTGCTTGTAATCTTATATTCATCATCTGTATAGTTTTAATACCTCTGTGTTTGTCTTTGGATGGACTAGATTGTTGTGATAAAGAGACTTTAGGAGGGACCATTGGAGAAATGCTAGCCATGAAAATTGTTTGTGCGGTAGGTTCATCATCAGCGTGGGTATTGTCGTCATCAGTGACTTGAAGGCATTTTGATGATTGTGACCTATCTCCCAATTAGTTTGCTCATCACATGCATCATACGTCTTGGCATTGCCCTCGGCAAATTAACGGCTCCTCTTCATCCAAAGCTGCACCATTATCTTGAGCTTGCACAAGCAACATCTTATCCACGAAGTACTCTGCGATACGAGGCGTTTGTCTATATCGCGATTCTAGCAATGTGTCCCTCACCACCACGGTTGTAGCACATTTGATTGGCTTTGCTTGTCCTTGATTTCCAATCCTTCCCGGTCACGATTTCCCACATATCCTCTACCAACTCCACCTCTTCCACATTCATCTGCCTTTCTTGAGCGGTTTAATAACTTCCATCTTTGACTAGAGCATGATTGTGAAGATTGGATGCGATTCGATCTCATTGTTAGTGTGAAGACTATTGGTATGTGGTGAGAGTCAAGTTTTATTTAACCATAGGGCAGTTGATTAATAAGTGTCAGCGGTACGCATCGACATCGGCTTGTTTGAACTGGATCGGGAATGAGTTTGTGATTGCCATGTATGGGTATAACTTGTGAAGCTTTAGTGGTAATCCCAACATTGGTGTAAAAGGCGGGTGATCATTTGATGAACTTGTTTCTCTTTGGATTTGTTTTGGTGGTCTAGAATCCTTTTCTCAAACATAGCATGTCTGCATTAGAAGGAATGCATAGGTTGCTCATAGTTTGTATTCTTCAATCCTTTTGTTAACCAGAGGTGACAAACTTGTGCCATTCGAGGATTCATGTTGTTCCCAAATTTTGAGTTCGGTGAATGTTTGGCATGGTCATTTGATGTTCCTCATGTCATTCACAAGCTTATGGAATCTCACGTAGTACTCATAGACACTCCAAATGCAAGTTTCATCTTGAAGTGCTCAAATTCATCATAGGTTGATTCTCTTTCTTCCATAGTTAATTGAACCGGAAAGAAGCATCTTGACATTATCCACGCCTTTGCCTTAGCCGGTGTTGTGATTGATAAGCTTGTAGATATCCTTTGGAAGACCGAACTATGATGTTAGAAGCCGACATCGACATCGAATCTCTTTTTCTCCTTATGTTGAGCTCATCATATGTCTTTAGTGCAGTATTCCATAGATCATTGTTCCATCTGTAATTTATTATCAATTAAGTCTCTTTAGTCTCAATCGATGGAGTCCTTCATCAATTGATTTGAGAATGTTGATTGTTTTCCTTTCCAAGGCAGTCTATCGATTCTTTGAGCCAAGAGTGAAGTAGTCGATTCATCCAAGCATGGATGGACGAGTATCTGAACGGTAGCGAAGATCCTCGGCAACAATGGAGATGATTGTAGATGCGTTGGTAGACATGTTTAAAGATTACCGCGATTTTTATAACTCAATGATTAGCGGAAATAGATTCTTTCACGAGTTTTACTAAATCGAGAAAACCGCATTATTACACAAGAGTCAACCAAATTAAGCTAAAATCCTTGAACCAAGTAAGCTAAGCACCAAGTTGCTAAATAATTAGAAGACAAGTAAGCTAAGTTCCAAATCGCTACAAATTTGGCCGGCAAAATTAGCGATGCACCTAATCGCTAAGGCGCCAAAATTAAGCTAAATAGCGACTTCGCTAAGGTCAAATTGCTAACACCAAGTAACTAGAAACTTAGAACAAGTAAGCTATCAAAATTGAAAGCAAGTAAGCTACCTTACAAATTAAGCTACCGTGGTGGAGAATCACTAAATTGTACTTTTGTCGGCTTGTCTCAAAAGACAAGTCGCTAGGACCAAGTCGCTACCAAAACTTACTACAACTTCGCTACCTTTTTCTTTGAAACAAGTCGCTAGGATGAAATTCACACGAGGCAAATTAAGCTACAAGAAAAACTTTAAAAACACAGATTTTCAATCAAAACAGCTCAACACAGTGATTCAAGCCTACAATCAAACCCAAGCACATCAATGATTTAAACACAAAAGTACACCCAAAATTCAAACTTTAACACAAGAGATGAACCAAATGATGCAAAAACCACTAAAATTTTTCAAACTCAAAAACCACTAGAAATCCAAGGATATGTAAGAGATGATCTAACCATGGCTCTTGATACCATTTGTAACATATTGGATTTCACATACACGTCAAAACACAAACACAAAGTAAGTATAAGATGAGTTTTAGAGAGAAAAAGTTAGAGGTTTGGGAACTTTAGTGAGAGAAAGAAAAATCTTATTATGAGCACCAACTCTCTACCTTGGGGTAGAGTATTTATAGTCTTACAATAATAAAAGCATACGGCGGGCTATGGATCGGGCATCTGATGGGTAAAGACAGGCAGGTCCTCCACACTTAACTAAATACTACTTAACATTTAAATAACTACGACTACGAGCTTTCTAACGAATACATATACTTGAGGTGACCGACACTTTAATACCTTGAGTTACTAAATCCTAACAGATGACACATGTATTTTTAAACCTTGTTATAAAAAATTCCAAAAAAGAAGATATAAATCTAAGGTTGTGTTTGGTTTTCTAACAAAATCACTTAATACCTCTTAATGGCTTATTAAATCACTTCAAAAAAAACTTAATAGAAATGTGAAGGAGTTTACTTGAAATTCAAGACAATGTCATAAGAATGGTAAAATTAATCTTGAACAAATACATATACAAGTAATTATATATTTTGATACATTTAACCGGGCTTCTTTTCTTCAATTAGACAATTCCTTCTAGAACATGTATTTATATCATATATCCGCCTCTTTTTTTTAGCATCAAATCTTTTTAGTATTTATCGCACAAACACAATATATATTCTTCAAAAGGAAGAAAACAACGATGGAAATCCAAAGTTTGTTAGCATTATTCGGTTAAAGCATCTTAGCATGTTTAAGGAGGTTGATGAATTTTTTGTCAACAAACCTAGAAGGTTTTAAATTTTAATAAACAAATTGTTCCATACACCAATAAATTATGTTTAGTAAGTGGTATCAAACCATGCCGATCTCGACCCATACACCAAAAATTAAACCCTTATAATGCAAGATTGTTGTCAAGCACTTGATCTTGAGTTGTGCAGGCTGGCGAAGAGCGTCCACAGGAGGAGTAGGAACAACTTTGAAAATAAGTCATATTTTGAAAAGGTTAAAGACACTAATTAGGATTCTAAAAGTAACTACATAAAACGTCTTGTGATTTTAGACATAGAAATGGATATGACTAAAATGACTACCAAAACTTAAGAAACTAACTAAAACTTATAAGATACACTAAATAGATTGAAAATGACTCAAAAAAGGACATAAGAACACCTTACTCTATAAGATCAATGATGGTACATTCTAACATAGTCTATGATTATCGCATTTAAAATTCATTAGGAAGGACACGAAACTAAATAGAAATGTTTGAAAATTCTTTTAAACTACTACTAACAACTAATAATGATTGATTGAGACGAAATTTGGACAACACAAAGTTTCTCTACGTAATGCTACTATCCCAAACACCCCAATAAATGATAGTATTTATGATTTCAAGTGAGAATGACCAAGACTTAGATCTGATTTGAAAAATTGATTATTAAGCTAGATAAAGTCTTGAAAACAATTAGAGATTAAAAATAAGCACTAAAATAATTTGCATAGCGGTTTGACTAATGTTGACTTTTGAAAACTTGAGTTTTGGACGAAATAAGGAGAGATCTTCACAATTTGGTGTTGTCAAACGCCCGATCTTTGAGTTGTACTTATTTAATGGCGAAAAGCGTCCCCCGAGGATCTTTGATATGCTTGAGACCATAATTGGCCATCGAGTGCTTGGGCTCCTTTGTGTTTATTCCATAACCCGACATCAAGTCAAATGACTATGGTGTCGATGATATCTTACGATTGGCGGACCAACTTGTCGGGTTTTGACGATATAATTCGGCCGGCCAAACAGCGAGCAATAAAAGATGAGGGACGCATCAAGAGCAAAAAGCAGTATTGTTAAGCTTAGGTAGTAATGACTACACTCAATAATGTGTTTGGCCCGAACTCCAATAATACTATGAGCTATTTCCGAAAACGATGCAAATGAAAATAGCCAAAAATGTGCAAGACCATCTAGTTACAAGTGAGTATGACTACTGATCGGTTCCAAACCGTCAACGGATTTCTCACTCAAGCCAACCACTTGTGTATGGTCAGCATAAAAGCGATGCGGAAACCAATACAATGAAATCGGAGGGTATAGTGTTTCCTCAGTGCGTTAAGTCCCAACGAGGGTGTGTAAGCTGACTAGTACAGCAGTATTAGCGTCTTTGAAATGATATTTAATATACAAAAAACGGTGATTGACTAACACTAAGAATGTGAATAGTGATAATACGTCACAGCTATGTCGTTAAAAGCATTACTGTCGGGAACCTAAAAGCGTTAAAAGATATACAAGCGATACGTTTAACTTTAATTAAGCGTAAGCGATATAAAATAAGCGATTATAACTATAATAAGGTTTGCATGTCTTAACGACTTAAATGCAAATTAAATATAATTAAAATATTTAACTATAATTTACAAATTTATATAAAAGTTAAAAAAAAAACTAAAAACTAAAACATGTATGTATATGTAATAATTACATAAGCGTAACAAAATAAAATGTGAATTACGTCAATACAACTCCCACAAATGTAAAATCATATTTTGGAATCCTAAAAGATAAAATTATTAGAAAATTAAAATAAATTTTTACACTATTAAATTAATAAATTAAAAATGAATTAAATGTATTTAAAAATGAATTAAATAATAAGAAAATATAAAATTAACTTAAATAAATGAAATAAAAAATCTGAAAAATCTAAAATATTATAAAATAATTTTTGAAACTAAAATTGTATTTTTACACAATTATTCTATTTATTATTAATTATTTACTATTATTAATTACTAAAAACTATTATTGATTTATTAAAAGTAATAAATGAATAAGAAAATGAAACTTTTAAAATTCTAAAATAAATAAAAAGAAGCTAGGAAAAATATAAAAACTATATGTTATTATGAGAAATAAGCTAATAAGCAAATAAGCTCCTAAATAAAAGCTATCACTTAGCTTAAAAGTGTTTCTTTTGGTTTTCTTTTCGAAACAACTAAATCATTATACATGATTAATGAAAACAAACTTTACAAACTTAAAATAAGCAAATTGTGAGCTTATGAGTCCAGCGGTTAAGCTTTTGGCTTATTTGTTGAACTCAAACTCATAATAAGCTTGAAATAAGCTATACATATGAAACAATTAAAATAAGATATATACAAGTCAATGGATCAATATAAACAAGAAATTGGACTATATAGTGTGAGCTTAAAGGTTTAGGCAGTTAAGCTTTTGAGCTTAACTTGGATGGAATGAAAGCTTGCAAAAGCTAAGCTCCCTGTGATAAGTAAAGAAAATAATATGCTATTAAATGATATAAACAAGTATGCAAGCTGTGTCTTTGTGATCACTTTCATAAAGCTTGCAATAAGCTAATAAGCAAATCAATTCACAGGATCGACACCCCTTGCAACTATTTGAAATGACCATTTGGTGAGAGTATAAGCTAAAAATGGCAAATTAATAATGAAGTAGCAAGATGGGGTGGTTGGCTTTCCAAGCAAAACTCAACTGTGAAGTCACAGGTGAGCTTTTGAAGCTTATAGTAGGCTCTTGAACCCTCGGTATATCTTGATGGACTCGGTATATCTTGATGGAATGGTGATAGTTCAAGCTTCTTGCGACCCTTATTAAAATTTTGCAAGGTGAAAGTCTTTGGATCAAAGAGTTAGGTAGATGAGCTTCACAAAAAGCTAAAACACACAAGCTCTAGATCACTAATGAGCTTTTCAATTTTGTATTAATGGTGCAAGTTCAAAATTTGAGCTGTTGGAGAATGGGCAAACTACAAGCTCTATATGACTTATCAAAAGCTCATGAGAGCTCAACCAACTTGAGGCATTGAGTATATTTGGATAGCCTCACAGAAGCGAGAATTCTAGCTCAAGCTTAGTGGGGAACTTTCCATAGCTTGGGAAAACAACTCCCACTTCCCTTTGTTTGCCAGGTGGAAGGAGTTTCAGTGGACAAAATAAAGGGTTTTGATTAAAAGTACCTAAATAAGCAAATAAGGACAAATAGCATAAACATAACAACTAGGCCACAAAGGCTACACAAATAAGCCAAATTCACAAGCTAGGGCCAACTTCACAAGCTTTTTCAAGCTTGTGAACTTGTTTCCTAAACACATTACTTACGAGGGCAAAAGCTGGGCACAAATAAGCTAAAAATAAGCACTTAAACATGACATATAGAAATTAAAAAATACAATACAAAGCTAGATTAGAAACAAATCTAAAATATCCTAAAAGCCTGAGAACATGAAATTAAATAACAAAAGCACAATAAAATTACTAAGTTAATTCAAAAACGACTTAAATGAAAATTTGACTTTTACAAGAACATTAAGTTTGACTAAGCTGAGTTTAAAACAAAATATTTGATTAAATAAGTTATATTAAGCTATAAGAACATGAAATTAACAAAGATAAACAACATGTAAACAAGTATGCAAGATTCTAGGATCCAACAACCTCACGGTGCTCATAATGAGATTGTCAAGTGTCAAATTGACTTTCTACCATGCTACACCTTTTGGTTAGTATTCCCGAGTTACTTAGGCCATATGAAGAGTAAATCAAACAAGAGCAACCACAAACACAGCCTTAAACACAGTTTCATTATCAAATCTAAACAACCCTTTAATGAATTTGTTATGAAGTTTTTCAAAGCAAAAGAAAGTGTTTACCAATTCCATCAAATCCAGAGGTACCAAAGTGTCAAAATGGACCTTTTTAAATACAAACAAGATGTCAAACAAGTCTAAGCCTATGAACATCAAAAATTGGCATATTGGCAGTCTCAATGCAATGCAAACCACAACCAAATCAAAGCATAACAACCTAAATTAAGCTATAACATCATTAACAAGCGACAAAGAAACACGAAACATGAAAATTAAAGCATATAAAAGACTAGAACAATAAAATGCAAAAATGGTAAAAAGGGCTTACAAATGAAACTGCTTAAAAGCTGAGAACCATGGCCCATGAACACATCCTAAGGCTTTCCACAAAGCTTCTAAATAAGGCAATCCACAATGGCAACAATGCGGTTTCACCAAGATCATGCTTATTTTTGGATTTTCATTGTTTTCTTGATTTTTAGTATTTTCTGAATTTTAAGTCTAAAGGCTGTTTTAAGGTCTCTAAAAGCTTTAAAAACTTGAGGAGCTTATGTGGCTTATTGAGTCCTTTACACAACTATAACAAGAAATTGAAATGACATGGAAATTAAAAGGTAATTAAGCAAAACATTGAAGCGAAATTATATTTGAAATTAACACGATAATAAAAGTTTCATTACACTATTTTAAGGAAAATTACAACATTAAAGCATTAAGATGACTTGAAATTAAAAGCGGTAAACTTAATTAACTACATTGACCTAGGCTAATCCAAGGTAGGTATCTCTCTTCTTCTATTCTAACATAACATTCGAATTCCTTTAGCATTTTAGGTCCAATCACTTTAATTCTTGACCTTTGATGCTCTGAATTCATCCTAGCAGTTTAAATTACTTTTGGCCAAAGTCATACTGCGCTACTAGAAGCGTTTTATTGCAATTTAAGAAGTTTGGGAGGATGTGGGTGGAGGGGTAGTGGGTAGGCAGTGTAGAGATAAGGTGAGGTGGAGGTGGTGGAAAACCACACAGTTTTTGGTTTAACAATTGAAGGAGAAGCTACGAGTGGTGGCGGTTTTCATTTTATATGGGCGGGTTTGGGTAATGGATTGGATTTGAAGCATTTAATTAAAATGGTGTCGTTTGGTTTGTAGTAAACCTGAGGACCAAAAATGTAATTACGCCAAAGTGAGAATTTGATCTAAAACTTTTCCAATCTTATCATAAGGACTAAACCTGTAAATTTTTGAATATACAGGACAATTGCATAAAATTCCATTTTATAAAATGTCCAGGAACATTTTTGACAATTTTTAACCGAGGACCAAACTTGTAATTTTCTCTAAACTTATCATAAAGGACCAATTATGTCATTTATTAATAATACAAGGGTATTGTTTGAATAATTTCTATTTTGAACACCAGGGACTATTTTGACATTTTGTAAAGTTTAAGGACTAAAATTGTCATTTTGTAAATTTTAAACTTTAAAGGGTTTGTTTTGACAACTTTTGAATCTCATGGACCTTAAATGACATTTACAAGTTTTGAATTACCGGTATTTTTGACAATTTTGAAACTTGGGGACTAAAAGCTGCCAATTATGCAAACTTGATCGTTTTTC
Source organism: Chrysanthemum makinoi (assembly GCA_910596185.1). Classification (NCBI taxonomy): domain Eukaryota; kingdom Viridiplantae; phylum Streptophyta; class Magnoliopsida; order Asterales; family Asteraceae; genus Chrysanthemum; species Chrysanthemum makinoi. The sequence continues at coordinate 111,672,360 of OU343224.1, read as the reverse complement.
ATCTGATTTGATGTTTTGCATTTAAAACACATAAACACTTATTTGTGATATTTCATCATTTTGATGCATTTTGAGAATGTTTTAGATGTTTTTTGCGATCCTAGATAATCTGAAAATGATGAGTATTTAGACCTTTCATCAACTACACTCAATAGTTGTGTTTGAAAGCTGAGCAGTATCACTAACAAACATGTCTAAGCATCGACTTTCACATACAAAAAGACTATCATCTCATTAAGCACTAATAAGCTTGACTTAACTTCTAATTTACCAGTACCTTTGAAAGTTGTTTTTAGGATCACAGAACCCATGACATTTGTTACAAAAGATGATTGAATTCCATGTATTAAGGATCTAAAATTAATAGGATCTAAATTCTGAAGGATAGAAAATTATGATGCATCATCAATGAGTCATTCCATTCAGGATATCAGGACTATCTTTGTTCACTAATCATGTTTTCTAATTTGTGAGTAGAAGGAACATGCAATTGTCATACCAATTTAAAATATTTAATAAATTAATTTATATTAGTGGCAATTAGTATAGCAGGACTTGGACCACTTACGATTACGCTATTTTATTTCAAAATAATACAACACTTAATGATAGCGTGTGCTAATGTATCATGATCGATAACCATTGCAATCGGTATCATATTTAATCTTGAATTCGTGAACCTCTTATTATCGAATCGAAATGGCGGAAAAAGTCATACCTTTACATGCAGAGAGAAGTTCTTGGCCTCGTTAATTTCACCATGACAATGCGGCATCCATACAAACTAACACGTACATAACTGCGAGATATTGACATAAATCAATTGCCTTGTTTAGTCACATCTCAATATTTGAGCGATTGGGTAGTATATGGTAATGATGCAAATTACATTACCTAGAAGAAGGACGCGGAAACGAATCTGACTACAATCCCAACAATACCAACAAATGTCGTCAACACGTTTAAGCTCAACTAATAAAAGTCACAGTCGTTCAAAAACTATTATAGCTTCAAATGATATTCTTTATTATCCAATTGGAGAAGCTTAAAGTATGTATATTAAGCGAACTTTTGTAATGATGTTTCCTAAATCTATCTAGGAGATGCTAGCATAAAGCAACCCCTATTACGTATTTATTTCAGCGCTTGTGGCCTATAAATGATCATGAACAAATTATTACAAGTAGGGAAGGGGACTCGGACTTTTGTTTTCCATATACAAATACAAAAAGATGAAATGTCATCACGGTAGAAGTGATTCCACTAAAGGCGGACAAAAAAGCATAAATAGTTTGGAAGAAGATGAAATAGCATATTTAAATTGCGGTATAGTACCATAGCCATCAACCACCTTGCACATAGACATTAAAAATGGCGAATTGTAATATTTGTGAACATGTACAACCACGGAAAACCAATGTTATATACCTAAAATAAGCGAAAGTTAAGCAGGTAACATAAAAATTCATGACACTTTCATAATTTTACTCTAAATCGGTCATACTTGATTCATCGTTAGAAAGAGAGTGATCGGTTATTAAATCCCCATCCTTGAGGAACACGGTTTATGATTAAAGTGTAAACGGAGTGCAATAATAGAAATCATAGAGACCATGTAAACCAAAAAATAAGTGAGAAACTTATTCTCTAATCACAGTACCAACGTTCAAGGTTATGACATCCCCCACAACAATATCAAATATTGAGATCTTGACTCTCCTCCCCCCTCTTTAAAACCTAATAATATCACATTCAGCTGCTCTTGGGATATGAAAGTGCTGAAGAATGATAAAGTACTGGAAAAGTCAAAGTACTGCTAAAAGAGAAGTCAAATCTTTATTTGTTGAAGTCAATCTTGCAAGGCTAAAAACATTATATTAGATTTATGGAAAGCTTTTGTAATTCTAGATATTCTTTATTAGATTACTTGTTAGTACAAGGATACAAATTGTAAACCTTATAGGGTTATCCTTGAGCCTATAAAAAGGACCCTAGATTGGCATTAGATATGCATATATTATTAGAGTTTTTGAGAGTTCGACATTATTAGAGTTGTTAAAGAAGTTTGCATAACAAGCAGAATTAGAGTTATTAATATAATCGTTGAAAGTTAAAAGTTATATTCTTCTTAGCTTTGTTAAGTAAACTCCGCATACTTGATAAGATTACCACGGTGTTTCATTGTTAATAACTAAGGATTTATCAGGGTTATTAAACCCTTAACAAGCTATTTAAGTTAGTTTGGTTAGAGTACATCGTTCCAACAAGTGGTATCGAGCTTGTGGGAAACTCCGACTAGAAGAAACCCAAAACCTAGTTAACAAAACCTAAAGATGTCATTTGTTTCACCACCATCCATCACCTCACTTGGATACCTATCATCAGAAGGAAGTGACCTATGGAGCATGAAGATGAGAGGCGGTACATTGCAATTACATACCATTACCTTTGTGGAATGTATTGTCAATAATAATAATCGTTCTAGAACCTATTGATATTCTGGACAACAAGCACCTAAAGCGGTCTTACGGCGGCTACATTAATAAATCAAGAGAAGGCACTCAACATTCTCTTATGCCATTCAGGATGGTCATCTACTCAAGTTCCATGATGCTAAAGATGCAAAGCAACTCAGAGCACTCTCAAACAAGGTTTGAAGGTAATGATGCTTCGAAGATGCAATCTGTTAGGCGGCAATTTGAAACACATTCATTGGAGAAAAAGAAAGCCTTGATCTTTGCTTATAATGATTCCAAAACCTTCTCGGTATCTTTTGGAGCTATGCAAAAGAGGTTTAGTTGAAGATGCTAATCTTAAGTTCTTAAGGAGTTTGCCATCGACATGGCATGTGATATACAATGATCGGAGGACAACACAGTGCGGATGTTATGGACTTTGATACAACCATCACGAAGGTGTATGAGAATGAGATGAATGGCCAAACCAATTCAAATCTCACATATTGCCTTTTGTCATCTGAAAGAGGCGTGCTTCACCAAAATCTTGCTTCTCCTCTCAAAGTATTGTGGCTCAAAATGCTTGTTTCCTTCTACCTCCACTTTTGCTCGGCAACCCACTTTCCAACACATACCACTCCTCGGATGAAGTTGTATGCTCTTTCTTTGCTACGGCAAGCTTCTCTACATCACTTATGAGAAGATCTCTCCTGATTGAAGAGGATGCTCTTGAAGAAATTGATATCGGTGGCAAGTTGCTATGATCAATGCAGGATCAAGAAGTATATGAAGCGGGAAAAAGCATTGACTTCAAACCAAAGCGGTATTACTTTTGACAAATCAAAATTGAATGCTTCAAGCTGTCAAAATTTGGACACTGCAAGGAATGCGATTTGCTAAATATCAAGCAAGCAGGATGACAGAGAAACCAAAAGCTGACTTAAAGAAATTCCTATTCTTGAAACAAAAGCTTTGGTTGCTCAAGAGAGTTTATAGGTTGACCTGGAGTCTTGAGTTTGATGATGAACCATGAACCTCTTTTTGTATGGTAATATGAAGTCGGTAGAAAAGTTTAATTGGAGCCGCGACCTTTGATGAGGAACTGAACATCTTTCGCTTTGGAATCGAGAGATGGTCTAGGAAGATTTGATTGGAGCATGGAGAGTGAAGATGATCTTGTTCTACTTGCAATGGTGGCTACTTCACCAAGTTCACCCCATCTCAGGTATGTTCAATTGTCATGACTTTTATCAAAAGTCTTGAATAGTTATGTGGTGAAAGAGATAAGCGTATAAGGGCTAGATGCGAGGTAGCGGGTTATCAAATAACCTTAGAATCTATGGAAGCCAAAATAATAACACATAAAAATAATGAAATGGCTTGAAGAAGTATGAACAACGAGGATTATGATTAAACTAAGTGAATGGAAGTTAAAAGCGTAAGATCTCTAAAATTGAGAAACTAACTAAGGAGAGATGAATTGCTAGAAAAGTTTATTGCTGGGGACAATCGGTCTTTCTCATGTCACTTATGTTGAAAAAAGCAGAGAAGAAGCTTATTAAGCGGCCTAGGTTTTGGTATGGATTTTAATAACATAGAAAACCACTAGTGATCCGGGATGAATGTGATTTTGAGGATATAAACACTAGTGATGATGAACTCATTAATTATGTAGACACATCTAGTAATGAGGAATCATTTAGTGAACCACACATCTGAGTTTAAGAAAGATAATGCCTATCATGCATTCCCTCATCACTTGGTAGTCATCAACTCTTAGGCACATTTTTCGTTTTGGAGTAGATAACTTAGAGTTTAGGAAGAAACTTAAGGTCAATCTAGAGTGCGAAATCTCAAAAGCTGTTGAAACACCACGCTACACCTCAAAGTACTACTACACCTTTTCAACATCTTTGCTAAACCTTTTTTAACATCTTTGCTAAACCTTTTAGGATAATTTTGGTCAAAACAGGTTTCATCATTCACCTAGAAGCAGGATAGGTTTGGTCATACACATGAAGAAGAAACTTTGGAATTCTGGATCAAAACTATGTTTTGTTTGTTTTAGCCTAACCATCGATTAAAAATTTGTAACTTACATTGAGTACTTAAGTAAGTTCGAAAGAGCGAACCAACCAAAACCAGGGCAACTAGACCGACTTGGAATCATTCACATAGGGTTAAACATAGAAACTTCTCACCGGACTATAGGTACCCTCACGGAAGACCCTTTTCAAAACCTCCGGTACCTTCAAATAATTTCAAAGATGCTTGCTAAGCCAAGACCAATACTTTCTCAAAGTACTACTCAATTTCACCAAACACTCTTGGAATAGGAACCTAGGAGATCTAATTACTATCAATCTAGGCGTTACAACTCCAAGAAAGTAGTTGAATCTAGAGACTCTTCACAGAAGTTAAAACTCAATGGGTTAAGAAGAAATGCGATGATGAACAAAAGCGGTACTTTCAACAGAAATGCTCTTTGAAAGCTTGATGATTTTTGATAAAGATGATTTTGTTGAAAAAGAAAAGGAGGTTTTTGTTGAAAAAGAAAGTTTTTCTGAAAATCCACCACAAGTTTTGAAACAAAAGATAATGCTTGATTCACGTCTACAAAAGCTGTGAAGATTACTCAAAAGATTTAAGTATGTTACTCCACAGGAACACAAGTCGATGTGGCTTGGGTTCTAAAAGACACTAACTATTTTATCTTTGTGCACGGCAACCGGAAGAGGAGCTTAAAGATCATCTTATTGTAGATAGTGGTTGCTCTGGAAGCATAATGACAGAGACAAGGAGATTCAATATTTTTTAGGCCATATTGTGGAGGAAGGTTGCATTTGGAATGATGCTAGTGGAGGAAAATTAGTGGAAAAGGAACCATCAAGGCAGGAAGCATAGATTTTGAGAATGTTCATTATGTGAAGGGGCTCAAGTTCAACCTTTTGTTAATCTCAAATGCATGACAAAAAGCATCTGTGTTCAGCGACACATAATGTCTCATACTTTCACACGATTTTCAAACTTGATGATGATAACGGTGATACTCAAGTACGGGAACCAATGATGTGTACAATTTGGATATGAAGAGTCTTCACTCTTAGAAACTACATGTTTAGCAAAGGCATCCCTTGAAGCTTTGTCGGTGGCATAGAAGATTGGGCCATGTGAATTTTAAGAATATCAACAAATTGGTCAAATGAAATTTAGTTAGAGGTTTACCTTCAAAGACTTACAAGAATGATCACTCATGCTTGGCATGTAAGAAGGGTAAACAACATAAAGCTACTTGCGAAGCTTGAGGAAAAGGAGGTAGAGAACCATTGGAGTACATTACATATGGATTTATTTGGTCACATATCTATTACAAGTTTGAACAACAAAAATCTTGCTTAGTAGTGACAGATGATTCTTGATAGATTGATTAGGTATTTTCTTTTGTTTAAAGATGATACTTTTGATCTATTAATGATCTTATTATAGCACTTGAAAATAGCTGAGGTGAAAGTTAGAGGTATTAGATGTGACAACGGGCCGAATTCAGAACAAGCTTATGGATGAATTTTTGCTAACAAAGGAATCAAGAGGAGTTGATGTGCAGAACACCACAGTGGCGAATGGTGTTGAGAGAGAGAAAAGAATTGAACTTTGATTGAAGCAGCGAGAACAATGCTTAGCGGCTCACACTTACCTATTCAATTCTATTTGAAACATGAAGTACTTGCTATGTATATGAGTATGAGTCACCAAACCATAGATGAAGACATATGAGTTGATGATGAAACAAACCTAATATTCGTTTTATGATGCCTTTTGGATGCCCTCTTACTATTCTTAATACAATTGATCATTTGGGTAAGTTTTATGGCAAGTCGAGAAGAAGGTTATTTATTGGGATATTGAACCATCAAGGGCTTTAGAGTGTACAACTTGAGTCACCAAGAAAGTTCAAGATTGTCTTCATGTTGAGTTTTAGAAGATCAAGAAAATCAAAAGGGTAAAGGTCCTGATTGGATGTTTGATCTTGAAGTTTTGACTCCTTTAATGAATTATGTTCTGTTAGAGAAAGAATCAACACATGCATAATGGAAAGAGGTACAATATGTTGTTCATGGAGTCCATATTAGCCAGTCTTTGTTCATGATGAAGAACCTAAAACTATTGAGACGAGAGAAAAATCTTTGATAGTATCCTCATTGTCTGAGGATCAATCTACTCAAGATGAATTTAATGAGATGCTTCTTCAGATGTCTTAGCACATTCTTATGAAAGAGCTTATGAAGAAGCGAAAAAGAACAAAGCTGCGAGCTCTTACGGTTACTGGGCCGATTTTTGACCAAAGAAATGCTAGCTGCGGCGATTCTACGGCACTTTGGATATTTGGATGATCCTACCATGCACAGCTTAGAAGATCTCGCGATGATGAGTTTGAAGATGAAGGTATTTTCTGATTCAATGAAGATCTTGATTTCACTAATTTGGATGATACTTATGGAGTTCCACGGTCTCCAAACTTAAGAATTCATAAGAATCATCCTCTTGATCAAATCATTGGTCCTACACTTGGGCGATGACAAGACACAAAGCTAAGAGTTTTACTAAACCTCATAATGCTTTACTTAGCCTTGTCTATAAACAAAGCAGAAATTTGAATCATAAGGACCATCAAACATGCACGTTTGCCTTTATCTCTCAAGGAACCCAAAATTGCTCAAGCATTGACTAAAAGTTGGGTTGAAGCTATGCAGAAGCTACAATTGAGACTTCAGAAGCTTTAGCGTATTATGTGATCTTCACATGGTAGAAGGTCATTGGTACAAGATGGAGTTCAAGTCAAGAGATGAAAGAGGGAATGTTATCAAAAACAAAGCAAGGTTAGTTGCACAAGGCTACAAATAAGAAGAAGGAGTTGATTATGATGAAGTGTTTGCTCTGTGCAAGAAATTGAAGCAATTAGGATTTTCCTTTCCTTTTGCATCATATATGGGATTTCGGGTTTATCAAATGGATGTCAAGAGTGCCTTTTTATATGGCAAGATTACTGAGGAAGTATATGTCAAACAACCTCGGTTTTGAATCCTAAACATCTAAACAAAGTCTACAAAGTTGTCAAAGCTATTTATGGAAACACATCAAGCACCTAAGAGCTTGGTATGAAAGGCTCTCTACCTTTTATTGCAACATGGTTATAGGAGAGGAGCTATAGATAAGACCTTGTTTACCAAGAGAATAGAAGGATATCATGCTAGTTCAAGTGTATGTAGATGATATCATCTTTGGAGCTACCAACAATCTATGGTCAAGAGTTTGAGAAAGGCGTGCGATGAATTTCAAATAGTTCAATGGGTGAGTTAACTTTCTTTGGGACTTCAAGTTAGCGGTCAAAGGAAGGAACATAAGTCAAGATAAGTATGTGGCGACATACTTAAGTTCAATTTTGATGAAATAAGCTTTGTTACTACACCTATAAATCTATCAACTCATTGGGCAAGGATGAAGATGGACAACAGTTGAAGTCAAGTTATACAGGATCAATGATTGGTCGTCTTTATGTATCTTCTTGCATCTAGGCACGATATCATGTTTGCTATGTGTTTATGTGCAAGATATCAAGTCTTACCAAAGATCTCTCATATGAATGCAGTGAAGAGAATTTTTAGTTATTTGAAACAACAACCTAAGTTAGCATTGTGGTATCCAAAGGATTATTTTCCTTGGTTGCTTTTAGGATAGTGATTATGCGGTGACAACTATGACGGAAGATCATACGGTGGATGCCAATATCTTGGAAGAAGATTAGTTTCACTGGCGGTGTAGAAGCAAACAATTGCGACAACATCATCAAAAGCTGAAGCATAATATGTAAATTTCTTTGAAAGCTGTTGTGGACAAGTTTTGTGGATGCAGAATCAACTCTTGGATTGTGGGTTCAATTTCAAGAATACTCCTATCAATATTGATAATGAGAGTACCATTTGCATTGTGAAGAATCCAGTTTATCATTCCAAGACCAAACATATTCTGATTAGGCACCACTTCATCAGAGATTGTTATGAGCATAGGCTCATTAATGTTGTCAAGGTGCATCTGGGATGATAATGTGATTTACTCACCAAAGTTTGATGTTTCAAGATTTCACATGATGGTGAGTATTGGCATGATTAATTATTTGAGCTACATTTAAGGGAGGAGGACTATTATGTGTAAGTATAGTCCTATGCATTGTTTGAGGGAAGGATATTCATGTTTATTTGTTGTATTTGCTATTGTAAAGAGAGGGAATGGAAAAATCTTTGCTTTTGATTTTATGAAATTCTTTGCTTGAAGAAATCTTGCACATGTGGAAGAAATCTTGTTGTCTTATCGAAGTACTTTTCAACTTGATAATATTGAGGGTAACTACTCTGCGGTAACTTTGTTATTAATGGTACGTGATTTTTAAATCTCACATAAATAACTTCTCTCACAATTTCTCTCTCATATTACTACCTTATAATGCTTTGGGATCTGAAGTTAAAAATCTTGAAGAGTTAAAGTCTTGAAGATTAACAAAGTATACTTGAGAAAGACAAAGTATTGCAAGAAGTCAAAAGTCTTTGCTAAGTAAAAGTCAAAATCTTGCCCTTCATCAAAGAAATCTTGCAATGATTAAAGTCGGTTGTAATTGATTAAAAGATAGAAAGTAATGTTTATCTAGAACTTTCTAAGTATTGTTTACTTGACGTACAAGGATATGAATTGTAAACCGATTAGGGTTATCCTTGAGCCTATAAAGGGCCCCTACATTGGTAAATGCGATTTTTAGAAGAGATTATTAGAGAGTTCATCACGATCATTATTAGAGTTTTAGAGTTGTTTAAAATCTGCATAATAGCGAGTTTTAGTGTTATTAATAAAGTTATTCTTCTTAGCTTTGTTAAGTAAATTCATACTTGATAAAAGATTACTTCGGTGTTTCATTGTTAATAATTTAGGATTTATCAAGGTTTATTAAACCCTTAACAAGCTATTTAAGTTAGTTTGGTTAAATTACATCGATCCGGCAAGTGGTATGAGCTTGTGTGGAAACTCTGACTAAGAAGAAACCCTAAAACCTAGTTAACAAAAATCTAAAGATGCCGACTGAAGCTGTTCTGTAACATATTGGATTTCACATACACATCATAACATAAACACAAGAGGCGTACACAATGGTTTTAGAGAGAGAAAGTTAGCGGTTTGGGAACTTTAGTGAGAAAGAAAAAATATTATTATGAACTCAACTCTCTACCTTGGGAGGTAGAGAGTATTTATAATCTTACAATAAGCGCCACTTGGCGAACGTGGATCGGGCATCTGATGGGTAAAGACCCATCCGTCCTCCTGATTATTTACTAAACTAATACTACTTAACATTAAATAACTACGACTACGAGCTTTCTAACGATTACATATACTTGAATTGACCAGGCACTTTAACTCTTTGGATTTTCCAAATCCTAACAATCTCCCCATAGGGAGGTCACCTCAAACACACATTAAAACTACATAGAATACAAACGGATATATCATTGAGATAGTTCTTGAATTCTTGTTCATGTTCTTTGTTACGGGCTCAAGTCTTTGATTCTTCATTTTTGCATGTTTGGATAATGCAGTGGAGGTCTTTAAGCTGATCCACGTGATCTTGAGTTTTGAGTCGACTTTTTGAGATCATCGGCCACATTAATCTCTTACTCATCCATTGTAGAGTTGGTATTATGTGATGTTGTGACATTTGGACCGACATGCTCACATTACGGATCATGATATATTCTTATCAGTGGCGAGCTTTCATTGATTCATGATATTGGCGGTAGCGAAGCATGGAGTGAAAATATCGAGTCATTGATGCACTAATCATGATTTCTTTAGAACCAGATGTGTTGTGTAAGCATGCGGCTATGGATTGACAGCTCTATTACGATCAGCTGCAAGCGTCGAGTACACGCGCCTATGATTAGCAATAAAACACACGGCTTTGATCACTTCGTTGAATTGAGTACATGGCCCACGGTTCCCGTTGATCGGTACAAATCTTGCTTGTGATCGGGTATAATTACGAAGAATTTCCTTAGCCGAGGTTGTAATTTATGTTCTCAAACGAGCGTCTCAAGGTAGACAACACGGAGTAGTGAACCAGGAAGATTCCTTGATTGATGAAAAGAGATGTGAAAAACAATCGTGTCTTGCTCAATAGAAATTGTTTTTGCAATACTATGAATTTTAATGAAAATCAATTATCAATCATAAACACCTTTTATTTTGGAAATAAGTACGATGCGATGTGCTAAAGAAAAGTGCTTTTAAGCACAACGACGGTTTTTCAAAGGTATCCGTTAATCCATAACTGAACGGTTGATTCAAAGATTGAATAGCCCCATTGTTTACTGTTGATTGTCACATGGTTGATCTATTGAATAGATCATGCCACCTACCGAGAGCTTGTTTGATGTAGGCTCGAGAGGCTTTCCATCTTCATTGTGAATATGTTTGCATATCACTTAGATGTTACAGCAATACCTTGAGGATAATGCATAGGACTCATAAGATATAATCTCTCTTTCCACATTGTGTGAAATAGAGAGTCTTTATTGAAAGTGTCCTAAAGAGATTTATATGATGATCTCGTGGCTCTAGAATTGTGCATATTTGGTTCCTATCTTTGGAGACTAGGGAAGGTCTCCTTCTTCAATATCAACAATCTCTAAGAGAAAGTCGATAGATTATGTGGGTTCTCCGTGAGAATGAAACAAGTCCTTTTAAGAGGAACTTGAGTGGTTTGTGAAGTTGAAGTGCGGTCGTCCTTTGGGTCCATGGCGTCTTGTCTTCTACCGATGTTACCTGGTAACCACGGTAGTATCACGAATTGAACCTGGTTTTTGCCCTAAGGTTGAATTATTGGAGGGCTATTTGTTTTTACTCTTTTCTCATTCAATTCTTTTTCATTCTTCAACCCCTTCAGTGCTTACCGAGACTTCATAACTAGAACCTTGTTGTGTATATTCCAGTACTAGCTTCGATCTCGATCCGCTCTTCCCATATCTCACTTTTCTCCTTTTTTTTCATCATGCCTAAGGACTTCTACACTATCTAGTGGATTGTCCCTGGGTAGATCCCTCCAGTTCTGGCTGATCATGGGACCTCAACCTAACCTTATCATCCTTATATCACCATACATAAAGTAAAGTTGGTTAGTCTTTTTGGTATTGTTCATCTGCCATTGGAACCAATTAAAAACCATTTGAAACTCAATCAAGATACTTGTGATATAAAATCAAAGCATTTTGTATCTTAATTGTTTTGATACTTTAGAAATGCTACCCCTCAACATATGCATAAAAATTCAGAAATTGTTTAGCACATGGAGGCAAGAGATCTTTAAAATCGTTAGATTAAGAATGAAAGGTCCAATCTTTTGATTGATATTTTCTAAAATGATCATCATCACTTCCCAATCAATTTGAGTAGATAAAACATTTTTGAGGAAGGATGAGGTTTTCAAAAGTTTGCTCCCCCTCAATGTGTGCCTTGAAGTTTGAAAGAGTTTTGCACATATTAGAGGAAACCTGCACTTAGAGACAATTCAATCACGTTTCAATAATTTGAGGTTTAAAGTAGATGCTCCCCCTCAACATGCTAAACACTTATGAAACCATTTACCGAATTATCAGTTTGAATCCAATTTAAATCACAAATTCTCCACCGATCACAATTATCAAATCATTTAAGATTTGTGATCTCTGTAGATTTAAATTGATTTTGAAAGCTTTTAAGGAAAATTGTGACTTGATTATGAAATGTTTTTAGCGATAATGATTGGATTTTGAGACTTTAAACTCTATTGATTAAACATGCATGATTATCTTTTGAAAACATAATAATAACCAAGGTCTTGAACCAATTGTGTAAAATATTGTAAAACATTTAAAGTAGACCTTGCTCATTTAAGTGCTAATTGTTTGAAAAGAACACTTTTTGATTTAATTGAAAAATCATTCGCCCCCTCAATCAATGGCAGTTGTTGATTGATGGATTGAGATTGACACTTGATAAGTTCTTTGATTTTCAAAAATAGAGTCAAGAAGTGTTTGCAAAACAATTGAGTTTTCATAAATTGCAAATATTTTTGAGGAGGAATCTTTGAAGGAAAATATTTGAAATTAAACATTTGTCTTGTAAATGACAAACATTTGTTTAGAATCGAGCATTAGGTTTGAAACATGAGATAAAGCATGGCTCTGTTCTTTCTTTGAAAAGAGGGTTACTGCCTGAAATGACAATAAACCATTGTTTCACTTTCTCCCAAATTTTTTTTTTTTTTTTTTTTTTGTTTAAACATTTGAACAACATCTAAAGTCCCGTGTCATTCTTTGAATGACAGTACAAAGACCGTAGATATTATCGAATCGAGGAAAGAAAGAAGAAGAAATAAAATGACAAAAAGACAATATTTTTGAGATTTTTCGAGTTTTTCATATTTTTATAGATTTTTGAAAGTTTTATATTTTTCTATTTGTTTTTTGTTGGTTTTATAATTTTGTATTTTGCTTTTTGATAAATATATACAAAAGATGGATGAAGAAAAACCTTTACTCCTCGTCTTCCTCTAAGGCGTTTGAGTGTTTACGGTTGAAGGCTTTTCAAGCCAAGTGGGAAGAATAAACTCAAAGCGTTCTCTTGGAAGAGCTTTGATGAAATATGCGCTAGCGGTATTCGACTTTTCAAATAGAGTTCCACCACACCGTTTTCCACTTGTTCTCTGATGAAATGATGTCGAATATCGATGTGCTTTGCTCTTGGTGAGCGTTGTTGCATGAGAGAGCAATAGCACTTTTATTATCACAGATCTGAGAGGTTTGTTGAATTCAAAGCCATAGTCGAGATAATTGGGATCCCATCCATAGAGTTTGAGCACAACAAGATGACATGGCTATGTATTCAGCCTCTTTAGAGGAAATAGAAGTACTCATTTGCTTCTTGAAGACCAACTCACAAGCATATCTCAAACCGAGCACCTCTGAGGTACTTGGCGTGTATCTTGACATCATGATCGGCATGCGCATAAGAACATTTAGTGACATACGGTGTCCTTCGGGTACCATAGTCCCATATTGATGGTTCCTTGGAGATACCGAAAGACCCGTTTAACGCTTCAGGTGCTTTTAGTAAGCTTAGCGATATCTAGCACACATGCACACCGAACAAGATATGCAGTGCGCTAGTCATGAGGTACATCGGGGATCCAATCATACTACGATATTTCGTTTGATCTACCATGATCCACGAGTGGTCCTCATCGACGAATGCGTTCATCATGGGAGTGTCAGCGGTGTCACATGAAACAAATCCAAATTTCTTTAAAATCTCACTTGCATATTTAGATTGATTTATAAAAATGCCTCCAGGGACTTTGTGAAATTTGTAATCCCAAGAAAAATGACATTTGTCCCATCATTGACATTTGAAATTTAGAACCCATTTCATTTGCAAACCGATCACATTCATTGGATGAGGCAAAAGATATCATCAACATAAATTTGAGCGTGAATTAAGTGTTTCACGACTTCGGTGAACAATGTCGGATCAATTTGCTCCTTTGCTGAATCCATTGGATAGAAGAAACTTTGATAGCGTATCATACCATGCCCTTGGAGCTTGCTTCAAGACGTAAAGAGCCTTCTTTCAAATGATAGGCACGTTAGTAGGATGCTCTGGATTCACAAAGCCTTCAGGTTGGCTGACGTATACGATTTCTTTAAGATCTCCGTTAAAAATGCGTCTTTACATCCATTTGATAGACTACCATGTTCTTACTTACAACATTAGCCAAGAAGATTGATTGCCTCGTCTGACAGCGAGGGCAAATGATTCTTCAAAGTCAATACCCTCTCTGGCGATATTCTTTTGCAACCAATCAAGCTTTGTTCTTTAAGACATCACCATGCTCATCAAGTTTTACTTTGAAGATCCACTTTAGAGCAATGATCATGGCCTGATCTGGGCGGTACTAACTCCCATTCTAAATCGATCAAACTCATGAATTTCTTCTTGCATGGCATTGAACCAATTTATCTTCATTCATAGCGGTTTAGCTTCTTTAGGTTCGATCTTAGAGTCTGAAGAAGCACCATAAGGCATCGGTAGCAAGTTGTTTTACAGTGGATGGGCCGAGAAAGGTTCCAATGATTTTGTCCAATGGGTGGTCATGTGTCCATTTGCTAAGGTGTTCATGTGGTTGTTGTTGTGGAGGCCGGAAGTAGAGTCGATGTCTCTCGATGAAGATGGTTCGGATGATGATTGAGAGCAAAATATTTTCAAATGGAGATTGTTGCAAAGGATTAACTTCATCTTGTGAATTAGAAGCAATTCCATGATGTACACTCGGTGATTGAAGGTTTGTTGATGAGACCGATTGATCGGCTGGCTTCTTGACTTAATGATATTGAGGCGAAGGGTTGACTTCATTCACGAGGGATAGGAAAACCTCATTGATGGAATTGACATTTCATCAACATTTGGTTCATAGTGTTCATCAAACATTGGATCAAACAAATTTATTAAATCATCTTCTGATGGAGGTACATAAGGAGTTGAGGGATTAGAAATAGAGTAGAAGCTGATAGGACTACTTGATGAAAATTGAGTTCGCGGGTCGAAGCTGGTTGTCTGGAGCCATTTGACCGACCGACTCATCGAGCGTGCGTGAATTGTTTCCATGATATTTGGGTTCTCTTGTTGTGATTCTATAACCCTTCTTGTTTGGTGCATAACCAACAAAAACTCCAATATCTGCCTTTGCTCTTAATTTACCTAAGTCTTGACCATCATTAGTTGGATAGCACAAAGCACCAAACACACGAAGGTAGGAGAGGTTTTCGTTTATGAACAAGTTCATATGGAGTTTTTCCATGAGAGGTGTGTATAAAGGAGCGATTTAGGGTGTAGCAAGTAGTGGCAATGGCCAGCCATAGAAACATTGGAACCTCAGAATAAATTAGCATTGTTCTTGCGGCTTCCATAAGAGTTTGATTCGTCTTTCAACTACAGATTACATTGAGGAGTTAGTGAAACACTTCTTTGATAGTGATTCCAACACTTTCATAAAGCTGAATCAATTCTTTGTTAACAAACTCATTACCATTATGCATTGAACAATTAAGATGTATTGTTGAGTCAAACCTAAAATTTGTTTGATTAGTTTGATGATGACATTTGAGTTTCATCCTTTGTCCTCAAAATCTTTACCCAAGTATCGAGTAGTCATCAACAACTACAAGAATGTATTTCTTCCATTTATCGTTTGCACTCTCATTGGTCATACCAGATCCATATGAAGGGTATGAAGAACTTCCATTACTGAATTTGTGGGTTTTGGTTTGTGGGAATATTTCGTGCTTTTACCCAATTGGCAAGCTGAACAAAGATGATCTTTTCATATTTTAATATGGGTAAGCCTCGACAAGATCCTTCACGGAAAGGTTATTAATGGTGCGAAGTTCAAGTGATTGAGACAGCGATGCCATAACCATGACTTTATTTTAGAAGCCTTTGGCGATAGCTGATTGGAGAAGACTTCATCATGTCTTCGATAGAGATGGTGTATAGGTTAGAACCACGAGTACCTCTTAATAATTCCACACCATCAATTTCTCTATTGAAGCAAGTATGTTTTCAAAGGCCACCTCTAGATCGAGAATCACGAATTGACCAGCGAGAGAACAAATTATGACCAAGACCTTCCACAATATACTACGGAGATTACACTTTTTTGCCAATTACATAATCACCATAACCCATAATTGCTCCAAAATGGTCATTCCCGAATCTATGATCCCGATGAATTTACTCACGCGAAGTTCATGAGCCGGCCGGTGTCAGTCATATGCTTGGAACGGCGAGTCAAGTACCCTGAAACGATTTGAGCGATCTGCGGTTGAACAGAACAGAATGGATAAGCGGATAATGGGATCCCCATGCAAGAATGGGTTCCTTGGTTAATGCTTGATGATTGGAATACCATCGAAATAGAAACACCCATATCATAAAAAAAGAAGCAATGGAATCATTAGGAATCGTCTGATCTTTGGTGTATGTATTTGACCTATTCAAAGTATGTTCATTTCTTAAGGAATAGTTCTACGGTAGGCATCCATTTTCTAGTGGGCATTGTCTTGCTCCAGTTAAGGCCCGATTAACCTTATGGCCAAAAGGTATCCATTGATAACCTATCTTACTAAATGTTCTTACTGTGGGTTTCCACTTTGTTTTTCTAACTTTCTTTTCGCTTTTGCCTTTTAGCCTTCTTAGCTTGATTTTTAACATTAACATTTTAAGCGGGCATTTGTGACGATTAGACAAATCATTAATACCACATTCAAGATTAGTAACTGAAACCACACAATCATCATTACATGTTTTGCTAAGTAGTAAATGCATTAATTCTGTTATGCTTATAGCTAATACTAGAATCAACCGATTGTTTTATTCAACTCAAACATAGTGTTCCTAGGGTGATCTTATACTCTCTTCCAATGCACATTCTTAGCTTGCAAGGTCCTATCATTCCTTGTATTGCCTTGAGACTTTGACACCTTGCTTTTATGTCATTTACTCTGTAGAGAATGGGAACATTAGTTGGTTTTGCTACTTTGCATTTCTGTTTTGATGTCTTTGGGATGTGAGCTATTTAAAAGGCACTTAGAAGTTCACTTTCTATATGGGCATTGAATGAGTTGTATACTTGGCACTAGGCATAGAACAAGGTATCAAGGGATTGACTTGCTCACCTAAGGTTTTAGAGCATATTGTAATTAAGCATTCTAGAAGTTCTTGAGATCATTTGGCATATAAGCATGCATGGCCAATTGCATTATCATGTGGTTTCTCTAACTTATCCTCTTCTACAATCTCACGGAGACATTCTAGGTTGTCCTTAAGGTATGAGAAATATGTTTGAATAGCAAGTTTGTTATTCCTAAGATGAGGAGGAACATATTTCCTGAGACAAAGCATATTTATTACAGACATGCACCTTTGATGCACCATTCTCCCCATTGGTCATTGGCATTTTCCCTTTTACCTGACTCTTTAGATTCTAAATTTCTTTTTACCTTGAAGTTATTTTAAGTTATTTTGTTAAAGTGACTTTTATTGACTCAAATAACTTATTGAAATGACATTTAACCTTTTCGTTTTCTTCTAGAAAACTCTCATTTTCCTTTTGTAAAGCATTAACCAAGTTTTGAAGATAAAAATTTTGAGAATTCGAGAATCTAAGGAGGAGGCATTTGGGAGCGATCACATTGATCTTTTCACCTTTAATTGAGAAATTTGGGCTTTCAACTTTCGATTGTGTTCTGATGAGCTTGAATCTATTCATCCGCGTTTGTTTATTTCAAAGGCGCATCAAACTCTGGAACATTCGAGGATATCTTGATGTTTGAGGTTTTAACATTTTCTTTGAGATGTTGATATTTAAGTTGTAAATCAAAATGTTCAACTTCTAGCTTAGAAAAATGTTTACCAAATTATAAATCATCTGTTCAATTTTCTCACTTAGTTTAGAGTTTTGGATTTCAAGCTCAATGACACGATCATGGGAGACTTTCAAAGCAACGAATAATTTGTGAAATTGAAGCATTAATAGAACAATTAGTGGCGATATAAAACACATCTTGAGAGATACATTAATCGATTCTCATTTAAGGTATGCAAGTTCTTCCTCTCAATTTCATTATATTTTATTGCAAGCTCATAGTTATTAACCTCAACTATCATAGCATCAAATTCCTTTTCCATTCCTTTATCGTATCCACCCCTTTTTAAGACTCTCAAATTGATCTTTCGGTTGTTTTGAAGAAAGGCATGACCTCGATTAGATAACATTCTTTTGTTTGCTCAAACCCTTTCCCCTTGATTATCGATTGGATGTGATCCTTTTCTTACAAGTTTTCTCAAAGTCAACAAATAATTGAAATATAACATATTGGTGATTAAGGTCTTGCTTTTAGTGGCAATAGTTCTAGGAACTAAATGCATTAGTTTATTTGGAGGATACACGATTCGCGACATTTTCCTAAGGGAGAGGTTTGTAACAACAAGATTCTCGCTTTTGCTTATCTAAATCCTTTTTCGAACACTTGTTGAGGAGTTAACGTTTGAGGCTTAAACTTGTTCAAGGAAATCAGTTTCCTTCTTGTAATCATGGGGTTTGATCGTTATGTTATTCTTTTTACACTCGGGATCTTCTAGCTTCTTATTCATTTTCTCCCTAGATGCATTATCTAATTTTCTATCTTCCTCGATTGCACTCAAGCTTGACTAGGTTTACTGTCTAGGTTTAGAATCTCATTACCATCATAGATCACCTTATGCTTGACTCTAGCCTTTTTAATGACCTCACAGTTTACTTCCTTAATAAGGGGAATGCTATGCTTATCGCTTAAAACTCTATGCTTAGTGATCAAGTGAAGCGATCTGAATGGTATTCCTTATGCGTACAACTTATTTTCAAGCTTGTTTTTCAAAGTTTTTAGATTGGAAAAATCATTCAAAAGTTTGATTCCTTAGCATTGAATTCTTGCTTAAGCATTTTAACATTTTCTTGAAGTTCCTGTTTTTGCTTAGCGGTTTTAGAAAGCTTTTCTTGTAAGGAGTTTAACTCTTGTTTTAACACTTCTTCTCTAAAATTACTTTTTCTAATAATTATACGCATTTGGTCATCCATCTCTGCTCGCGGGTGGTTAATTCAAACTTAGCTCGTTGTTCATAAATAGCAACCGCGTTCTTTATAGGCATTGAGTTGAGAGATACTTGAATCATCGGGGCACATGCGTGTATTCATCAACATAGTCATCATTGGCTAGGAAAGATACATCACTTGTTACAATCTCACTTTCACTTTGTTTCACATATTGATCATATGGGGCAACATTGATATTACCCATATTTTCAATATCTGACTCAATAATTATAGTTGATTGTACCGTCATATATTTTGCTCATCAACTTCATCGTATAGTTTTAGTATTTCAGAAATGATTTTGTCTTTGGATGGACGGCTTGTGGTGATGAAGAGACTTTAGGAGGACCATTGGAGAAATGCTAGCCATGAAAATGGTGCGTGTAGTAGTAGGTTCATCATCAGCGTCGGTCGTATGCATCACAATCGGCTGACTTGAAAGGCATTCGATGATTGTGGCCGATCTCACATTGGTACGCTCATCCACATCTGCATCATATGTCTTGGCATTTCCCTCGACAAGAAACAACAACTCTCTTCATCCAAAATTTGCACCATTATCTGAACTTTACAAGCAACATCTTATCCCAGAGTACTGCATTACGGCGTTTTGGCGATGTGCGGTTCCTTGCAATATGTCCCTCACCACCGGTTGTAACACTTGATCGGCTTTGCTTGTCACGATTTCCATTCCTTCCCTATTACGATTTGCGGCATAACCTCTACCACTCCACCTCTTCCTTGTTCATCGCTTGCTTCTTGAGCTGGTTGTACCATAACCTTCCATCTCGGCCGGTGGCAGTTGTGTGGATTAGATGCTATTAGAGGTTGTTGTTGGTGTGTGGGAGAGAGTTCATGTTTTGACTAATCATGAGAGCCAATTTATTAATGAAGTTTCCACGGTACGCATTAGCATCATTGTTTGAACATTGGATGAGGAATGAGTTTGTGATTACCATTACCCATGGGTATAACTTGAGATGCTTTGGTGGTAATTCCAATGTTTGAATAGAAGGCAGTTGAATCATTCGATGAGCTTGTCTCTCACAGTTGGTTTTGAACTAATCAAGAATCCTTTTTCAAACAGCATGTCTCTCATTACGAAGAAGGAAGGCATAGAGTTGATCATAGTTTGTATTCTTCAATCCTTTGGTTAGCTTCACAGAGGTGATAAACTTGTGCCATTCGGGATTCATGTTGTTCACAAACTTTGAGTTCAGCTGAATGTTTGGCATAGTCATTCCGATGTTCCTCATGTCATTAACAAGCTTGTGGAATCTCACGTAATACTCATAGACACTCTCATATGGTTTCATCTTGAAGTGCTCAAATTCATCATAGAGTTGTGATTCTCTATCTTCCATAGTTAATTGAACGAAAGAAGCATCTTGACATTATCTCTGCCTTGGCCGGTGTTGTGATTGATAAGCTTGTAGATTTCTTTTGGAAGACCTTGAAGTATGATGTTAGAAGCCACGATATCGGCATGAATCTCTTTTCTCCTTATCATTGAGCTCATCATATGTCTTTAGTGCGTCTATTCCATAGATCATTGTTCTATCTGCGGACTGTATCAATTAAGTCTCTTGTAGTCTCAATCTGATAGGATCCTTCATCAATCGATTTGAGAATGTTGACCCATTTCTTTTCCAAGCAATTTTGTCGATTCTTTGAGCCCAAAGTAGTAGTGAGTTCTGTCAAGCATGGAATGAGTATCGAACCGACTTCTTGAACATCCTCGGCAGTGGGAGATGATTGTAGGTGCGTTGGTAGACATGTTTAAAGATTACACGGGATTTTATAACTCAATGATTAAACCGAAAAATAGATTCTTTCGAGTTTTACTAAATCAAGAGAAAACAGTATTACACACAGTCAACCAAGTAGCTAAGAATCCTTGAACCAAGTCGCTAAGCACTAAGTTGCTAAGTAATAACAGACAAATTAAGCTAAGTTCCAAATCTCTAGAAATTTTGGCGGCAAGTAAGCTATGCACCAAGTCTAAGATCAAATTAAGCTAAATAGCAACTTCGCTAAGGTCCAAATCGCTAACACCAAGTAAACTCTGAAACTTAAAGAACAAGTCGCTATCAAATTGAAAGCAAATTAGCTACCTTTCAAGTCGTACCACGTAGTGGAGAATCCACTAAGTGTCTTGTTGTCGGCTTGTCTCAAAAGGCAAGTTAAGCTATGACTAAATTAAACTACAAAACTCACTACAACTTCGCTACACACTACTTTGAAGCAAATTAAGCTACCAAGAAATTCACTCCGAGAGGCAAAAGTCATACAAGAAAAACTTTAAAACACACTTTTTAATCCAAAACAAGCTCAACCACGGTGATTCAAGCTTACCAAATCAAAACCCAAGCACATACAATGATCCTAAACACAAAAGTACACCCCAAATTCAAACTTTAACACTAGAAATGAACCAAATGATGCAAAAACCACTAAACCTTTTCAAACTAAAAACCATCTAAAAACCACTAGAAATCCAAGGATATATAAGAGATGATCTAACCATGGCTCTTGATACCATTTGTAACATATTGGATTTCACATACACATCATAACATAAACACAATAGGCGTACACAATGGTTTTAGAGAAGTTAAGAGGTTTGGGAACAGTGAAGAAAAAAATCTTATTATGAGCTCCAACTCTCTACCTTGGGGTAGAGTATTTATAGTCTTACAATAGCCTTTGACGGTACGTAGGTCAGGGCATCACGGTGGGTAAGACCGTCCGTCCTCCATGGTGTTACTAAACTAAATACTACTTAACATCAAATAACTACGACTACGAGCTTTCTAACGATTACATATACTTGAGGTGACCGACACTTTAACTACTGTATTTTCCAAATCCTAACATGTTCCACCACCATCCATCACCTCACTTAGGATACCTATCATCAAGAAGGGAGATACGACCTATAGAGCATGAAGATGGGCCGTACATTGCAATTCGAGACCATGCCTTTGTGGAATGTAATTGTCAATGGTAATAAGTCGTTCAGAACCTATTGATATTCTGGACAACCCAAGCACCTAAAGGGTCTTCTTTAGCGGCTACATTAAGGAATCAAGAAGGCACTCAACATTCTCTTATGCGCCATTCAGATGGTCATCTACTCAAGTTCCATGATGCTAAAGATGCAAAGCAACTCAGAACGCTCTCAAACAAGGTTTGGAGGTAATGATGCTTCAAGAAGATGCCTGTCATTGAAGCAACAATTTGAAACATTCACTATTGGAGAAAGAAAGCCTTGATCTTTGCTTATGACATATTCAAAACCTTCTCGGTATCTTTGGAGCTATACAAATCGAGAGGTTCAGTTGAAGATGCTAATCTTAAGTTCTTAAGGAGTTTGCCATCGACATGGCATGTGATAGCTACAATGATGAGAGGACAACACAGTGCGGATGTTATGGACTTTGATGATCTCTACAATCATTTGAAGGTGTATGAGCATGATATGAATGGCCAAACCAGTTCAAATCTCACAGATTGCCTTTTGTCATCAGAAAGAGGCGTACTTCCACCAAAAATCTTGCTTCTCCTACTCAAAATCTTGTGGCTCAAAGTCTTTGTTCCTATTCTACCCCACCTTTGCTCACAACCCACACCAACACATTCCCTCCACTCGGATGAAGTTGTATGCTCTTTCTTTGCCTGACAAGCTTCTCTACTGTCACTTATGAAAAAGATCTCTCACAGATTGAAGAGGATGCTCTTGAAGAAATTGATATCAGGTATCAAGTTGCTATGATCCTTTGCAAGGATCAAGAAGTATATGAAGAAAGCAGAGGAAAAGCATTGACTTCATCAAAGCAGGGTATTACTTTTGACAAATCAAAATTGAATGCTTCAATTGTCAAAAGTTGGACACTTTTCAAGGGAATCTTGATTGCTAAATATCAAGCAAACATGATGACGAGAGAAACCAAAGCTAGAGCTTAAAAAATTCCTATTCTTGAAACAAAAGCTTTGGTTGCTCAAGAAGAGTTTATCGAGAGGTTGGTAGGTCTTGAGTTTGATGATGAACCGGTAACCTCTGTATGGTAGCTATGGAGAGTGGTAGAAAAGTTTGATTGGAGCACTGACATTTGATGAGGAACTTGAACATCTTTGCTTTGGAATCGGAGATGGTCTAGGAAGATTTGATTGGAGCATGGAGAGTGAAGATGATCCTATTCTACTTGCAATGGTGGCTACTTCACCAACTTCACCTATCTGGGTATGTTCAAATTGTCATGACTTTTATCAAAAATCTTGAATAGTTATGTGGTGAAAGAGATAAGCGTATAAGAGCTAGGTCAGGCGTGAGGTTATCAAATAACCTTAGAATCTATGGAATCCAAAATAATAACACATGAAAATAATGAAATGGCTTAAGGCGAGAAAAGTATGAACAATAGGACTATCGGTTAAAACTAAGTGAATGGAAGTTAAAGCGTAAGATCTTTGAAATTGAGAAACTAACTATGGAGAGATGAATTGCTAGAAAAGTTTAATGCTTGGGGACAATCAGGTCTTTCTCATGTCACTTATGTTGAAAAACAGATGAGAGCTTACATTAAAATTGGCCTAGGTTTTGGTATGGATTTTTAGTATATAGACAACCCACCTAGTGATCAGGATACATGTGATTTTGAGGATATAACCACTAGTGATGATGAACTCATTAATTATGTAGACACATCTAGTAATGAGGAATCAGTTAGTGAAACACCTCTTGAGTTTAAGAAAGATAATGCCTATCATGCAGTCCCTCATCCTACTGGTAGTCATCAACCTCCTAGGCACGATGTTTCTCGTTTTGGAGTAGATAGCTTAGAGTTTAGGAAGAAACTTAAAGGCCAATCTAGGTATGAAATCTCAAAAGAAACTGTTGAAACACCTAAGGTAGATGATGTTCCAAGCCTAGTACTTCCCAAGAAAATCTTTGCTACATCTCAAAATCTTGCTACACCTTGGCGGTACCTTGAAGAAAACATTTTCAACATTACGCTAAACCTTTTTGGGATAATTTTGGTCAAAACAGTTTTCATTATTCACCTAGAAGGCATGATAGGTTTAGTCATACACATAGAAGAAGAAACTTTGGAATTCTGAGATCAAAAACTATGTTTTGTTTGTTTTAGTCCTAACCATCGATTAAAACTTGTCACTTACATGAGTACTTAAGTAAGTTCCCAAAGAACGAAGCTGACAACCAAAACCAAGGAGACTAGACGACTTGGAATCATTCACATAGGGTTAACCATAGAAACTTCTCACGGACTATAGGTACCCTCACAGAAGACCTTTTCAAAACCTCCAGTACCTTCAAATACTTTCCAAAGATGCTGCTAAGCCAAGACAGTACTTTCTTAAAGTACTACTCAGTTTCACCAAACACCTCTTGGAATAGGAACCTAGGAGATCTAACTACTATCAATCTAGAAGGTTACAACTCAAGAACGTAGTTAGATCTAGAGATTCACCCAGTTAAAACTCAATGGGTTAAGAAATGCGATGATGAACAAAGATACTTTCAACAAGCTATTTGAAGCTTGTGATTTTTGATACAAATGATTTTGTTGAAAATAAAAAGGAGGTTTTGTTGAAAAGAAAGTTTTGCTTGAAAATCCACACAAGTTTTGAAACAAAAGATAATGCTTGATTAAATACGCAAGAAGATTACATACTCAAGGAATTTGAGTATGTTACTCCACAAGAAACAAGTCGAGTAAGCTTGGGTTCCTAAAAGACACTAACTATTTTAACTTTGTGCGGGGGCAACCCGGAAGAGGAGCTTAAAGATCATCTTATTGTGGATAGTGGTTGCTCTGGAAGCATGATATGAGACAAGGAGATTCATTACAGATTTTAGCCATATTGTGGAGGAAGAGTTGCATTTGGGAATGATGCTAGTGGAGGTAGAATTAGTAGAAAAGGAACCATCAAGACAAGAAGCATAGATTTTGAGAATGTTAGATATGTGAAGGAGCTCAAGTTCAACCTTTTGTCGGTCTCAAATCGTGACAAAAGCATCTGTGTTGTTCACTAACCGAGATGTCTCATACTTTCACGATTTCAAACTTGATGATGATAACTTGGTGATACTCAAGTAACAAGAACCAATGATGTTATGCAGTTTGGATAAGAAGAGTCTTCACTCTTACGAAAAGAGCTACATGTTTAGTAGCAAAGGCATCCCTTGAAGAAGCACATCGGTGGCATAGAAGATTGGGCCATGTGAATTACAAGAATATCAACAAATTGGTCAAAGGAAATTTAGTTAGAGGTTTACCTTCATAGACTTACAAGAATGATCACTCGTGTTTGGCATGTAAGAAGGGTAAACAACATAAAGCTTCTTGCAAGAAGCTTGAGGAAAGAGGTGATTAGAAACCATTGGAGTACATTACATATGGATCTATTTGGTCCGTATACATTACAAGTTTGAACAAGAAGAATGCGCTTAGTAGTAATGAGATGATTCTTGATGGATTGATTGGGTATTTTTCTTGGGATTTAAGGATGATACTTTTGATGCTATTCATGATCTTATTAGAGCACTTGAAAACCAAGCGAGTGAAAGTTAGAGGTATTAGATGTGACAATGGAGCTGAATTCAAGAACAAGCTTATGGATGAATTTTGTGCAAACAAAGGAATCAAGAGGAGTTCGATTGCAAGAACACCACGGGAATGGTGTTGCAGAGAGAGAAAGAATAGGACTTTGATTGGCGGCGAGAACAATGCTTGCGGTTCACATTTACCTATTCAATTCAGGGCTGAAGCTATAAATGCGCTTGCTATGTCCTTAGCAGTTATCATCCAAACCACATATGAAGACACCTTATGAGTTGTTGATGGGAAACAAACCTAATATTAGTTTTATGAAGCCTTTTGGATGCCCTCTCACTATTCTTAATACAATTGATCATTTGGGTAAGTTTGATGGCAAGTCAGAAGAAGGTTATTTATTGGGATATTGCACCAACAACAAGGGCTTTAGAGTGTACAAAGTCACCAAGAAAGTTCAAGATTGTCTTCATGTTGAATTTTTAGAAGATCAAGAAAATCATAAGGGTAAAGGTCTTGATTGGATCTTGAAGTTTTGACTCCTTCAATGAACTATGTTCTGTTAGAGAAGAAATCAACTTGTACACAATGGAGAAGAGACGATATGTTGTTCATGGAGTCCATATTAGACAGTCTTTGTTCATGATGAAGAACCTAAAACTGTTGAGACAGAGAAAAGTATTGATGAGCCAAAATCCTCATTGTCTGCTGAGGATCAATCTATTCAAGATGCACTTAATCAGATGCTTCTTCAAGATGTCTTAGCACATTCTTATATTGATGACCAAAGAAGAGCTTATAAAGCAAAAGAAAAAAACTACTGAGTACTCTTACGGTACTTTGGCAGTACTGACCAAAGTAATCTTTGCGCACGGTTCGCACTTTGGATGATTTGGATGATCCTACCATGCGGCTTAGAAGATCTTGATGATGAGTTTGAAGATGAAGGTATTTTCTCGATTCCAATGAAGATCTTGATTTCACTAATTTTGATGATACTTATGGAGTTCCATAATCTCCAAACTTAAGAATTCATAAGAATCATCCTCTTGATCAAATCATTGGTCCTTCTACTTACGGGTGATGACAAGACACAAAGCTAAGAGTTTTACTAAACCTCATAATGCTTTACTTAGCTTTTTCTATAAACAAAATAGAATTTGAATCATAAGGACCATCAAACATGCATGTTTACTTACTTTATCTCTCAAGAGGAACCCAAGAATATTGCTCAAGCATTGACTAAAGAGAGTTGGGTTGAAGCTATGCAAGAAGAACTGCTACAATTCAGACTTCAAGAAGTTTAGGTATTATGTGATCTTCCTGATGGTAAGAAGGTCATTGGTACAAGATGGGTGTTGAGTTCAAGAGAGATGAGAATGTTATCAAAAACAAAGCAAGGTTAGTTGCACAAGGCTCTGAGACAAGAAGAAGGAGTTGATTATGATGAAGTGTTTGCTCCTAGCAAAATTGCGACAATTGGATTTTCCTTGCTTTTGCATCATATATGGGATTCCAGGTTTATCAAATGGATGTCAAGAGTGCCATTTTATATGGCAAGAGAGGAAGTATATGTCAAACAACCTCCTGGTTTTGAAGATCCTAAACATCCAAACAAAGTCTACAAAGTTGTCAAAGCTCTTTATGGCTTACATCAAGCACCTAGAGCTTGGTATGAAAGGCTCTCTACCTTTTTATTACAACATGGTTATTGGAGAGGAGCTATAGATAAGACTTTGTTTACCAAGAGAGATAAGAAGGATATCATGCTAGTTCAAGTGTATGTAGATGATATCATATTTGGAGCTACCAAACAATCTATGGTAAAGGAGTTTGAGAAGTGATGCGAGAATGAATTTCAAATGAGTTCAATGGGTGAGTTAACTTTCTTTTGGGACTTCAAGTTAAGCGGTCAAAGGAAGGAATTTTCATAAGTCAAGACAAGTATGTAGCTGACATACTTATGAAGTTCAATTTTGATGAAATGAAGCCTGTTACTACACCTATTAAATCTATCAACTCATTGGGCAAGGATGAAGATGGACAACCAGTTAAAGTCAAGTTATACAAATCAATGATTGGGTGTCTTATGTATCTTCTTGCATCTAGGCACGATATCATGTTTCTTTGTGTGTTTATGTGCAAGATATCAAGTCTCACCAAAGATCTCTCATATGAATGCGGTGAAGAGAATTTTTAGTTATTTGAAACAACAACCTAAGTTGGGGTTGTGATATCCAAAGGATTCACCTTTTCACTTGGAAACTTTTGAGATAGTGATTATGCGGTGACAACTATGACGAAGATCAACCACGGTGGATGCCAATATCTTGGAAGAAGATTAGTTTCATGGCGGTGTAAGAAGCAAACAATTGCAGCAACATCATCAAGCTGAAGCGAATATGTAGGCTGCTTTGAAGCTGATGTGAGGACAAGTTTTGTGGATGCGGGAATCAACTCTTGGATTATGGGTTCAATTTAAGAATACTCTATCAATATTGATAATGAGAGTACCATTTGTATTATGAAGAATCTAGTTTATCATTCCAAGACCAAAATATTGATTAGGCACCACTTCATCAGAGATTGTTATGAGCATAGGCTCATTAATGTTGTCAAGGTGCATATGGATGATAATGTAGGCGATTTACTCACCAAAGGATTTGATGTTTCAAGATTTACTCACTTGGTGGTGAGTATTGGCATGATTAATTACTGAGCTACATTTAAGGAAGGACTATTATGTGTAAGTATAGTCCTATGCATTGTTGAGGGAGGATATTCATGTTTAATTCTTTGTATTTGCTATTGTAAAGAGAATGGAAAAGTAATCGCTTTTTGTTTTATAAAAGAAATCTTGCTTGGAAAAATCTTGCACCGTGGAAAGTACTGTTTGTCTTATTGAAGTACTATTCCAACGGTAATATTGAAGGGTAACTACTACTAACGGTAACTTTGTTATTAATAGTTGTGATTTTTTAAATCTCACCTATAAATAACTACTCTCCGAATTTCCCTCTCATATTACTACTTTATTTCTCCTTCTTTCACCCATATTATTCGTCATATCACTTTCTGTGTAAACATATCATCAATGGCAAATCGTAATACCGTTTCTAAACATAACATGGTGGCGAATTTAGACAAGACTGAGGCCAATGAGATCTTTCCTGATATCATTGATTTTCTAACTAGGTCACCGATTAGTTATGAGCTCTTAGTGGAACCAGATGTTATTGAGCCTTGGATTCAACAATTTTGGGAAACTTCAAGGGTTCATATGGAGAATGATGATTACATATGATTCTTTGGGAGAAGCGTAAAGGTTCTTGAAGCCTCAATTATTGAAGATTTAGTATTTGATGATGAAGAACATTGGTTTGATAAGCTGATTTGGGATACATTAGGACATTGTTATGAAGGGTCCTGGCGGAGCAAACATTCAAGAAACCCTTATTTTGTCCTCACTTGAAGTTTTTGGTACATGTATTGCTTCATTGTATTAGTGCTAAAAGTACATCATGGGAGCAATTTGGGTCTAACATAGCATACTTATAGTGGGATTAGCTACTGTCGTATTTTCAACTTTTCCAGGCTAGTCCTAGATGGAATGCTTTCACACATCTCTCATGGTTCAAGATGGTTGATGTATCCACAGTTTATTCAAGTGTTCCTAAATAAACAACTTTCAGATGTACCAAAGCCTACAAGTCTTTTACCGGTTGTGGTACAACAAGCCAAGATTTTACTTTCATGGCTAGGAAGAGTGATTTATTCCTTTGGAAGGACACTCCATTAACTACTTCTATGATGGAAGTTGTTCAAGCTATCGGCGATCTTTGCGAGAGGATGATGGCCAGGTGATGCGACTCTACCCAAGGTCGCATCTCGAGAGGTCTTTGCATCGGAAGATGCTTGCATCACAATCTTGCTTCAGTCTTGAAGTTCAAGATGATGTTCGGTTTCACCTTCACCATCTCCACAAATATCACTTCACGATTCTCAACAGAAGAACATTCACCAATTAGAGGAGATGATCCAGCTACTATACCCCTTGAAGGTTTGGTATTGGAAAATTATGTTCGACAAGGGAGTTAGTGATTGAAGAAAACAATTGAGGCTCAAGCTAAGCAGTTAAGAAGTTGAAGTTTAAGTTTAGAAGACTCAAAATTTTGTCGGCCTGGTTCAACATCATATTATATGGTTCAAGTCTCAAAGAAAGCAAGGCAATCTGTTAGGCAATTTCGAAGAAAACAAGGGCAAGAAGGTTCAACAACAATCATCTTCATTCCAATTGAGGAGGAATTTGGAAGATAAGAATTTGAATGAAGAATCGAGAATTTGAACCTCAAGGTACAAATATTCAAACACAAGATCTTGAATAACGGGTTATTGAAAGTCTTGAGGAAGAAATCAAAGTTCAAAGTATCTTGAGGAGCAAGTTATTGATGTTCAAGTTCAAAATCTGATGATCAAAGATGCGCTTTTCATGGAACTTCACAGACAAGGTTAATTTCACCAAGCTTGATAGATTTTGAAAAGAAGCTGGTCCTTCAACTATTTAACTAAAGAGGAAGTTGGTCCTTAACTGTCATACGAAGCAGGCATACACCCAAACCTATACATCTTTGCAAGTGATGATGAAACCATTGCTGAGATCTTGCATGATTTATCAAGGCCAAGGGGTGTGCATTATGGATTCTGAAGAAGAACAATCAAGAGCTTCTCAACACATTATTGATCCAAAAGATAAAGGAAAAGGTAAATTGATAGAGACAAAGAAGAAAAAGAAACCTACTTTAGCAGGGCAGAAGAAGTTGCTTGCTATGAATGAGAAGAAGCTAGAAAGATTCAAGCTGAATTGAATGCTAAGGATAGAACTGGCGAAATGAAGATGCTCAGAATAGAGGCTGACCAGAAATTACAAGAGGAATTGAATGTTGAAGATCTTGAGTATTAGAGTCACCTATTCCTATTTCTTCTCTATCAAGAAGACCGAATCTTGCTAAGGAAAGGAATGCAATGATGGCTTATCTAAAGAAGAAAGGATATATTGGATTGAATAAGTTAAAGTATATTGCAATGAAAGAGAGTTGTATGATCTTTGTCGAGAAGATTATCATAAACAAGTTGATAGATATCAAAGATTATAAAAGATGATGATGCTTACAAGAAGAAGAAAGAAAAGGAAGTTTAAAAAGAAAAATTCTGAAGTTAAGATCAACAATCATCAAAGAAAGTTGAATTAAGATCTGAAACAAATGATGAACTAAGGAATTACTTAAGGATTGTAGATTTTGAGTATTCAAAGATGATCTTTGAATTGAAGATGAACAAATCTCAATAATTACTTATGAAGTTGTAGAGTCAAAGAAAGAATTATCGATGTTTCACAAAGGAAGATGAAGTTTCAAGGTGTTCAATATGCTATGGGATTTATTGCATATAATTGATAGAGTGGATTTATTTCATTTATATCATGTGGTGAAAGAATATTTTGAACACAATCAATTAGAAGGATTTGGTTTAGTCTTACTTGGAGATCTCATATTTGTTTGGGAAGCTGAAGAAACAAGTATTCTTGAGATCGGAAAAACCAAGAAGATTGGGAGATTACTTCTTTGGAGATTCTTTGAAGAATCCGGAGTACATGTTCTAGAGCTAGAAGATGGGACAATGATTCACATGTTAGCTGATAGACGATATCCTCTTACATCAAATCTCATGAGGAAGATGTTGGAGCAAGGAATAGAAGTTGAAGAAGACAATGAGACAACACTTATGGTCATCAAATTGTTTATCAAATGGACAGATATAGCTGATGATGATGATATGGGGTATGAATCTTAATTGATTAAATTTTTATATCGATACTTTATTCAAAATCACTGATCAAACGATACTTTAATCAAAGTATTGCTTGCGCTTTTAAACGATTCTGATTTTGAAAAGAAAACTTTTGTTAAGTGTTGAAATTTTTTGAAACAAAGGTTATAATGAAATAAATGGTTTTGAGATGGTAACACCAATAGGTTATCAATCCACCATGGTTACAAAAGGATTGGCTAATCCATGAGCAAGCGGCTCGGTAAAGATATCTCAAATCCGTTTTATAGTTGACAACTTGCTAATAAGTTGTATGGTAATCAACTCACCATATCATTAAATGTGAAGAGTTGGCTAGCCCACAAGAAAATGGTTTGTGGTAAAGGTGTGGAAAAACCATTATATGGTAATTAGTTCACCATGATGAAAGAACTAACTAGTCCAAAAGGGTACACCTTTTGGTAAAGACAAATCAAATCTGTTGATAGCTGATGATTTGCTAAAAATCATATGGTAATTAGTGTACCATGATCTTACACATCAAAACATTTGGCTACTCGGAGTTAATGGCTTTTGTAAAGAGAACTCAAATCCATTAAATTTTCAATGATTCACCTCTCACAAGAGTTTACACACACGGAAGTGATGAGAATAGACGGAACTTAAGCTGATTAAATGTACAAATTGTCTTATGTTCTTTGAAAAGATTGAGCTTCTTGAATGTTCTTGAAAAGAAAAAAGATTCTTGATTGATGCTAAAAATTATATAGATAAAGACTACTTTGATGATGATATAAGCACATAATCTACAAAGATAAAATTTGAAGATAAAGTCACAATTCCTCTTTGAAGACAAAGATGTTAAAGTCAAATATACAAAGGAACTTGAAATCAAACAAGTAGAATTCAAGTTAGGGGAGGATTGTTGGGATCAAAAAGTTAAGTCTTGAAGAGTTAAAGTCTTTGAAGAATAACAAAATCTGCGAAAAGACAAGTATTGCAAGAAGTCAAAGAAATGCTAAGTAAAAGTCAACGTCTTGCTTATTCATCAAATCTTGCAATGATTAAAGTCGGTTTGTAATTGATTAAAAGATAGAAAGTAATGTTTATCTAGAACTTTCTAAGTATTGTTTACTTGACGTACAAGGATAAGAATTGTAAACCGATTAGGGTTATCCTTGAGCCTATAAAAGGACCCCTACATTGGTATTAGAAGTACGATTTTAGAAGAGATTATTAGAGAGTTCGTACGATCATTATTAAAGTTTTAGAGTTGTTTAAAGAATCTGCATAATAAGCAGTTTTAGTGTTATTAATAAAAGTTATATTCTTCTTAGCTTTGTTAAGTAAATTCCGCATACTTGATAAAGATTATTCAGTGTTTCATTGTTAATAATTTAGGATTTATCCGAGGTTATTAAATCCTTAACAAGCTATTTAAGTTAGTTTGGTTAGAGTACATCGATCCAACATAATCTTTTCCATATTTCTCTCTCTATCACCCATATTATTCGTCATATCACTTTCTGTGTACACTTATCATCAATGGCAAATCGTAATGCCGTTTCTAAACATAACATTGTGGCGAATTTGGACAGGCGAAGCCAATGAGATCTTTCATGATATCATTGATTTTCTCTTTAGGTCACCGATTAGTTATAAACTTTTAGTGGAACCAGGATATCATGGAGCCACGGATTCAACAATTTTTAGGCATTTGCTAGGGTTCATATGGAGAATGATGATTCTATATTCAAGCTACGATTCTTTGAAGCGTAAAAGGTTCTTGAAGCCTCATCGTGAAGATTTAGTGTTTGATGATGAAGAAGTTTGTTAGTTTTGATAAGCAAGCGATTTGGGATACATTTAGGACATTGGTTATGAAGGGTCTATGGCGAACAAACATTAGGAAACCCTTATTTTGTCCTTCTTTGGAAGTTTTTAGTACATGTATTGCTTCATTGTATTAGTGCTAAAAGTACATCATGGGAGCAATTTGGGTCTAACATAGCATCTGCTATAGTGGGATTGGCTACATATCAATTTTCAACTTTTCAAGGCTAATCCTAGATGGAATGCTCACACATCTCATGGATCAAAATGGTTGATGTATCCAAGGTTTATTCAAGTATTCCTAAATAAACAACTTTCAGATGTACCAAATCCTACAAGTCTTTTACATTTGTGGTAACAAGCCAATTTTCACT
Source organism: Chrysanthemum makinoi (assembly GCA_910596185.1). Lineage (NCBI taxonomy): Eukaryota > Viridiplantae > Streptophyta > Magnoliopsida > Asterales > Asteraceae > Chrysanthemum > Chrysanthemum makinoi. The sequence goes on along the minus strand of OU343224.1, from coordinate 111,638,528 downwards.
TTCATGGCTAGGAAGAGTGATTTATTCTTTGGAAGGACACTCCATTAACTACTTCTAAGATGGAAGTTGTTCAATGTCCGAGAGATGATGTTGCAGGATGATGACAGAGAAGGTAGTGCCTCTACCCAAGGTCTTGCATCAGTCTTTGCCGCTTAAAATCTTGAAGTTCAAGATGATGTTGCAGTTCACCTTCACCATCTCCACAAATATATGTTCTGATTCTCAAGCGAGAAGAACATTCACCAATTAGAGATGATCCAGCTACTATACCCCCTGAAGGTTTGGTGTTGGATAATTATGTTCGACAAGAGTTAGTCAGCAGAAAACAAGCGAGGCTCAAGATAAGCAGTTAAGAAGTTGAAGCTCAAGTTTAGAAGACTCAAGCATTTTATGCGGCCTTTGGTTCAACATCATCATCTATGGGTCAAGTCTCAAAGAAAGCAAGGCAAGCCTGTTAGGCAATTTCAAAAGAAAACAAAAGGCAAGAAAGTTCAACCACAATCATCTTCATTCCAATTGGGGAGGAATTTGGAAGATAAGAATTTGAATGAAGAATCAAATTTGAACCTCAAGGTACAAATATTCAAACTCAAGATCTTTGAAGAATAGGTTATTCAAAGTACTTGAGGAGAAAGTTATTGATGTTCAAGTTCAAAATCTTGATGATTAGATGCTGATCAAAAGTCTTGCTTTTCATGGAACTTACGAGACAAGGGTTAATTTCACCAAGGTGATAGATTTTGAAGAAGAAGCTGGTCCTTCAACCTTTAGCGAAGAGGCGGTCCTTCAAGTATGCATACCGAGAAAAGGAAGCCGATACACCCAAACCTATACATACTGCAAGTGATGATGAAACCATTCTTTGAGATTTTGCATGATTTATCAAGGCTAAGGGGTGTTAGCATTCGGGAATTACTGAAAGAACAACCAAGAGCTTCTCAACCATGTTATTAATCCAAAGATAAAGGAAAAGGTATGGTAGAAACAAAGAAGAAAAAGAAACATACTTTTACGAGATAAGGTTGCTCAAGTTGCTATGAATGAGGAAGCGGCTAGAAAGTTTCAAGCTGAATTGAATGCTAAAGATAGAGAAGCTCAGAAATTGAAGAAGCTCGGAATAGAAGCTGACTAAGATTGCAAGAGGAATTGAATCTTTGGCTGATGAAATATTAGAGTTACCTATTCCTATTTCTTCTCTACCAAGAAGACCAAATCTTGCTAAGGAAAGGAATGCAATGATGGCTTATCTGAAAGGAAGAGGATATATTGGATTGAATAAGTTGAAGTATGTTGGGATGAAAGAGTTGTATGATCTGTGGGAAGATTATCGAAAACAAGTTGATAATATTAAAGATTTTAAAGATGATGATGCTTACAAAGAAGAAGAAAGAAAAGAAAGCTTAAAAAGAAAAAGAATAACTGGAGTTAAAGATCAATAGTCATCAAAGAAAGTTGAGTTAAGGTCTGATACTAATGATGAGCTAAGGAATTACTTAAGAGTAATAGATTTTGAGCATTCTAAAGATGATGCTTTGAATGAAGATGAACAAATCTCAAATAACTACTTTTGAAGTTGTAGAGTCAAAAGAAGGAAATTATCTGATGTTTCACAAAGAAGATGAAAGTTTCAAGGTGTTCAATATGCTATGGGATTTATTGCATATAATTGATAGAGTGGATTTATTTCATTTATGTCATGTGGTGAAAGAATATTTTGAACACAATCAATGGAAGGATTTGGTTTAGTCTTACTTGGAGATCTCATAACTATTTGGGAAACTGAAGAAACAATTACTGCTGAGATCTGGAAAAACCAAGAAGATTGGGAGATTACTTGTTGAAGATTCTTTGAAGAATGAGGTACATGTTCTAGAGCTAGAAGATGGGACAATGATTCACATGTTATCCGATAGAAGATATCCTCTTATCAGATCTCATGAGGAGGATCTTTGGAGCTTGGAATGGAAGTTGAAGAAGATAATGAAATTGCATGTTTGGTCATCAAACTGTTTATCAAATGGACTACAATTGCTGATGATGATGAATAAGCGGTATGAATCTTAATTGATTAAATTTTGATATATCGATTACTTTATTCAAAGTATCTGCGATCAAACAATATACTTTAATCAAAGTACTTGCTTGAATTTTTAAACCGATTCTGATTATGAAAAGAAAAACTTTTGTTAAGTGTTAGAAAATTTTGAAACAAAGTTTAAAAGAAATAAATGGTTTTTGAGATGGTAACACCAATAGGTTATCAATCCACCATGGTTACAAAAGGATTGGATAATCCATGAGCAAACGGCTCTGGTAAAGATATCTCAAAACCGTTTTATAGTTAACAACTTGCTAATAAGTTGTATGGTAATCAACTCACCATATCAGCAAATGTGAAGAGTTTGGCTAGCCTGAAAAACGGCTTGTGGTAAAGGCATGGAAAACCATTATATGGTAATTAGTTCACCATGATGAAAGAACTAGCTAGTCCAAAAGGGTACAACCTTTGGTAAAGACAAATCAAATATGTTGATAGGCGATGATTTGCTAAAAATCATATGGTTATAAGTGTACCATGATCTTACACATCAAAACATTTGGCTACTCCAGAGTTAATGGCTTTGGTAAAGAAAGAGAACTCAAATCCATTAAATTTTCAATGATTCACCTCTCACGAGGTTTACACCTCTGGAAGTGATGAGAATAGGCGGAACTTAACTGAATTAAATGTACAAATTGTCTTATGTTCTTTGAAAGATGAAGCTTCTGAATATTCTTTGAAATTACTAATCAAGGGGTCTTTGTAAAGAATAAATTCTAAAGAATACTTTGATAAATGATGAAATAAGCACAGAGTCTACAAAGATACAATCCAAAGGCAAAGACACAATCTTTCCTTCAAGATGGGTAAAGATAAATTACAAAGGAACTTGAAGTCAAGCAAGTAGAATTCAAGTTAGGGGAGGATTGTTGGGATATGTAAGTACTGAAGAATGATAAAGTCTGGAAAAGTCAAAGTCTTGCTAAAAAGAAGTCAAAATGCTATTTGTTGAAGTCAAAGTACTACAAGGCTAAAAAACTTATTATATTAGCTTTATGGAAAGCTTTGTAATTCTAGAATATTCTTTATTAGATTACTTGTCTTACAAGGATACAAATTGTAAACCTTCTAGGGTTATCCTTGAGCCTATAAAAGGACCCCTAGATTGGCATTAGATGTACGCATATATTATTAGAGTTTTAGAGAGTTACTGGAAAAGTCAAAGTACTGCTAAAAGAGAAGTCAAAGTACTGCTGTTGAAGTCAAAGTACTACAAGGCTAAAAGAACTGTTATATTCGTTTATGGAAAGCTTTGTAATTCTAGAATATTCTTTATTAGATTACTTGTCTTACAAGGATACAAATTGTAAACCTTCTAGGGTTATCCTTGAGCCTATAAAAGGACCCCTAGATTGGCATTAGATGTACGCATATATTATTAGAGTTTTAGAGAGTTCGACATTATTAGAGTTGTTAAAGAAGTCTGCATAACAAGCAGAATTAGAGTTATTAATATAATCGTTGAAAGTTAAAAGTTATATTCTCCTTAGCTTTGTTAAGTAAATTCCACATACTTGATAAATATTACTCAGTGTTTCATTGTTAATAACTAAGGATTTATCCGAGGTTATTAAACCCTTAACAAGCTATTTAAGTTAGTTTGGTTAGAGTACATCGATCCAACAGCTGCCTTGCATACTTGAGCTGGTCCAATCTATTCTCCACCACCCACCTAATGACAAATCATCACTTTGATTTGTTTATCGAAACTGTAACCTGTAAAAAGTTAAAATTAAGTTAACAGTATGCAAGTTAAAGATAAAAAAGTTCAGATCTTAATCGATGATAAATATCATGGCGAGTGTTAAAAGCTTTCACGCCAACTTGAGGTAATCCTAATTTTCATTGGTGATATAGGTGTGCAATATTTATAGTTATGTATAACTAACTAAAGTTTTGCACTTAACCCAAGGCAATGCTATTTTTTTCACATTGTTATTTAAGAGTATCAGTAGAATAAAACTCAACGAACGTACACCAATTTTACCTTTATCATTATATGATTGATACATATATTCTAATAAAATATAAAATCAGTAATACATTTAAATTACAAATTACCTTCATATTGGAATGGGTTTCAAATTGGATTAAACAGCAAGCCATCAACCATCTTTTAACGCTTGTGCATACCTTACAAAAAAATATCCTTTACAATAAACCGGAAGTGAATTACAAAAATTTATCAAGTAAACACAAAGATCAAACATACCTTGCATAAGTGACTCCTCAATATGAACTACAAAAAAAATAATCATTGAGTTTTTGATTGGATTAGATAACCGATTTGTGTCTGTTTTTGGAACTAAAAAAAAGAAAAAATGCTTATGTGATTTTAACATTTGATCATTTAATCATTTAATTTTGAATTGCATTTATTTATGAAAAATTTAAATATTTTGAAAGAAACATATATGCATTTAGGTGTATTTTTGAAATTTAAATTTCACAATATATGATTTGTATTCTAGCCCGAGTGAATTGGGGAGGCGGTTAATTGTTGACTGGCATTGAATCATAACCGAGTTATTAGGGATTATGATATGTTAGTATGGTAAGATGGAAGATGGGAATATTACAGAAATAATATCAGTTTTGAAAGAAGAGTTTGTATCATAAAGTGTGGATTGCCCCATTGGTTGAGGTGAATATATGTGGATGTATAACCTCAAGTTCGAACCTGTTAAGTGACCATTATTTTTTTAAATAGGTAGTCGGATGTAGTGCCATGGTAGCATTTCCATGTCATTATATGATGTTCTATGTCAACATTTAAATGTCTAGTCAGAATTAATGACGTGGCATATGTAGTCTCATATATATATATAGATGGTGGCATTTCCATGTCATTATATGATGCTCCATGTCAACATTTAAATGTCTAGTCAGCATTAATGACGTGGCATATGTAGTCCTATATATATATATATATATATATATATATATATATATATATATATATATATATATAGTGAGTTATTTTCGAACCAATAAATGCGAGAATCTACGAGGAACCGACATCAACCCGATTTTTAGATATTAAAATTTATTATATAATTCAAAAGGGTATAATGGTAAAAATACTTTTTTATGTTTATTTTTTTTTACAAAAAACGTTTTTTTTAGTTCCCTAAATTCTAGTTTTTTTTTTTTTTTTTTTTTTTTTACATGTTTAAAAAAATATTATGTGCACATGTGTTTACAATTGTATTTTTTGCTTATGCATAAGTATTTTGTATTCGTACATGTATCTTTAAAAAATATCACATAAATATGTATACAAACAACAAACTTTATTAATAGATTTATGCAATTTTATACAAACAACAAAAATTTATAAAAAAGATTACATAAATATGTTTTATTACAAATATATGAAGCATGCACATGTGCATAATACAATGTCTTTAACAGTTGGTTCAATCTTAGGCGTCAGCATGTGTTTCTACTTGGTTCAAAACCATGAAATCTACACATGTGTTTTAATCTTTGTACATGTGTTTTTAATCTTGTGCATGTATTTTTTCTCATTAGCCACTCTTAATCTCTTTGTATGCATATGTGTTCGATTTAATCCATATGCCCTTCTATATAATGTATGCACTCTTCATATTGCTCATATCATACTAAATCCTATAAACTCAAAAATAATAGGCAATTATTTAACCATAACAACTAACAAAACACATATGCACAATCCTTTCATAACAAGCGAAATAAACAAAAAGAACAAGTCGTGGCTGTAAAAACACATGCACAGAAGGTTTCAAATTCACCAAAAACTGTAAAAACACATATGCAATCTCCGTAACACGTATGCACACTGAAACGATAAGAGCAATAAAAAATAGCAGCTATAAAGACTATTTTAAAACAAAAAAACGACCTAACTAACAACATTTAACAATAGCATATAGTATATAACACGAATGATTTTGATAGACTCAAGCACATTTGAGATCATGAATAATATAAAAATCATGCGCCAATTATGAAATCTAAAAGAATATGAAAATCCTCAATTTTAAAACATAATCGATTACCTTAAGTAGGTATCAACTGAAACCGATTTCCAATACCGATTTCTAATACACCTTAACCCACAAAGATCAAAATAAAGTTTACGCAAGCATGGACTAACTATAACTATCTTAACCCACAAAGATCAGCAACCAATAGAAAAGAAAAAACAATACGCTATGTATAATGAATCTGATCAATGTCCAACACCAATAATCATTTCAAATTTATTACACTTTAACCATACAAAAAATCACACACCTTGTAACAAGAATAAGGAAGAGGAATCCTGAAGTTGGTTTAACTTTCTATACAAAAAAAATAACAGCCCTCGTCATTTGATTGTATCAAGTGGGTTTAACTTTTTTTAGGTTATTAGTTTACAAGAACTATAACATTATGTGGAAAAGATTAAACAAGACACTCGTGAACTAATTGTCCAATTGACGTAGTAATCCTGTATACTATGAAATAAACCATAATAAAAGCTAAAAAAAAGTTAGGATCAGATTTTAAAAGCAAAAGGTTAAACTAAATGTCTACAAAAAATCGTAAGCTAAAAAAATTACAAACCTCGTACCCAAATAAATTCTTTGGTTGTATGTGGTTTTTTCACATTAAAAACACAGCCTTCCTCGCTCCAAAATATTAAAACACACAATAACAATTTCAGAAAACACAATAAAAAAAGAAGATGCACGACGGTAATGCGATGGACATCATCAGGTGTAGAGATTAACGATCGATCGTTGATGATGCCGGAAAGGGTGACTGATGGAGGTGGTGTAGTGGGTGGTTCGGTGGGAATAGTAGAGATGGCGGCTAGGGTTCTTCAACCAATT